>VZRF01014785.1:759565-1011714 GCA_013396875.1 Vireo altiloquus
TTGATGGATCACTAGAGATAAGTGAGAAAAAAATTTATCTCTTGGGTAAATGTAGTATCAGCTATGGGCTTGGTGTATCCAGGGCTCCTCTTGACTCTTTTAAATAATGGGATTTTTGCTTTGAACAATCAGTATTATGACAGGTACTTGTGCTGTTAATGGGGCTCAGTAGAGAATGGCTGCTATTGTCAGCTGTGCTGAAGCATGAGACACTGCAAAAGCCTTTTTGTCCACCTTCATGGAATGAAAGTAGATTGTGGGATTCTGTAGGAACTGGTAAGATGGTTGCTTCAATACCTGTAGTAGGACTAGCCTTTGTGTTTGTTAGCACAAGATGTTACCCTTAAAAGCCTCCCTTTGCAGCAGGGTCTCACACACAATCTGTGCCGAGTATTCAGAGGTTGCTCCTCTGTATTTTTTCATTGTTACACCTTCAGAGACTGTCAGTGCTGATCAGAAAGACTTGATGTTTAGCTAGATGAATATTCTTCGTGGCAATCCTTTCTATTTCTTTGTTGATAAAGTGCAATAGGATGGATGAGGTTCGAATGGATCTGTGGTGATCCTGAAGTCCAACCACCTTAGCTCAAAGTAGTGAAAATTGAAACAGGTGTCTTGCTGCGCAGGATCTTAAACTGGGTTTTCAATGTCTCCAGGAATGGAGACTCTTCAGCCACTCTGGCACTTGAGGAAAATTTTTGCACCCTGAGATTGGCTTCTGGGGGCTGCTTTTGCTGGTAACAACAGAAGCAAAGGTGGCAGTGAGTACCTTGGCCTTCTCTGTATCTTCTCTCAGCAGATCCCATGCTAATTCAGTTTTCCTGTTGCTGATGATATTTTTGCAAAAGCCCATGAACCATTCTAGAACATTGCTGATCCCCTCCTTGCTTTGATTCTGTGATCTCCTCTGTCACGGTCATTGCAGCTGTGTCTGCCCTGGCCTCGATTGACATCACTGGCCAGTTTTTCCATGTTTGTACTTAGGTGTTTAGCAGAGGGGCTACCTTTGGCTCCTCAGTCATCTGCTTCAGAACACTTTTCTGTTTCAGAAAGTGATAGTCAATGCACTCCAAAACCCAGCTTGGGTTGCTCTTCTGTTGCCTTTCCAAGAGATAAGAGGGTGGTTCATGTTCCATGTGAGGACCAGGTGCCTATAAATGTGGGGCTTCTTTAGCTGTAAGAAGAGGGCTTCCTAGGTTTTGTCTTGCTCAGGTGATGAGTAGCAAACACCTGCTGTAATGTCACCCATGTTGTTCTGCCCTCTCATATGTGTCGTGTAAGCTCCCAGCTGTCTCATCATCCACAGCAGGGCTGAGCTTCATGTGTCCTTGCTGGTCTCCCAAAATAAAGGATGGCAGTCCTCCCTCACAATCCTTAAAGAGCCCATATCCGGTCACGGCAGTAGTCTGGTCTCTGAAAATTCAATGCTTATGCTTCCTTGGCCCTTCCCTGTTGTCCTTCCATTCTCCAAAGGCACTATTCTTGTAAGCGTTGTGCAGACTTGTGTGTCTTTCTAGGGCGGTGAGAGGCCATTGCCTCAGGTTCCCCCTGATTTCATCTGTCCTGATCTGTTATTTAATGATTGTGCAGGTGAGGAGAGGGGGGCACAGAAGTCTCTGGTTGCCTTATGTCATTATGTATTAAAATGATTCTTAAAATGAGATTGCTGGACAGCGTGTTCAGTTTTATTCCTTTTGCCATTCATGTCTGAATAGTCATTTCCTCACAACCCTATCTGTGCTTTGAAAGCTCTTGGTCACTACTTAAAGCCTTATTTAATTTTGGACTTTCCTCACTCCCCTTGCTTTGGAGGGTTGTAGTGAGCTCTTGCTATTATCATATCTGGTTCTTCTCCCTTTAGGCTTCTTAAAATATACTGTATATAGTCTGTATATGTGCTACTACAGTCTGGATTTCAGAAAAAATATTTGTATTTGTGTTATAAAAGTTCTTCCCTCCAGTCTTTTCTTTGCTTGTCATTCATGGACAAGCCTATACTTGGATATCAGTACTTCATAACTATTTTTAAACCTGCAAAGTAAAACTTGCTGGGATATCTCCCATGACTGAACATTTCACCAGGACATGTTTATTATTTTCTCAGATGGGTGTTTAATTTTGTCTCTGGTTGAAATCCATGGACACAATTTGGATAAGCTAACAGCATGCTCTTTTAACTTTCAGTAGTTTTGTATCTCAATGATACCTAAGCTGCTGCAAGGGGCAGTTGCTTTTAAGTGGTTTCTCAAAATGGAAGAGAAATCAGAAATTAATTTTAGAAGCCACTCAGCATCTCCTGCGTTCAAGTCCTGCTGCTGATGACCTCTCTCTGTCTGAGATAGGGCAGCATGTTGGGCTGGGGCCTCCATCTTAGGCTCCATGCTGAGGCATCAGGCTCATTGTCTTGCAGTTGCCATGGTGGGGGAGGACTGGAAGGTTTTCCATCCACCTTTGTTTCAGTGACCTTTTCCAAGTTGGGAATAGCAGTTGACTAGAAAAAACCTAAACAGTCGTTTCTCTTCAGTCCGTGCGGTTTCCTCTCAAGTTTTGTAAGCTGAAAAATAAATTGAAATTGAAGAGGTAATATTTTCTGTTTTCAGAATGCCATTTCTGCAAATCTTTGACTTACTGAGCTTCCCACGCAGTACATAGTTGGAATTTATTAAACTGCTGTGTGTGAAGGCTCCTGTGTTTAATGCTTCCAGCAGCGTGCATAAGTGAAGTACAATAAAAGTTCAAAGTAATGTCAACATGTAAAATGTTAACAAGTAAAAGCATGATAAGATTCTTAAATATTCACAGAGACTTAATTTTCATCATCTGCTTAATGCAATGACTGAAGTATTCACAAACTGTGTTTGCTTACTCTTTCAGGCTGAAGGTTTTGAAGCAGATGTTGGAAGATGTTAGCTGTGGATACTGGGGTTGTGGAGGAGTGGTTATCAGAGTTCAAGGTAATACACTCTCGGATATTTAGCCAGAAGTGTTTGAATCACTGCTAGTGAAGTATGCAGGCGTGCTTGCATCCTGTAGAGAATGAAAAACAGTAACCTTGGGTTTTGCTGAGATCGTGTGATAAATACAAATGTCTGCTTGAAAGGATTTTTTTCTTTGCCTCTTTGGGGTGACATATGTTCTGACAGAGAGCAGTGAAACTATATATCATATATGCTTTTATTGGTTTGAGTGCCAGACTTGACTGCGGGTTTTGCTTCTGGTCTGCTTAGATACACGAGAAATACATTTTCCTGTTTGCAGAGTGGAGTCCTTTGAAGGACTGGAGTTAAGAAGTACTGTAAGACTTATGTTTATGTTTAAGACTGTATGTTTAAATGTACCTCTTCTAAAGAGTTGTTAAAAAGATTAGATTTTACCTTCTTAAGTACTGGCAGAAAATATGTTTAGAGACGAGCTGGAATTTGCTTCAACTGGAATTTGTGTTTTTCCAGAGTAATACTGTATTTGGTAATAATGTTCACTACCTGTGTACAGTTGGTCTTGAGAACTCCTTAAAGTATGGATATGAAAACTGTAAAAGTTTCACAGGACTGACATCTCACAGTGGAATTTCAGTGGGGGTTGCATTTTTGTAACTTGTTTCTTACCAGTTTTCTGTCTGCTGTCGTTACATTCTGTACCAAACTGTAAAATGATAGAATGCAGTGTGTCTTCTGGCAATGGTCTGAAAACATGAGGATTTCTTTGTGAAACAAGGTTTAGTTTATACTAAACTCTGATAAATAGTAACTTGTGATGAAAAATAGTTATTGAAATAGCTGTCATATTTTAATGATAGAAATTGCTTATAATATTTTTGTTTTAGACACTGCCAGAAGCATCCATATCCAGCTATGCTACCAGCTTGAAAGACAAGACTGCTTTGATTTCATCTCTTTACAAAGTAATTCAGGAGCCACAGAGTGAAGTGAGTATTTTGGATCTCTTGCCCAAAGTGTCTGACATAACACTAGCAGAATGAAACCAAGACCTTGCATGCTAGTTAATTGATGAAGAGTCGCCTTCAAAAAGTTTGTTCTTAGCAATGACATACTATCAAGGAAAAAAAAATTGTTAGTTTTGTAACCTACTGATCATGGGTAGTCTTGTAGGTCGCATTTGTGGGCTTCAGGACTTGGATATAGAATTGAGAAGTACATTAAGGAATTGAAAAGATGTTTGTGTCTGACAGAATTCTTTCTGTAACTATCACTTGACTGTGGATCTCCAGGTGTCAGAAGCTTGTCTATTACAATGCAAGTGAACAAAGTCAGATAGGTTAGCCATCCTTTTTAAATTGTTCCTTAGGTTTTAGGTTTTTTGTTGTTTGAAATACATATGATATACAGACAAGGATTTCTACAGTGGATGTACCCTTACTGAAATGAGGGCAAAATATGAAAAAAATTGTGGGGAAAGGGTGCAGGTTTTCTCAGTACCTGTACTGACAAGATTCTGTATCCCATGACTGCCCTCGTTTTAAAGTGTCCAGGTGCGTTCAGAACATCCTGAGCTGGGTTTAGGTGTGAGTTGTTAACTGCTTTCTATAATCCAGAAATCCTTTTGTGCATTGTTTTAAAATTGCACCAAATCCTTTATTCCTCTTCTGAAAAGATCCAAGGCATCTTTCCAAAGTTTGAGATTATGGCAGTACTAAAGGTCAGAAGATAAATATGCTTTTAGTATATATTCTTTTAGAGAGAATGCTGATAGTGAAACTCCCAGGTTGTCCACCAAGGAACAAATTTAATTTTAATTTGCTGCTCAGAAAGGCATTCTTAGTCATTCCAACTACTGAGTCAAGCCTGTCTGGTCTTCAGAATGTGTATCAAAATGTAAATGAATCAGATGAGTCTCCCTGTTGATAGCCTAATGAATATTTTCATATATTCTTTGATTTCTTACTAGTTTTGGCTATCACTACGTTTCTCAGGGGCCTTAGTAGCAGGGTTCTGCTGCCAATTCTGCTTGAAGAGATCGGTGAGATAATTCTGGGGGAAAGATATTGAAGATTTCCCTGTTAGTGAGACTTTGAATTGAAATGAAAAGCCAGTCCTGACACTTGTGCTACCTTGGGAAAAACTCCTAAAATCTTTTTTGGACAGCTCCCCAAGTAGCTGTTGTTTTGTGGTAGAGGCTACTTGGAGCTTTCCACATTCTTAATATAATTTCAAACTAGCAGTTAAAAAGAAGGGTAGTATCTTTTTACTGCTGTTTGAGATCTGTTTGCTGCATTGTGTAATGTCTGCTTGCTCTACTCTGTAGGGTATGTGCTGTCCTCTCTTATCTCATGGGTGTAATGCAAAGGAAGGATTAGTGCATGAACAGTACAAATACCACTGAGATTAAAAATGGATGAACAACTCCATCTGTACACCTTTGAATATACGTACTTATAATAATTATCAGCACTGTAAAGTTGTGATTAAGCTTGTTTTGCAGGATGGATGTGTTCTTTTTTTTAAGCATTTGAAAAGTAATTGTGTATTTGCATCTGTAACTGCATTTTCCTACTGGTTCTTGTTTGCTTTTCATATGAGTTGTTTTGGTTTGCTTTTCCAAAAAATTAATTATCTCTTTGTAAGATAAATGAGCTACTCGTTTAACATCCACTTCATAGCAGCTGTGTTAGTAAAGACTGTTAGTTACTTTTGAGGTTCCTGGGCCACTGCTAGGTGAAAAATGTAGTTCAGTGAAAGGAGAGTCTTCAGAAGATAGGAAGATTTAAAGGACTTAAAATTGACTAAAGACTCCCAACAGTAAAATATAATTAAATAAATATGTGATGGGTTTTTCTTCAAAGATTGAAGTTTTTTTGCTTTTTACTTAAAACACTCTTGCTGTCTTTTTAGATAGGAGCCATGCAGGCATTTGCATTTGGAAATAGCAAGTGTTTGGAGTGTCTAACACACTTGGGTGCAGCTTGAAAGGAAGAGGGATGAAATTGCTTGGACTTTCTTCTGTTCCAGCATTGAAAAATGTCTCAATCTAGATGCTTTTTTGAACTGTTTAGTTCAAAATGATATCTTGAAACAGCAACAGTCATTAGTGTGTTTTGATATTAGGTTGTAGCATGTGGTGGCATTTTGAGGAAGAAAATCTGGTTTTGTACTGATTACGCATTTAAATGTTCTGATAGAAAGCTGTCTCAAGTGAGATAACGAGGTAAACATGGATACCTGTCACAGCTATTTATGTGCCTTTTAAAGTTCAAGCACATCATTCAGAACTGATACTTCATTTTGGGAAGGATGCAAACTGTGAAAAATGTGAGCTGAAGATGGAACACAGTTCTGCCGGTAAAGTTTTCTAGAAGGATCTATGCTGTACTGCTCTCAAAACTGGTGACTAGTGTAGCTCGGCGTGGCTTTTTTGCCTTTACAGTAGATTTTTCAGAGATGGTTTTTCCAAAGTGAAGCTACATCTCTCAGAAGCTAAAAGTTCCTCTTGTTTTAGAATGGAACAGATTGTCCCAGATTACTTCTTATAAAAGAACTCAAATCTGCTAAGATCTTTCAGTTTCAGAAGTAAATTCAGGAGGTAAGAAATGTTGACTTGTCTTTTTTTCATGTCCAGGAGGAAAAGCTTGAGAAAGCTAACAGCTGTTTTTCTAGCTCGGTCTCCTCGTGATTTTGCCTCCTTTGCTTCAATAGAGGGATGAATATAGAATTTGATTTATTATTTTTCTGAAAACTTACTCTACTGAAACTAAAGTTGTGGCCTAGAGAAATGGCAGAACTAAATTTAATAGTTCAGGTGGCTTTGAAAAGTGCCTGCTGTTTTTGACAGTATTTTCTAATTGGAGAAAATTAGGGAATCTCCTGATTTTTGTACATTGACATGTGGTGGTTAACACAGTGTTTCATCCTTATAGCAGAGGTAGGTGGTAGCACAAGAAGGCACATTAAATCCAGGGACACAGTGCAGACTGATAACTTCATTGTTTTAAAATCTTTTTTTAACTTTAGCTAGCTCAGTGTCTTACTTCCAGTTCAGTGTTTTACATCCATTTGTATCAGCTTAACAAATTTGATTCTAAAATTACTCTTGAGGCTTCCCATTTCTGTCTCAAATTTATAAATACATTGAAGCTTCTAGAAGATTTTAATGAGAGTGGGAAAATAAACTAATTCTATTGTGTACTGAGTTTTTGTAATACTTGGAACTTAAGTGTTATAAAGCTCTTCTCACTAGGTGGGTAAAGCTTCTAGCAATTTTTGTGTATGCTGTCGGAGTTGTAGGATAACAAGACCTTTTGTTCAGGTACTTTTCCTGTATATTAGAGATACTGAGAGCATGGTATGAGATGTGTGATAACTATCGTCTGTTTGTGCCTTTGAGGCTGGAGGAAGTGAGTCAAAAATTAGGCAAAGCAGCCATTGGAATTTTTTATTCACATAGGATGAATGGCTCTACTTTTATCATCCAGAAGTATGTTACAGGCACTAAAGTGTGTAAGGTGACTCGAGCAGTTATTGTATCAGTCATGCCCTAGTAACTGAAACGTCATTTTTTATCAGTTTATGGTTTTGGCTAAAGGATTGATCCAGACAGAGCTGTGAACTTTTGTAATGTTTTATTCATTCACGATTGTAACTTGTATTTCAGCTTCTGGAGCCAGTTTGCCATCAGCTCTTTGAGTTCTATCGCAGTGGTGAGGAACAATTGCTACGGTTTACGCTGCAGTTTCTGCCAGAATTGATGTGGTGCTATCTAGCTGTCTCAGCCAGCAGAGATTTGCAGAGCAGTGGATGCATAGAGGCTCTTCTCCTAGGAGTTTATAACTTGGTTTGTATTTCAAGATTTTGTTTCAGCATTGAAATTAAGTGATTATTTCTGTCTCAACTCTTCAAATTAGTGTCCATCAGAAATCTACAACATGAACTTTATTTCTTTGGTCAATGTTTTCTCTGCTTTTTCTGTGGTTCTTAAATTTTTTATTACTTATTTCTTGCTATGGTGATTAAACTCACATTCTGCTCAAGAACTTTTTGAGGCACTGCTTTTGAAATTGTTGCCTGTATTTTCTGGGGTATTTTGACTATCTAGACTAAAACCATGAAAAAAAAATTACTTTCTACTAATACTTGCCTGCTGAACAGATTGCTTAGCTTTATTAAAAAAGAGGTTAAAGGTCTCTTAAAAAAGAGGTTAAAGGTTATTTTGAAATAACCTTGGCATTTTAAAATTATTTGATATGAAAATATCCTGTTTGTTGCTAAATCTATGCTTTGAAGAACAGAATTAATAAGGAACCCTTAAAAGCACCATATTTTAGTCTTTTTATGGCTGTTTTAAAATACTTAGTGTTTTATTATGTCTGTTGGGATTCTTGTCAGTGTAGTTTCTTCTGGTTGTTTTAGAAAGGCTTTTTGTGAAGTGAAATAATGATTAACTTCAGTTCTCCTCATTCTGAAAATCTGGAGAAGGCAGCTGCTATCCTTCTAGAAATAATCACAAGTGTCTTCACCAAGCAAGGGAAAACGTTTTTTTCACCCAGGAGTCTAATTTAAAAGACCTGAGCCCTTATGTTCCACTCCTCTTGAGGCAGAGTACAGGCTTCCTGCTGTTTTCTGTATGCTTAGTTATATCTGACAGGAAGAACATTCCTGAAAAGCTTGTGGTCTTATCTTATGTCGTAAGGCAATTGACTCCTTTATATCCATGATGAAGTAATTTAAAAAGGTTCATGGATGTAGCTGTAATCACTTGTTTTTCTCCCAGAAGAGATTACATTTACAGTTAAGCTTGAAACCAGTCTGGTAACATCCCCTCTTAGCTGTTAAGAGTTTCTTTCTCAATTATTAACTTGGCTTTCCATTGTCAGCTGCCTGGGGTCATAAGAATTTCACAGCACGCTTCTCTAGGAAGCTGTAGATCAGCATGACTTTTGGGAACTTTTTTCCCCGTTTTGCTTTAAGACATAATGAATGCTTATGGTAAAACAGTGCCACAGTACTCAAACTGACTTCTTCCCTGCAGTTGAGGTCAGATAAAATTTATAACTGAAACAATCATTATGGTATTGTTCTTTATTACACAGGTTGAAAAGGTAGTAAGTGACCTGCTTAGATACTTGTTTTCTCTTTAACAGGCTACTTTATGTTTTCAAAAACAAGAGGAAATACAAAGCCTAATATAAATAGGAATTCCTATGTAAATATGTACAGTGGACTCTTGGAAACTTAACATGTTCAGTAGGAGTCCTGCTACTGTTGGACAACTCCCTTACTGATGGACAATAAAAAATGAAAATTATTGCTTAGAATAATTTAAAATTGGCTACATTGTGGGAGGCATGGAATTATTGTGGCTGAACTGTGCAATCATGAGCTGGTTTCTTCTACCTTCAGCTTAGGGACATACAGTAGTAGTGCATGCAGTTGAAATTTTTTGCTTTCCTCACTGTAGCTATCAGGGCTTTTTAAAATACACTTCAGACCTTGAAATGCACTCTTGAAACTTAATTACATATCTGATTAGAATGAGGAATATTAATATTTTTAGAATTTAGAAGTTTGGGTGTAGATATTTTTTTCCTTTCTCCTGTATATTGAGGAACATATTTTCCACATTGATGTAGGAGTGATATTAGAAATTAAACTATCAGTGGTTTATGTGGAGAGTGGAGGAGCTATGCAGCTTTTCAGAAGGAACACCTCTGTGTGCCTTTTTGATCCTTTTCAGTCTTCCTTTACCACTTCATATTTTATTTTAAGACAGGAGGTTTAATAAATACTATGTGAAGTTAGACCTCCAGCCTTCCAAGGCATGAGTGTTAGGACTGACCCTGAAACTTCTCTCTAATTATTACTTCTGGATATATGAAATCGGCTGCTGAAATTTAGAGAAAAGTAAAATCTGGTGAGTTTGGATGGTGTTTGTTATTGGATCTTTAGAAGTATTTTATTGGAAATACTTTAGTGCTCTTCTATGGTACAAAACCACATCTTGTTTTGCCTTACGCATTAGTCTTCTGTTAACTTACAGGAGCAAGAAGGCTGCCAGCTACTGCTCTGGTGGTATCTTTCAGGAAAGTAGCTTCTCTAAAGCTTTGCATCAATGCCTCTTTTAATTCCATAAGAGAGAGTTATCAGACTTGGGCTTTTGCAAATGTTGTCTGCTGCTGTCAAACCGTATGAGGCTGCAGTCATTCCAGAGCTGTAACATTTCCAAAACAAATTACTTGTAGAGTGATTACATGATGGTTAGTAGTTTTCAGAACAGAACTATAGATTGTTAACCTTCACAATTAGCGAGTAGTGTATAATTAAAGAAAGATAATTCTGTTTAAACATGATGTTTCCTGTTAGTGTTTTTAAGGTGGATTATGTATGCAAATGGATGTGACCTTGGCTAAGTTATTTGAAGAGTTTTCATAAACAAACAAAACATGTTGTGATAGAAAGCAAATAAAGAGTTAATTTCTAGCTTGAAGTGTTACAGTATCCCTATCAGTCCCTGTAATAGCATTTAACATGTTTGGATGTCTGTTTTCTGTAGTATGGTGTAACCATTGGTATTTTCTGTCTTTTTCAGGAGATAATTGACAAAGAGGGACATAGCAAAGTGCTGAGTTTCACAATTCCATCTTTGTCCAAGCCTTCTGTCTATCATGAAGTAAGTTAACACCTACAAAGTGAAGTTCCTGATTGAGAAGGGCAGTATGCTTTGGGGGCCTGCTTGTTAAGAACAAAAGTGAAAAGTAGTTTTAGCATGTTGTATGATGACATAGGAACATGCTTCTCAGATTTCTGAGTACTGCTAGCTGGTCTCTGAGGCCTTTTCAAGATTGAATAGTCATAATTCCAGTACCCATGAAGCAACTATGTCTTTTTTCCTTTTCTGAAGCCATATACCTTATGTGGTGTAAAATGACTTCTCTAAACAGACAGATAACCTTAAGCCTCTTGAAAATTAATTTATAAATATGGTGATGCTTATTACTGTTGATCTTCACTTGCTTTATAGCAAGATTTGAGGTGGACATGGTCTGAATGACCCTTTTTTCCTTCAGCCTTCCAGCATTGGTTCCATGGCTCTCACTGAAGGAGCTTTGTCGCAGCACGGTTTGTCCAGGGTTGTGTACAGTGGACCTCATCCCCAGAGGGAGATGCTGACAGCCCAGAACAGGTGAAATCGTATCATGGGATTTTGCTTGAGAGTCCATAATGGATCTGAGCTTCTTGTTTTTAGTATAGTGGCAGACTGAAAGAACATGGGTGTATGTTATGTTTTGTCATGTGCTTTTTTGTCTTTTAAACATGTGTAAGTATAGATGCAGAAAGATCAGCAGGGCATGTTACTATATGTAGAGGAAAAGCTTACTCAGTTGTTGATTTTATTGAAATGCAATGCCAAATCTGTTGAGATAACTCTAAAAATGTCCATATAAACTTGTTTTCTTTTAAAGAATAAAACTAGTAATGGAATTCCAATGTTTCTTTTAAATCCCAGGTTTGAAGTGCTGACTTTCCTTCTGCTCTGTTACAATGCTGCCTTAAGCTACATGCCTGCAATGTCTCTTCAGTCATTGTGTCAAATTTGTTCAAGGTAATTTCTGTATGTTGCTTATACTTAAAAGGGCATTTCCAGCTTGAAATGCCATCAGTTTGGACTTCGGTTATAAAAACAAGCTTTGAGTTCCCAAAGGCTGCTTTTAAACTTGACTTTTTTTCATAAGTCTTTACAGCTGCATTATTTGCTTTTAAAGTGTCTCTTATATAACTCTGGGTTAAGATCTCAAAATGGGGAAACAGTAACCTAGCTTTACATGCAGGTTAAGCTTCTCCCTTAAGAGAAATCAAAGGGAACTGTTGGTTTTAATAACAGGAGTTGTAGTTGTGTTAACTGAAGAAAACCAGAAATGTCTTTTAAAAGTGTGGTATATTTTGCATTGCAAGTTTGCTAAATAAATTTGGACGCTGTGCAGGTTGAAACTTGTAATTATAGTAGGTGTTGAAACTAAAAATACAAATTTTTGTGGATACGTTGAGCATTTCCAAAATCAGCTGTTGCTTCAAAAAACTGAAGTAACAATGCCAACACTTCCCCCACCCCGACCTCCAAACAAAACAGGCTCAGCTTTAATTACAATGTCTATTTTTTGATAAATTTATTTTTTCAAAGAAGAGAAATGGGTAGTAAACATACTTATCTCTGGATTTTCAAAAGTGGACTGTATGTTAAGGGAAAAATCAGAATGCTCTCCTTAACCCAGGAAACCCAAGAGACCTAGAAGTCAATGGCAACAACTTTTTCTCAGCATGGTTCCTAGGCTTCTCTCACAACTAAAGCATAATAATGGATGCTTGTAAGATTTCCTTCTCTTCAAAGGAGGCAAGAGACTTTGGAGTGCTGGGCAATATTAACAGGAGTCTTTACAAGATCTTTGTTAGATAAGCTGCTCTAAAATATGAGGTAAAAAATACTTAAAGGCTAAGGATTGTGGAAAGGAGGCTGATGTTGCTTATTCTGCTTGATTAGGTTTTGATTGTATTTGGAAAAAATAATTTTTAAAGCATCCAAAAAAACCACAAGCAAGTTACCAGTAGATGCAAGCAAGTCTTTCTATTTCAAAATGTTCAATGTTTGGATACTGAATTATTTATTGCTATACAATTTAACTTCTTTCATAGTTCTTCATTCCTGACTGGTTTTGTCATTCATGTTTCTCTGCTTACTGAAAATCTTACCCTGACAGCATCTTAGAATAGACAGCATATTAGAATATGGGGAATATGTGTCAGAAGCCTGGAATATCTTTCAGTGTCTTGTTTGGATGTGGTGGAGTTTATATTCTGTGTAGAGATATAGAATAACTTCATTAATTGGTTTGATCAATGTGGAATTTAGGGATTTTTCTTCAATATCTACAATGAATAGGCTTTCTTCCAGTATGTCTAATTAAATTTTTATCACTTTCCTAGATTACAAACATGGATTGTTAATATGAAAATTACAACACAAAGTATTTTGTGCTGATCTCAAGTAGTAAATCGAGATTTTTTTGCATTGAGGCAGTTACTAAGTCTCTCCTTATAAGAATGTTATCTTACTTGTATATCATTCTTGCATTTTTAGAAGTAACTCAGGGCTTCTAAAAACTAATCAATGCTGGTAAAGAATTGAAAGTATATAAACCACAAAGATGTTTCCACATTGTTTACTAATGACAGATTTATGATTTCTTTAGAATTTGTGTCTGTGGATATCCTCGCCAACAAGTGAGAAAGTACAAGGGAGTCAACAGCAGGATTCCAGTTTCATCTGAATTCATGGTGCAAATGCTAACAGGGGTCTATTATGCCTTGTAAGTTGGGGTTTTTTTCCGATGTGCATACAAAATAGAGAAATGCCAGCATAATTTGTGCACTTGTTCAGACATGCTACCTTGGGGACATTTCATTTTCTATTGGGCAGATGTTCTGCCTAGCAATAAGGTCCTTGGGAAGAGACAGTTCTCCAGGTAGTTGGATGAAGTTACCTGTGTTATACTGGGGAAAGATGGCTAGAGCAGGACTTGACAGGTGTAACTGCTCATGGGAAGAAAATACTGTAAAAAGCCTTTTCCAGCCATTGTCTGTTGTTCACATTTTGGTATTGTTAGTTTTGACATTAGTTTAGTTGAGGAAAAGATAATAAATTTTTTTCTCTGAAATGCTGATGACATCTACCCTTAGATAGTCATGTTAATGTGTGAAGCTTACTTAGTAACTGAAATAATTGGAGACTAGTAATACAGGAATAATCAGGAGGTGGAGTAATATTAAAAATTCCTGTTTGTATTTCAGAATATTTCATGACTAGCTGATCAATAGCTAATACTATAATTTTTAAACTGCTTGGGATGGCCAGTGAAAATAAAACTTCAAAGTTCGAAGTTTTGAAGATGCTACTGCAAAGTTCTCTAAATAGCAGGCTAACAAACACAAGTAGTTCCAATCCTCTCAACTGAACTCTGAGGAAACACCAGATCTGTGAAGGTTATGTGACCAAGAAGGTTCAGCTGTTGACATAGATGCTTACTATTACGTATAATTTTACCTTTGCAGTTATAATGGAGAATGGGATCTGGCTCGTAAAGCTATGGATGACGTTTTGTATAGAGCACAGCTTGAACTGTATCCAGAACCTCTGCTGGTAGGTGTCGTATTTCAAACAGCTTGTTTAGAATTTTTAGCCTGGGAAAGTGAGCAGACATGATGTGAGATGGTACCAGGAACCTAAACCAGTGTGTGTGCTTGTGCAAACAGCTCAACCTGTAAGTGCACACACCACACAGGGCTTTTCACTGTACTTAGTTATGGTGCCATGTTTCCTAGTGACCACGCTGTTTTCAGAACACTTCTGAGTCTTCAGAACTGAGATAATAGTGCAGCAGAGCTCTGAAGGAATAGCACATCTGTTTTAAGAAAGTGGAAAGTATTAGTTCTTAGAGCTAATTGCAGCCAACATTCTTTATAGGCCACGCAAAAGGGTTGGTGTGCTTTTTGACCATAAATTGGAATTGTACACAGTGTTCTTGAAATAGCAAGGATCCCTGACAGAATTCTGCTAAAATTTGGACTTACGTGATAAGAACTTAAGTGCATTCTCTTTTGTTCTAGGTTGCTAATGCAATAAAAGCTTCACTGCCTCAGGGTGCCATGAAATCTAGTAAAGAAGGTACAAGATGCATTCAGGTTGAAATTACACCTACTTCATCCAGAATATCAAGAAATGCAGTGACTAGCATGTCTATAAGAGGTCATAGATGGAAAAGGCATGGTAAGAAACACATTTTGCAATGAATTCTCAGCTTTTTCTATGTTTTTAAAATAATATTGAGAATTTTATTTCACATATTTATTGCTTATAGGCAAGCAGCAATTTGTCTGGTGAATGGGAATCTCAATACAATTCAGATGAAGTATATTCTTTATTTCCTTAACTGTGTTTAAAAAAGAACACAGCACAACACAAAACCTTTTTGTTAAAGGGAGATGTACACAATTATTGCTCCCTTAGAAAGTGATGTTCCTGCATCCTGCAGAAAAGTAGTTTCTGGTACCTGAAGCAAAGTAAATATTTAAAAACTTTACCACAGAGCCTCATCTGTCTTAAAGTTCTTGAAAAAAATGGACTTAAGGGTAGAGGGATAAATTACTATGTTTTGGTGTTGTGGTTTAACCCTACACAACAACAAAACTGCATACAGCCACTTACTCACTTCCCACAGTGGAATGGAGGAGAGAACTGGAAGAGTAAAAGTGAGAAATCTTGTTGAAATCAAGCCAGTGCATGAGATAAAGCAAAAGCTGTGCCTGCAAGCAAAGCAGAACGGGAAATTCATTCACCACTTGCCATGGACAGGCTGGAGTTCAGCCATGCCCAGGGAAGCAGAGCTCCATCACACCTAACAGTTACTTGGGAGGACAAACACCCGATATCTCCTGTCTTCCTTCTTCCTCCCCTAACTTTATACGCTGAATACGATGTCACGTGGTCTGGGATACCCTTTGGGTCACTTGGGGGCAGCTGTCATACCTGTGTCCCTTCCCAGGTTTTTGTGCACCCCCAGCCCGCTTGCTGGTAGGGTGGGATGAGGAGCAGAAAAGGCCTTGGGTCTGTGCAAGCTCTGCTCAGCAGTAACAAAAATACTCCTGCATCAACAAAATATTGACACCATTTCCATCCCAGATCCAAAAAACAGCCTCATACCAGCTACTGTGAAGAAAATTGTCTCTGTTCCAGCCAAAACTTGTATATTTGGGCAAACCAGTAAAAGGCTTCCACAAAGCAGAGCACAAGTCTGGGCTGAAAAGTAGGAAAAAGTGGTGCTGAATGTACTCTAAAAGGAGCAGTACCAGCAAGAGATTCTGTGAGTCTAAATGTTGAATTTCACTACCTTTGCCACCTTCAGATGAGGGAAGAGCCTCTGGACCAGCGATCAGAATTGGCAGTGGCTCGTTCTGTTGGGATTGTAATCCTAGTAACATGCTAAGAGTGTGTGTCTAGATAAGAGTGCTTTGCTAATTGGTTCATTGAAGATCTTGTAGTACCATTAAGATTTCTGTATGATGTGTGCTATGTGAGCTTTTGTAGTATATGGACAGTTCAGCTGGAAAAATTTTACTAAGTTACTTGTCACAAATTGGCTGAGAGGTAATTCAGGTAAGTGTTGAGAAACACTTGGTAGTAGTACTGATAGTAAGCTGCCAGAGGGAGTGAGGGACAGAGAAGAAAGGTAAAATAACCAAATTTTGTTTCAATTTATTAAAAACTGCTTTAAACTGTCAGACAAACCTGAGGAGCAAAACATTAGTGTCTTTAGTGAGATGGAGTAGCAAGTCATTACTAACATCTCAGGGCTGCTAAGGACCATTTTATTTTTCTTTCTTCAGCCCTCGAGTTATTAAGCATGGATTATTGACCCGATGCAAGAAAACTGTGTATCTTAGCTTTTAAATGGACAAATGCCCTCTGAAGCTTGGCAATTTCGTTAGCTATTATTTTTGAGTGGTTTTGATGCTTGGTCAAATTAGATGGTCAAGGGTAACACAGATCAGGAATACTGTGTGCTAGCTCATCCAGAGAAATTGAAACTGTATTAAAATAAACATTCCCTTTGTCTTTGTGTTTACAGGAGACCAAAATGTTAGAAAATGAGTCTTGGAGACATCCTTATAAGAAAGCAAAATTTTCAGCAAATACAGAAATAGAGAAGTTTTTACAGTTACTGCCTCCTTGCAGGGAGTGTGGCTTGGTGAAGTTCAAGGAAAAAAGTGTGGGACAAGTGTGCCCTGCAGCAGATAACAGTAAGGTGAAAGGGAAATGAGAATACCAGTTGAACTCAAGAGTGGGGTGGAATGCTGTGTTTTATGAGAGTCTTATAAAGTAGGGCAAGTTGAGAGAAACAGCAGTAATCTAGTTAGTGTGATCCAAGCAAAGAGTAGTCAATGTTCAGGGATGAAGATTGGAAGATTAAGGACTCTTTCAAAATAGCTTGTGCCAACATTTTGTTTGGGTTTCTGGGAAATTGCTGATTTGTCTGAACAGTACTGGATTTAATGAAGAGGAAGAAAATCACTTGGTGTAGGGTGGGTTGGAGTGGAATGTGTGTCAGGTTGTGGGAGTAGTTGTAAATTTGAAGCCTATGCAAATATTAGGCTAATTTAGAGTCCAAAGCCAGATCTGTGGTATCTAGCTAAGTGACTGTCAATTGTGTTGTTTCAAATGGTAAATGTTCCACTTTGGCTAATATCCTCAAAATTTTCATTATAAAATCCTAACAAAACTTTTTTTTGTGACTTGGAAAGCCTTTTTAAAGTCAGAGGGGATGATACCCCATTTTCAAAATTCCTACTAACCTAATTCAGTGCCACACAATTCCTGAGGAGAGGATATGAAATACATCTTCAAGGCTGGCGTGCGGAAAGAATAACAAGAATCTTGTGCTTTCAGATGCTTGTTGGAATTAAAATGAATACTGTAATTGGTAGAAATTAGATGACAAACATTGCACCTCCTGACCATTATTCTCTCTCACAGTGTAAGAGGAAACATGTATTTGGGGGATTATTTTTATTTTCAATATAATAAAAATGAGTATAAATGGATTAGGAAGTCAGAAAAGACAGCTGAGAGGTATTCAATGTTATACATTATGTGGACTTGGAGATCTGATAAAGCAAGTTATCTCTTGGGGAAGCAAGGGCAGCAATTTTCAGTCACTAATTATGTGTGTAAAATAAAATAGAAGAATTCCAGTGAATCACTTTTCCAGCTGAGAAGCATGGGCTTTATTTTCTTTATCTTTTAAAAAATTAATTTTACTATAAAAGTTTTCAGACATTAGATCCTGCTAGCCTTTGCTAGAACTCTAGATTGAAGTCAGTTTTGAATAAAGCTCGATTTAAGATTGAATCTTCTTGTGATACTTAACCTTGTAATTTGTTCATTAAGAGCAGTTACTTAGAAGGACTTCTAAAATTAAATTAGTGTTGTGAATTTGGACTTGACAGATAGGTACTTTAGAGGTACTAAAGGTGAGGGTGATTTGCTAAATGGATTCATGTAATCACAAATGGGTAGCGTTTATAGAGTGAGCTGATACTAGCTACTACTTAGCAACAAATTACTTAGTGCTATTGGATTGGATTGCTTGTAAATTATAACACCGGAAGGGGAACATCAGCTCTGAAGTATAGAGGTGTGTGTAACAAAAATACTCTGATGTAACAGGCTGAGAAGAGCTAACCAGATGTTGGTAAGTTACATAACACAAGAACAAAGATGTCAACTAGCGAAGAAGAACAAGAAGTTACTTTTTTCTTCACTGCAGAAATTGCCTTTCATGTAGTACACAAGGTTTAGAAATACTGGTCTTTGAATTCTCTCTGTGGAGAGAATTGTCTTACTTTTTTTTTTAACTATTAATTCCTGAAATAATTGTGACTTGCAAGAATCTGAAATTAATGCTGATCTTGGGGTATAAGTCTGATGCTTTTATGCTAATTAAATATGCTAACACAGTTGTGCAGGACATGCAGCTTGAGCTTGTGGGGGTTAAAATTGAATTACAATGTGAATGGGCAGTTTGCCTGTGCAGTCTGAGGTAAATAAGCAAGTGTAATAATAAGGTAGACTGTAATTTTATATTAAGTTTTAGCAGTTAGTAAAGATGAAATGCATTTATCAGGGTTGGTTGTACTACTCAGAGCATTCAGAAATGTGACACCAAATCCTTTTTCCCTCAACTGCTATGGGTATATTTGTGCTATCGTTCGAACTGACATAATCACTCAGTTTTGTTTCTACACTATTCAGCAGTGTCCTTGGTTTTCTCTTTGGCTACATTACCTTGTGCACTGGGTATTAATATCTCTCTGTCCAAGGCTAGACCCCCAGAGCTGTCCATCTTGAAAGCAGTATCATCTTCCCAATAAAGCACTATGAAGCTGAGGGTTTGGTTTGGGTGTTCTTAAAAGTTGTAAAATAAGGAGAGTATGCTGCTGTAAAGGACGTGGATTGTGTAGTCTTATCCCTGCCCCAAGACTGTAGATGTTGTGGTAGACAGTGTTAATGGGAGTTGAGATCCCATTAACAGCATCCCATTTTTTCCATTAGTTTCCTCCTGTAGTCAGTTAAACTCAGAAAAAGGTGTATATTTCCTTTAGATGTAATGATAATGAGTAAAACTCTTTAAGTTTTGGGGTTTTTTTTTCCTCAGTTCATTGTAGTAGTGATTACACAGCTGTGGGAATGCAGCAGTGTTAGGTAAAGTGTAATATCACAGCAGGATGTTACATTTAGAAATGCACACCTCCAAATAACAATAACTATTGCTTTTATATGGAATCTTTTACAAAACAAAAGAAAATTTGTTTTTCTGATTTCTGCTGTGTACTCTGAGTCTTCTTTGGAGTTGGATAATTGGTGCTTCTCTGCCCTTGGTGGGGAAGGGACTGACAGGTAAACTCTGTTCTGTCCTTTTCTCTCTGGGGCAGCAGGAAGGAGTTTCCCTTAGGAGAGACACAGGTTCTTCACCCTAGTGAAGTTAGAGCACTGAGGCCAGTCTCAGAGAGCATTGGTCTTCTCACTAACCTTTCTGCTGCTGTGTTTCTAGGAAAAAAAAAGCTATATTTGATAGTGGTGTCATTATCACAGTTGTTTATTTATTGTTATTACTATTGCAGTTCATGGTGCTCGTTGTTACCTTTGCTACTGACACTAGAAGACTTTTGCAGAAAGTGCTGTTAGGAGTTGTCTTGGTTTGGAAGACAGGTGTCTGCTAAGGAGGGCAGGAGCCTCCCTTGGAATGGAAGATGCAACCTCCTTCCCTCTGAATTATTATAGTTTTGAAATCAAGGGGCTTTCAGGCAAAAATATGGGAAATAGGAATAACAGTTCTTTACTAATATATATAACACACATATATATATATATAAAACAAGGCAGGAAAAAATACTGGTTTAAAGTGACAGAGTCAGATAGGACCTGACACCCTGTCAGTCAGGGTAGCAGTGGCAGTCCGATAAGATGGTGGCTGCAGTGCTCCTGAAGTGATGGATGTGGTTCTGTTGGAGCAGTGATCCTGGAGAA
Source organism: Vireo altiloquus (assembly GCA_013396875.1). Taxonomy (NCBI): domain Eukaryota; kingdom Metazoa; phylum Chordata; class Aves; order Passeriformes; family Vireonidae; genus Vireo; species Vireo altiloquus. Next base: position 779,648 of record VZRF01014785.1, read on the forward strand.
AGGTCTGGTCTTCCTCAGAAGGTCCAGTGGTAGCTATGTAGTGCTTGTCCTCTGGAAATCCAGTGGAAAGGCTGCTTATGGTTTTCAAAATCTCAGTTTATATCCAAGATGGAATGCCTGGTTCCTCCCTCTGGGTGGAGCATCCCACAATGGGATGGTGAGCTCTGAGATAAGGCACTCATGGGCCCATTGACAGCAGATAGTCCAGAGGGAGGAGGCAGGGAGCACTGCCCCACCTGGTTTCAACAATTCATGAAGGTGATAGAATAATACATGTTTTTGGGCACATCTTACATTGCAGCCCAGGACAGGAGTAAATAATTTTATTTTGAGTTTCCTCCCAAATACTAGGAATTTAGTGCCAAGTGACATCAGTTATTGTAATTTCCTTAGGATAGTGCGGCTTGTTAAATAGATACTTTCATTGGTCAATGATTAGTTAGAAAGCCTTATGATTATTAGAATTTTCAGGTAAAATAAGGGGTAGCTCCTACACCAGGGGACACTGATGTCCATCCCTGTCGGAATAATGTTCTAGCTCAGTTGTGATCAGTGCAGACATACAAATGGTTTTGAAAAGCCCAGTGCTGGAGCCCACCTGACTTAGAAGTACACTGTGCCTACACAAGAGTCTTTAGTGAGGGGACAAGGGGAAGAGGGGATCCCCTTGAGTTAAAGAGCATTAGAGCTGCCCCTGTGAAAAATCATCTTATTGTAAATTCCTTTGGTTTTGGACTTGATACTGTCAGTTCAGTGTGCTGCCAGCTTGTGTCATGTGCAGTAGCAGACTGGCAGTGTAGTGTTGCTGGTCCTTACTCAATCCTCTGGTCTGAACAAAACAGGGATTCAGCTGTGCTTTATTCTGATCTGTGCTTTTAGTGCATTTTTAGTCTTGTCAAGTTTCTGTGCCACAGCGCTCCTCTCTGCTAGTTTTTCTGGGGTATGCAGAAATATCTTTCTGGTTAAAAATAGTTTTTTGAAATGAAGGAAGAAAATGGAAGTCGAAGTGTGCTTGAGTTGACTTAGTTGTTTCACTGTTAGTTTTCAGGCTGACTGTGGTGCAGCATTGTGACATTGTACATGTAGAATTTCTAGTCTTGAATGATAATATATGAAGTTGATATGCCATTTTATTGTAAAAGTAAGTTTCACTCTAGCATAGTGATACCGAGAGTTTAGTCATAAAAGGGAATTACAATCTGTTCTTCGGTTTCTGTTTATCTGTTTCATGACCCTCAGAAATTTCAATTTTGAAAACTGCAATTTTAGAAATAAAACAAAATTCCATACTTGCTAATGTTGCTAATTAACAAGAGGTTAATACATGTACATCTGCTTTAATTTATAATGCTTAAGTCATCTGTGTCTATTGGCTTTTGTTTCATGTTTTGTTTCAGACATCTTTTCTTTTTTTTTTTTTTTCTTATCCATCTTTAATTCTAGAACAACCAGAGAATGGTAATGATGCTACTGAATTGGGCAACTTTATCATACCTGAGATTAGTGTCACAAGTGTGGCTGGAGAGAGGACCGGGAATGGGGAAAAGAGCAGAGCTCTAGCAGAGAATGATGGTCAGCATTTACAGGGAGTACAGGAAACAGCTACAGATCCTAGAACTGACAGCAAAAGCATGCCAGAAATCAGGAGGCAAAAATCTGTAAGAAAAATGATGGAGGATGGAATAAACTCATCTGGCAGAGTGCAGTTTTAGCAGAGCACTTGTAGCTGCCCTCTAAGGTACCACTGTTGATTGAAAGGGTCACTGCTGCATGTTTCAAGAATTAAAGTATGCAGTTAATATATTTGCATGTGTAATAACACAATTGCATGTATTGCACACAGCTTTGTCTGTGCCACAGTCAGTGATGACATACTTACAAGTAGATCTATTTAATCTGGAGAAAACACACTGAGACTCAACATACCTTTGAATTTATTAAGCATATTTATTTGAGTTTACAAAATCCGGTGATCAATGGTATGAAAAATTCGTCAAAATGGATATAAAAGGTATCTTGCTATGTAACTCATATTTCCCAAATTCTGCCTTTCACGGTGTACTGGAGATCTCATGTGGTGCTTGAGTTTCCAACTGATGTGATGCAGAAAGTGACCTTTCAGTCCTAAAGCATTCTTGGGTTGCTAAACATGCAGGTGCCATATTAGGTGTCCTGGGGCATTGAGCCTCTGTAATTAACAAGCTTTGCCAAATCATGTAGTGGATCACTTGCTCAAAATAAGATTTACACTTTTTTTTTCTTCTCTATGGTACTTTCTAATCTCTTAAGTTTCTAATTTCCTGCACGAATTAACAAGACTGCATTTCTTTTTTTTTTTCCTTCAAAATCACAACAAAATGAGATTGGGGGCATGCTTTTTGATGTAGTTAATGCGGCATTACTTGCTGTAACTCTATATCCTAATGAACCTTAATTCCAATATGTCATGGAATAGGTAAGTGTTGTCTTCTATTCTCTGTTCTATTGCTTTATGGCTTCATGCTTATAAATATCAAAATTGAGTAATATGTAAAATTGATGCAGGTGAGACAGTCAATTGCTAATTTTTTATTTCTGTTTCTCTTATACAGATAACTCTGAGTTAGCAATTGAAGAAGAATTGATAGAAGTATCTGAAATCGATGAAGGGTTTTACTCTAGGGCTACTTCTAGTACAAGTCAGTCTGCCCTATCTAACAGCAGCACCACGAGCAGCAAGAACCTCTTAGGGAAGAGCCAGCGAAGGTCTGGAGGAAGCAAACCTGGAGGAAAAGAAAAAGAAGGGGAAACCTGCAGAGAGCACTTATCACGAAAACAAACTCAGAGAGCCATGAGTGAGAATCTAGAGCTCGTCTCTCTGAAGAGACTGACACTGACAACCAGCCAGTCCCTGCCTAAGCCTGGCAGCCACAGCCTGGCCAGAACGACCACTACTGTGTTTAGTAAATCCTTTGAACAGGTCAGTGGTGTCACAGTTCCAAATAATCGTGGTGGTGTCTCTGGTACAGAGGCAAACAGGTTTTCAGCTTGCAGTCTTCAGGAGGAAAAATTGATATATGGAACAGAAAGAACAGATCTTCCTATTTTAAGCAAACAACCTAATCAGCAGCAACCTCCTAGTATTAGCATAACTTTGTCAACAGATTGATAATAAATTGGCCAATATGAGAAATAAATTACTGAGACTTTATCCTGATATTGGTACATTAAGCTGTTTAATATGCCATACATTACTTCCTTAAATCTCAAACCTGTAAATTCTTGGCTCATGTTTAACAGTAATAGTAAATAGACAACAGTTATAATTATTTTGAGTCAACTTCTGATAGCTTTACAGCTTCATGAAAAGTTTATACCTTTACCAGCTGAAGAAGCATTAATTGGTTGGTTGTCACTGACCAAGCTGTGTGGCTTCTTACAGATGTACAATGTGGGAACAAATAGAGCCTTTCTCCCAGATTCTGCTTTTTGTCTACCGCTTGGCATAGGCAAAACTGCAAGTATTTCGGATTTTTTTAGGAGGAGTCTTGCAGTATTGTCATGCAATTTTGGAAGAGCATTGTAAGAACAAACGTTGTCTTACTTCAGCCATGAAAAAGCTGTGCTTACATGTAAGGTTAAACCAGAGGCATCACTTCAGTGTTTGATGTTCTGGTGGCTTTTGTATTGGTAGTTAGTACATGTTGCAGTGTTCATACTTCTTTATGCCTGTGTAAGTCCAATTTTAGATGCATTTTGGTTTACCTGTATGTCTTAAAAACTGGGCCTAAAGTAATACAGCAGCAGTGCTTGTGGCTGGGAGTTATTATCAGTTGCTATAGTGGTCACTGTTTAGATTAAAAATTATGTGACAGACTCTTGCTTTAGGATTCTTAGATATCAGTTCCAAAACCACTCACTGTTATTTGAGTCAGTCATCAGTATTTTTATTGTCTGTGGGGAAGAGATGTGCTTATGTACTAATGTTATGTAGAAATATGAGCCCTTTGCACTGACTCAAGCAAATCAGGAGTGTGAATGTGCTTAACATGAATTTTGTGCTTGAGACTAAGAGAATACTGCCAAAGGATGTCTACTTTCAGTAACTTGCAAGCACAAAGGGAAATTATAATGTAAATATAACTAGCACTGTAATTCCTAGGGGTTTTTATATCTATTATTTTTCTAGTTTGAAATTCTAAACCAGCAACCTGTTCATGGTTTTACCTAACCTTTAACCTTCAGTGAGTTTGACAACTTTTATAATGTTGAGATTTTAATTAAAAATGGACATTAAAACTTCTTATGCAAAAATCTGAAGAAGCAGTAGCTGAAAAAACCACTCCACTAGCAGTTACTAGCTGATGAACAGACAATGTATTATTATGAGTGGAGAGACAGGGTGAAGATCTAAGGCATACTTCCTCCCAACTGTCCAGATTTCTGCAGCTGTTAATCCATTATTGTCAAGAACATTGTGAAAAAACAGACACTAAAATTCTGGTATACTTTTCCATTTGCCTGGAGATAAGTTTAGATATTTCTTTTTGACTTAAACTGAAGCACAAGTAACTAATGTTATTCAGGTTTATAGGAACTAATAAGATGGTTAATTAATGAAAGGAGTAAGTAAGTTGTATAATTGTACTAATAAGGCCACAGACTGGAGGTGTACATTTGTGAGAACTCACCAAAGGATGCAGAATAACCCCTTCTGTCTGTAGGTGTTTGTACTTACCTGAGAGCCTGAGTTTAAAGGAATGTGCCACAATTTCTCATTCTTCATTTTGTTGTGTGATACTGTGCTATTCTAGTAATGCAGTACTTCACCATTTTTACAGTGAAGTATTTTCCTAATTTTACATGAAAACATATATTCCTAATGGCTAAACTACAGATTTGCCCTGTTTAGTTTTTAATATTTTGGCCAGTGAGAAAAACTGGTTCTTTGAGGTTGTTTCTGTAAATACTTTCTACAGCAGAAAATATAGCCTTTTTTTAAAACAGGTTTTTCTGCAATACACATTAGACAGAGCATTTGTTTCACATTGACTAATGCATCTGGCTGCTGGACATGCCTAACCACGAGCAACAGCAGGGTGTTAGGCAGCTGATAGTAGGCATTGGCTGTCTCTACACACGCTGAATGTAGAGCTTTTCCTTCCCTTGAAATTGAATCTAGATGCTAGAAAGAAACAACCTGCAGAACTTACAGCAGTTTCCTGATCCACTTTTGCAGGATCTAAGAGTACATTGGAAAAAATTTGCAGTAATTTAAATTGACATAAACTAGAATAGATAAATAAAATTGCAGTAGACAAATATCTATTGTTATGGTATTAGTTGTGAGATAGTGTTGAGGGGCTAGAATTTTTGAGAATTCTACTGGTTTTGGTTTGTTTCATTTAATTGAGAATTGTTTGTTTCCTCCATGGGTAGACACTCTTTCGAGCTGAGTGTTGGTATAAAAGATATTAGATACTTATTATACTGGGAAGATTTAGCTCTCAATAACTAGGATTTCAAATTAGGATCTAAAATGCCATAAAGTGTAAGTAGTAACATAATGTTTCCAGTACTCTTGGCTACAAGCCAAATGGTGTTGAAATGAAGTTAGTTTAGCCTTTGATTTTATCCAGCTGGTCTGGCTTGAACCCAAGACATAGGCTCATATTGGTACAACTGAAATAACATAAATCTTCATACTTTTTTGAGAAAATGATAAAAGGAAAGGTTCTTGGTACTAAAGACTGTTCTGTCCATACGTATGTGGCTTCATATAAATACCTATGTATTGATCTCTGGAGCAAATTACCCAGTGGGCATGTTTTTGTGAGCTGACATCACACCTTCATACTGATTGAGTCTAAAGAGTTTCTTTCCTGAGTACCAAAACTTTTTAGCTGTGCTTCTTTCTTTTCTTAAAAATTGAAAAGTTCACAAAAAGAAAAAAATGGCACAATAAAGGAGAGTGAGGGCAGAGTTATTTGTTGTCCAAATATCCACGGTGCAGGATTAGGAGAGAGGTGGAGAGAGGGATGGGGGAAGTAGGGCAGGAAGCAGGTATTTCTAAAATTGTCAAACTCTGGGGGTTTGAGCATTATCCAGTCACTTCAGACTGTTGAATGGAAAATCTTTGTTAAAGAAGTAGATGTCTTCTAACAGTGTAAAGGAAACACCTATTAAGACACCACATATTGCAGCCTGCCCGGGAGTGGGTAGTTCTGATGAATACCTTCCAAACGTACACAGCTGCACCATTCTGCAGGGAAAATGTTATGTAGGAGTGAATCATCTCACATTGTAATAAGAGAAGTTGTTTCAATGCTGACGTTTATAACTGACCTTACTGTTCCAAATCAGAGGGCACTGTTTCCAAGGATTGCTTTGAACAGCAACACTTGTAAAACTCATTGAAGCTAAGAATTACTTTTGTTGTGAGAATATGTAAAGCTTGTGCAAAAAGTGTATGGCCTCTCACCACTTGCTGTAGAGCTGCAATGACTTTTCTGAATGGATTTAAATGTCTTGAATTGCCTTGATTAACTAATAAATTTGAAAGGTACAGAAATACAGAGCTATTTTAGCCACACTTCTCTCTAAGGAGGTTTTCTATGAAAAATTCTAGAAATTTCTAATGTAATTGTCCAATACCTTTTGTCAGTGTTTCAGGCTTACAGTGCTGTAAATAGATGTGTAATATATTGCCTTTTGTATTTGTATCATTCTACTTCTAAGACTAGATGTGCACATTTCTTGGTATTCCCTGAAGTCTGTGGAATATCTGCATCAGTCTGTAGATGTCTGTCTTCACATGAGAACCTGAATTTAAGCAACTGCCACACTTTCATTCTTCAGCTCATTATGTGACACTGTTTAGTAACAAGAGTTTTTCACCTTTTTTGCTGTGAAGTGTTCTCTTAATTGTACATGAAAACTTACATTCCTAATGTATAGGCTACAAGATTGTCTTTTTAGTGTTTAATAATTTTGGCAGTAAAATAAATTGGGTTTTTTTGAAGTTGTATACTTTTGTAAATACTTTGTACAGCGGAAGATTTTGCCTCTTTTCAGACTTTGTTGAAATACACATTACAAAGCAACATATTTGTTCAGTTTTCATTCTACACCTCCAGAAGTCATAGTGAGGTTGACTGCATTACTTAAAATATGCTGGACACCCATTTTTTTGCAATGTAGGGTCTGGAAATGCAGCCCTGTCAGGAAGGACACCGTGGCTGAGGAATGCTGATGGGTGAAGTGCGAGTTCAAGCAGATGAGTTGCAAATTGGCAGAAGCAGACTGGGATCCTGTCAGTAATGCAGCACTACTTGGGCAGCTTGGTGGTTTTGGTGGTGTGAATGTTAACAGTGGTTTGATAAACGGCCATCATCTGCAGTGTGTCCAGGGCTCCTGGGGGCTGCTCTTGCTGCTGACAACAGAAGCAGAGGTGGCAGTGAGTACCTTGGCCTTCTCTGTATCCCCTGTCAGCAGGTCCTCTGCCCCACTCTGCTGTGGTGCCTATTTTTCCCTAGTCTTCCTGTTACTGATCTCTCTGCTAAATCTTTTTTTGGTTGCCCTTCACCTTCCTTGCCACATTCCACTTCATTTGAGCTCTGTGTTTCTTAACCCCGCCTGTGGATGCTTGGATGTTGCATCTCCTTGCACCTATTGTATGCTGTTTTTTCATGTCAAGGCAAGAGCTCCTCGTTCATGCTGCCATGCCTTCTGCCACCTCTTCTTGTCCTTCTCTGTATAGCCATTGACCATTCTTAAACCTGGAAGAGATGGTTCTTGAACATCCTCCAGCTATCCTGGGCCTTTCTTTCTTGGATGGTCTCTCATAGGCATCTGTAGGGAGATTCCTGTGCAAGGCAAGCTCTGTTCTGTAGGTCCAGGGTTGTGATCCTGCATTTGGCTCAGGGCTTTTTTCCTTTCTCCTTACAAATGGAGTCTCTGGTGCAATGCTGTAGAGAAACCTGGATGAATGAAAGAGCTGTAGTAGAGGGCAGCAGCAGGAGATACCACTGCATAGTTTCCTTAGTTTCAGATGTCAGTTTTTAACCATGCTTTTGAATGGGCACAACTCAATTTCCCTTCATTTAAATGGGTGAGAAAGGAAATCTTATTCCAAACAGCAGAGTAGGTAAAAGTTTTCCTTTGCAAAAGGTACAAATTAGACTTGATGCTGTGATTGTCCTGCAAGTGCGTAGGATTTGCAATTTCAGGTACAGTGAGTGAAAGGCAGTGCTTAAAATGGCCTCTTACATCATTTCAGGCTGGAATAGTTACAGATTAGTGAAAGACAACATGAATTTCAACACTTTTTCTCTCTTCCCAAAATGCGGTACTCCAAATTACTGCCTGTATTTGAAGGATGAGAGTAACCAAGAGCCTGCTGGACAATTCATGGGGAAGGGGATCTGTGAAGATATTACAGACAATTAGTAACCAGTTACAGAATTGCATTTGTTCCTACAGACTTTGCAGCTGGTTGCCTGCACTGAGCTTGTAATAGTTGTTTTTCATGTTTTATGTTAATTTAGCTCTGTATTAAAGATGACTTCAGTATGGGGGTTTTCTCCCAGCCCACAGCTGCCAGGTAATAAATACACCTGCTAATTCAGGGAAGTGGGAAGAATGTCACTGTGAGACTCCAGAAGCCTTTGTGAAACAAGCCTTCACATTGCACGGCGCTCGCTTCGTTAACTTGGTTCCTAAAATAAGGTTGTGTTTAATCGTCTGTTGCTCTATGTGTGCTGGGACAATACGGAAATTTAATGGTGCAGAAGGACTCGTGGAAGTCAGTCTGAGTCACGCAGCACTTCTGACAAGCTGCCTGCTTGTTGTTCTCATCAGTAGTGCTGACTAACACTGGCAGTCCTCCACACAGACTTGCTTGGTCTGGAGTATGATGGCAGGTTTTGGTACCGTGAGAGGGCACATTTCAGAGGTGAGAAGAAATGTCAGCTTCTGCCTCCACAACACACAACAAAGTAAATGAAGGTGTGTCACCTATTGGCATAAGAAGTCCTTGGTGTGGGTATCATTTCTGCAATACAGTCAACCAGAATAATTAATATTCAGTGCTTTCTCTGGAAAGATACTTTCTTTGTGCATGAAATCAGAGAATCACAGAATGGTTTGGGTTGGAAAGGACCTGAAAGATCGTCTGGTTTCAGTTCCCCTGCCATGGGTTGCTCAGAGCCCTATCCACCCTGGCCTTGGACACTTCCAGGGATGGGGCAGCCACAACTTCTCTGTTTCAGTGCCTCACCACACTCACAGCAAAGAATTTTTCCTAATATCTAATGTAAACTTACTCTCTCAGTTCGAATCCATTAACCCTTATCATGTAATTACATGCTCCTATAAGTCATCTTAGATTTCACTGAATCACTGAATGTCACTCATTTAAAATGACATATAAAACATATATTTGTATAGATGCATTTTACACATAATGTTTTCAGCTCCCAAGGTATGGAGATTGTAGAACTGTCATGGAGGCTGCTGGAGCTGGCAAAGGCTTGGACTAGCATTGGTGTCAATGATCTAGGATACCATCTGAAGTAGATGGATGTAGCTAGGCATGGAAAGGTTGTATTGTCACTGGTATATTTTCCTTGTGGTTATATCTGCCAAGAATAAATTGATTTGAGTATAAATTGTAAAGGCTCTTGAACTTATTCCTTAAAGATTTCTTTTTATAACAATACTATTTTTTCCTATTGCTTTTTTAGTTGTTAAAATGCATTGTGTTTTCATTACTGTTAATAACCTGCAGTTCAGTCTTTACTTATAATTAGGAGGGAATTGGGGTAATATTATATATTATAACATTTTGTGAACCAACTGTCATACCAAATGTGATCTTTCAGCAGACTGTCTTGCCCCTAAAATGTTTGTGTTTAAGAAATGTGCTAGAATAAATCAGTAGAAATTCACAAGGTAACAGCATTGATATTTCTTAAGAAATTGTTTACTTGTTAGTTCATTGGGCTTTATATTCTTCATTTCAGCCATTAGAAAATACCAACCCAACTGCTCTTCAGCAAAACTACTGATTTCATCCCTCCCTGTAGTGACTGGAGAAAGACACAGGCACTGTCAACCCAATTCAGGACATGCTGAGCTAGGAAGATCCTTTCTGACACCCGTGAGGTGTTAATCCCATCTCTTCCTCTCTTCTCACCCTGAACAACTGGCTTAGCATTGCTGCCTTCCTACTGATTCTGGCTGAATCGAATCCTTACGTTCCCCTTCTTACTGAATTAAGCCCAAAGAAGCTTTAGCACAGCATCACTGGTTTCAGCAGAGCTCTGAATATCAGCAGCTGTCCCCTTTGCTAAAGGCCTTACAAGCAGGCAGATGTCTCGGAAGAACAGATCTGGTTTAGTGGTTCTCTGGCCAGGCTGTAAAGATCAGCTTGAAATTATGTGGACAGGTACTGGGATTTAAGATTCAAACTACATCTGTTCAGATTATATGACAAATTACAAAGTAGTTGTATTTTCAAACATTTTCAGATGTCTAAAGTAGGGAAGGAGGAAAGAAAGCACAAATCTCTCTATATCGTTCTCATTTCTGCTATTCTTGTTTTATGATCCCACTTAAAAGTATGTAATACCTTTACCAGCTTTTGAATTTTAAGGTAGAAGAGCATCAAGGCTGTTTAAGCTTCCTTACAACTGGATGATACATGTTCAGCTGACAGAGTCTTCTGACAAATTTTGATTCTTAACTATTTGGGTTGGGAAGGGGCTCCTTGACTCCCTTGCATACTATATAAAATTCATAGCTTGAGGCTGTCTTGGTTATCAAGAGAACATGCTTTTTCCTGCTGCTAGCATAGGAAGCCATGCTACAAAATCATGGAACAATTACTGCTAGTTCCCTGCTTTGGCATCATTACACAAAATAAAATGTGCTTATGTATGAATAGGAAGTTACTGAGCAATGGATTTCTCCCAAGATCCACACTGTATGACCCACCTTGTTCATAAAACCTGGCATGTGTGATACATACTGCAGCACGATACATGAGCCCCATTCTCGATGAGTGACAGGATGTTTTTGTACCTTAGGAGCCATACTGGATAAAAAACGGTGATTTTTTGGGAGCACAAAGAGTTTTGACGCATTCTGGTAATGCTAAGATGAGTAACTTCTTAAATACACCAACAAAATTAGTTACTTGGTAGATCTGCTTATAAGGTACTCGATGCCATAATTTAATTTCAGGCAGAAAAGCAGCCCCTTGGAAGAATCTTGATTTGCTTTTGAGATACTGAACGGTTTTAATATGCCTTGACATTCAGTACCACGTTCATAATCCCTGTAATTATTCCTTCCTACTCCAGTAAGAGTAGGCAGTGTACAGCACAAGTGCTGAGGGATAGTTCTGTTTCATGCTTGAAAGGAGGAACGTGTCGTACAAAGCACACTTTGTACTGAGCTGTGGGAAAAGAGGTGAATGGGAGGCAAAACCAAAAGCTTTAAGAGCAGTTCAAAATGTTGCTTCCTCTCTGCCTGTCTCTGGGGGCACTTTTGAATGAATGAAGAAACTGCACAAAATTAGACACACACAAAGCTGAGAGCTTACCGTAGCAGGGAGAGCTTTTGGAAGAAACCTCTTCTCCCCTGGTTCCCACCTGACTGCAAGGGCAGGTATCTTCCCATCAGGCAGAACTTGTGCTGTGGCATTCTGCCCCTTCCCTGCCTCTGCTTCCTTCTCGGAGAGGAAGCACCAGTGCTGGAACTAGCACGGTAACAAGTACAGGGAATTTAGTCCTGAAAACAACCTACCATGGGACTAGAAGAACATTTGTGGGCAGCACTGTTAGCTGCACTCTTCTACACAGGTGTAAGTGCTGATGATTTTCTTGTTGTGCTTTGCTGTCAAGAAAGGCGGAACTGGTACCTTTTGGAAAGCAAAAAATGAAATGCTCAAAGAAATTTTAGCCAAAGGACAGAGTCTGTGGCATTTGCCACCTTAAGGAGGAGAGGAATCTTGTATGGAAAGTTGGCATTGAACATAAAATTACTTGAAGGGATATACTTGAGCACCTGTAAGAAGCTGAATGAAGAGGAGCAGAAAAGAAGGTCCAGTCTAGTGAGATTGGAAAGCCTTTGTGGTAAACTATTGCTAGAAGAAAAAGCTGAATTCAACTTCTGTAAAGGAAATTGAAATGTAAGTACAGATTCCTTCACTCTAAAAAGAGAACAAGGGAAAAACCACAAAGAGGGGGGAGCAGGAAGCAAGTGTAAGAAAGCATTTTCCAGAAGATGGACCTTGCCACCCCATGGCCTGTCAGTACAAGGACAGAGTGATGCACATCCAAAGGCCAAAGGTGTTCCTGCGGTAAGTGTCACTCACTGCTGCCTTGGAAGTGCCAGTGGGAGGTCAGCATCCCGGGCAGCGCACAGCCTGAGCTGTGTGTCATTCCCTCCGCAGGCACCACGGTGACCCCACAGCTCTCCTTACGTGGCACCAAGCTCTGGGCAGAGGGGACTCATCATGCCAGGAAGAACAATCTGGTGACTCACAAGGTCAGTGCTGATCTGCTCTCAGTTATCACAGCAGATAACATTTCCTTGAGGTTTAAGCAAATGTAATAGAAATCTCTGTGTGGTTTGTGGGACTGTGCTATACAAAGTACTTGCGTTAACCTTTTTCTTGGTGGCTTTCATTGCCTGAATGGATGACATGAAGCTAGGCAGGGTTACAGTCCTGAAGGCACTTTGTGGGTCCTTTTGTCAGAAATCTGATGACTTGACCACTTTTGCTCGAATTTCTCAATATCTGCTCACTAGGCAGGTTATTAGCTAGTATAAGCTCCTCTCTAGCCTTGCCAGTCACCTCCTTTAACCTCTACACTATTCTGACAGGCAAATCAAAATGTCAAGTCAAATAAAACACTGAATCCCTCTTAGGGAATATGAGCAGACCACCATATGGAAAACAGAAGAAAGTAAAAAAGAAGGTTCAGAGTGCCTTGGCAGCCTTTTCCCTATGGACTAATATACAGTGCAAAGGAAAGGAAACAGTATGGGAGAAAATACTGACTCATTCAACAGCAAATGTGAGATGCCTGGATCATTTTTCACACAGGCCCACATCTTTGCAGATGTGCATCTGATGGTCATCAACTGAACTCATCCCAATCATATTTCTTGGGAAAATTTTCTTCAGAATTATCTAGAAGTTGACTGAATTATCTGAAAAACTACATGGAATTCTATGAGAAGATGTGATGGAAGAGAAATACTGGTTAACTAATTAATAAAACAGATAAAACCTAACTTTTTATAAGCTACTGCATTGTATAGATGAAATGAGAGTTTGGCTGTCATAGTTGATCTGTGCTAATTACAGCAATTATAATACTTGCAGGGAAGGAAATTTGCGAAAAGTGTATTAAATGTTCAGCACTCAGCTGCTTGTCAGCTGAAAGGAAGGCAAGTTAATTTAATGTAACAGTCAATCCTCTTTCTGTTGTTAATCAGTGGTTAATTATAATGTGCAGCTACATGGCCATATGTCACTTGCTGTGGCATTAGAGTAATGTGTCACGTTATTGATCACTGCACTGGAGGAGCTGAGAGCTGCTACACCCCTGTGCTAAATGCCTTACAGAGAGATGACTGCTTTCAGTGTTGCATAAAATTAATCTTCATCCAAAGTGTAGAAATTAAAATTAGGCCATATATCCTACAAGAATCTTAACATACATTTAGTACATTGTATTAGTCTGATTTTTGAATGGTAAATAGATGTAAAAAATCATAGAATCATTGAAGTTGCAAAGAATCTTTCAGATCATCGAATCCAACCACTAACTTAACACTGCCAAGCCCACCACCAAACCACGTTTCCAGGTGCCACATCTGCGTGTCTTTTAAGTACCTCCAGGGATAGTGACTCCAGCACTTTCCTGGGCAGCCTGTTCCAATGCTTGACAACCCTTCCAGGGAAGAAATTTTTTATAATATCTGATCTAAACCTCCCCTGACACAACTTGAGGCCGTTTCCTCTTGACCTGTCACTTGTCACCTGAGAAAAGAGACTGGCCTCCACCTTTGCTCTGGAGAGCCATAAGGTCCCCTCTGAGCTTCATTTTCTCCAGGCTAAACACCCCATCTTCCTCAGCTGCTCCTTCTAAGATTTGTGTTCCAGACCTCTCACCAGCTTCATTGCCCTTCTTTGGACTGAAAACCAAACTAAAATCGATGAAGTGGCAGAAAGATCTAGGAGCAGGCACAGAATTACTGAGAAGAGAGCTATTGCCAAGTGCAATTTTTCTGTAGACTTCTTGAAACTAGCAGAGCCGTCCCAAATTGATTTAATGTTCCTGGGTATGTGGAAATTGACTACTTTTAATCTATAACAGCTTTGCTTGTTCACTAAAAAAGGCAGAGTTGTCTGAAGGACTGCTTTTCTCAAAAGTTTGTTGTCCATTTGTTAGTTTACTTGTGCCTGCTCTAAAATACCACTTAGAAACCAAGCATGGTTTTCAAATTAATGTCCCATAGAAACTGATCCTCTGTCTCTCCTGTCCTGATGGATTTTCAGCCTCAAGGACTGGCCTGTGTAGGTGCAGATACCACAAACGAGTGTGGGAATGAAGACAAAGCCTTAAAGCTCAGAGGCTGAGTGTTGGGTACAGTAGAGCCCAAAACTGTAACCTGCAGACCCTGGAACTGGAGATAACGACATAGTTATCACAATTTTATAAAGATAATAAGGAATATGCACTAGAATATATTACCTGATATTCCTCTAACTTTCCCCTGAGTAAGCACTTTTCATCAGTGAGGATCAAGCAGAATCTATCAATGTGTCTGAGGTAAGAAGAGCAACACAGCATGGGAGAGAAGGTGGCTTAATGAAGCTGATCAGACTAACAGTGAAAGGGAGGCACTTTCCAACACAGATCCATTATGTCTTCCATTCTTCTTCAGGTAGCTCAGTGCTGGACATGAGATGCAAAAATATCATATTTTCTGATGGCAGGAAAACAATTATTAGTCCATTTTATTAGACCGTGCATACTGTAGCCACTGTGTTTAATCATTTTTCTTCTGTAATGACTAAAAAAATGAGAAACATGTTGAAAAGGGGAGTTGAGTCTACAACATTTAGTTGTTTGAAAGTGAGAAAGTATCCAGCTACCCTCACCTATAGGAGAAAGCATGCTACTTAAACATTTATTTATCCACCTGTGTCTGGAAAACAAGGAGTTGGGTATCTACCTGAATATCTGCACTTACTTACATTGAGGACTACAAAGCATGGATAAAAAATTAAAGGAAGATTAATTAGTGCCCATTTAGACTAGAGCCTTTAATGTCACTTCCTCCTTGTGACAGCTGCAGCCAGAAAGGCTTGCTCTGAAAGGAGAGCACAGCATTGATCTGATATCAATAGATCAGATACAGTATTGCTTTCTTCTGTCACTATTCACAGCACTTCATGGGAGGCTCCAGCATCCTTTCAAAATATTTCCACTTGCCTGGAATGAATGTGGATGTTCTGTATTCTATCAGCAAACATCTTGACTTCTGAATTCAGTAACAGTGGCAGTGTTGATGCCTGTGAGAGCAGAATGTCCTCCTTCATCTTAGACTGTGTTTTTATTGCACCTACTTTAAACTTCCTTTTTCTGGTCCACAGTTTCCTAAAAGAACATCACTTGCATGGAGATTATTACTTGAAAGTCAATGGCTTTCAAATTTGTTTTTTCCAGGCCAACATTGAGATACCTCATGGAACCAGAGCTTTCAACATGCAAGCTCTGAGCTTCTGTAGTGGCTTGCTCTGTTTGGTCCTACGTCTTTGGTGCTGTGGCTCGGTTTTGGAGCATCTCTGGAGGTCACCTTTCAGTCATATGGTGTCTGCTCAAAGGTCTGTCTGTCATGTGTGCCTCTGTGGCATTAGAGCCCTCTCTAATTTGACTGAAGCTTGGGTTGCTCCCCCTCACCTTGGCCCTCTTAGAAACACACGAGCAGAAAAGCAAATGGGTATCATTCCAGGTCTCTCTGCTCCATAAGGACAAGGTGAATGACATTTCTGAGAGGCACTTTTACTTCTCAAAGTGCAGAAATCTATCCAAGAGCTGGTATCTACTCAAACACCAGTCTGTTTGGGGCAGCATGCCCAGAAATGTTGGCATTTGAGTTGAAAATGTAAGTGTTTATACATCCCACTTACTGCATTTGTCTGTGAAGTTATGGTATGGATCTGCTTTTTCAGGCAGAAACAAAAATACCATTCCATCTTTCCTCTTTTACTCAGATGGTGTTTTGCAATGTACGAAATAAGGAGTCCTTCTGCATAAGGAACAGCTACCATTTATGATTCCTGTGAAGGAGGGAAATGGAATATCTCTCGAAGAGTCAAAAAAGACACGACAGCACTGATACCACTAGCAGCCTACACAGATATCACAGTGCTACAGCTTGAGGTAAATGGAATTTGTTTGTCCTTGTTGCATGATGCACTGCATCTTTTCAGATAAGGGGGTTTTCTAACAGTGTTTAACAGACTTTTCACCTTTCCTCTGTGTTAACAGAAACTCAGCTGCCCTGAGGTGAGTGAGAACCAACCAGAGTTTCTGACAGTAGTGCAAACCTGACTCTGGAGGAAGGGAACCTATCCCGCTAATTGAAGGTATTCTATGGTTTAAGTGTCAAGGCATTTATTCCATAATTTCCATTTCTTCTCACTGGGCTGGTCAGGGCAGACAGTGTTCCTTGCTGAACAGCATTGTGATTTTTCTAATCTTTTGTATTTCACTTGCCAGACCTAATCATGACCTTGCAATCAGAGAAACACTTGCCATCTATACAGGGCTGGGAGGGAGCATGATGTTTTCTTACACAGAAATGTCAGCATTTTAAAATGATCTATTCCTAAATGGGACATCTACAAGGAAAGCATGTCAGAAACCCTAGTATGTATCTTTTTCATTGTCTGTATGTATTTATAAAATATATAGAAGGAAATTATCTCACGTTGGATGGGACTTGAGGAGCTTGGTCTAGTGGGAGGTGTCCCTGCCTATGGCAGAGGGGTTGGAACTAGGAAATTTATTAAGTTCCTTCCAACCCAAACTGTTCTATGATCTCATGATCCTATGATCCTATTTCATATCTTATCCACTCCTGACAGCTTCCAAAGACTGTGCATGCAGCTGAATTCTGCCCTCGTGCTCAAAGATCTGCCCATGACTGCTTTTGTATTACTGTCACATTAACTTCACAAGACAACTGTCAGAGGTGCCAGTCTTTCAGTCAGCTCCCCTCAGATTCCTCTCTTGTAATTAGTCAACCAAAGCAGTATTTAACATGTAACTATCAGCAGATGATAGAGCACCCTTTCCCTCTGTGCCCAGAGTAACACACCAAACCTTTTCCTCAGCATGTGCCTTATCTTGGAGATTTGATAGTCTGAGTTCATTTGCAAGTGATGCCTGGGGCGGCCTCTTTGCATTGTACTTCTATGCAGACAGGTTCATGGGGCTTTTTTTTAAGGGTTTCCAATGAGCTTCTTTATTTTTTAATGAATATGCTTACGTGATGGCTTCAAAACAGCTGTTACACAGCTGGATGAGAGCTCATTACATTTTGCTGTGGCTCATGCACCTCTGTTTTCAAGCTCCTGGTTATTGCCTTGCTGCCTGCTATGGCGCTGCAGCAGAACTGAGACTGAGCACTTGTGGTGTGGCTGAATTACTGTCAGTACCCAGTGCCTGGCTGCTTTCACAGCTTAATTAAACCTCAGCAGTGTAATTTTGAAGCTCTGTAATTTAGTAATGCCTGAATTAAGACTCCTTATGCTTGAAGATGATCTAGAAAGTGGATCATTCATTGTGCTGGGTTCCTGTGACCTGTCTTACCTGGCAAGTCAGAAGTTGATGTTGTTGGCTATGAGCATGGAAGTGCTGAGCACCTCCAGTGGAGCAGCTTTTGCTGTCACCACAGGCTAGGCTGGACATCTCCCAGTCAGGTCATCTCCTCCCTCCACCCAGTCTTCGTAGTCAGCATGACTGAGAGTATCCCTCAGGTCACATACCCTGGTCCAGCTGTGTGAGGGAGCAAATTGCATTTAAACCTATTTTTGCACATCACATTCTAGCCCCAAAATACATAATTTACTGCCTGGCAGATACAATTCATAGCAAGCCAGGCTTTCCCCCTCTCCAGTGCTCATTTTTGATTTGAGTGCCAAATATATACGAAGGCAGAAGCTTGGCAAGCCTTCTAGAATCGATTGTAAGAGGAGGAATACAGAGCGAATTTCTCTGGAGCTCTATAAATCTAGAGGCACTCCAGAGAAGAAAATGATGAGATTGTGCTGGATTTAAGTCATTTTACTTAGGTAGAAAATCCAGTTTGTGCTGTCAATAATGATAAAACATTTGAATGTTTGGACACAAACTTAGCGTCTCAAAGATTTTACATTTGTCAGGCCTTTGGTTAACAATGCCAGGTGTTGACCTCTAAGTAGCATCAATTCCTTATAGCACCTGCCCTCTTTCCCTTCAGTTCCCTTCAGCTTCCCTTCAGTTGTGAGGGAGCAGCTCTTTTATTCAGTGCTGATCACGTCACCAGTCCTTGCTAAATTAGTGACTGTAACGTTCTCCATACATTTAGAAAAACTGGCTCAAGGTTACAGCAGAGCCCAACTGGCTGGTGAGCTACCAGCAAGCCTTCTGCAAAAGTCTGATCTAAATTTGAAAGAATAAATATATTTGTGTCAGAACAAACGTGATACCTGTCTAAGATCAAATACAGGCAGCTCCCAGGTAACATCTGATTAGTCCTCTGGGAAATGGCTTTTGCAGTACTTAACACAAGGACTTTGAGCCTCACTGACATCTGGCTGACAAGGTAAATGGACATACATATTGTAGCTTATTTTAGTGTTACTGTGGTGAGGGAGAAGGACAAAGATACTTATTTCTCCATTAGGTTTTTACTGGGAAATGCAAAGGGCCGTACAGTCTGCTGCCCTAATCTCGTCATTTACAGAAGTTGATATGTGAACCCTATCAAAGCTTGTGAAAGAAAACACATCCAAATCTCCCTTTCTGAATGCTACAGCCCAGCCTCGTTGTAACTGAGCCCTTCTAGCAGTCTCCTTCTCTGGCACTACAGATCCAGAACAGTGTGGGTGTTGGAAGGCATTATTCAAGTGTCCCACCAACTTTGAGTCATACTGTGACTCTGGCAAAGTCCATATTGTCCTTGTATCAGGCCAACACATTATCTCTTCATTTTTTTTGTTCCAGGACTTACAGCAGACTTTTTCAGCCTTCCTCCTTCACTTTGTTTCCAACCCTTTGTTTTTCATATGGCTCTCCATGGAGTAATTCCTTTTTTATCAATAACTCGTCAACTATGATTTGATGATTGTTTTACTCCAGTAACGCATAGGTTTCCTCAAAGACTAAATTCCATGTCAAGAAATGCTGTACAAACTCCCTCTGTGTTGGGCAAACCAGCAGTTTGGAAAAGCTATAGGAGGAATATCTATATACTTGTAGATAAATTGCCACAGAGTTTGTTACTATGTCACATCTAGGAAGAAATGCAAGAGTTAGAGCAAGTCATGAACATCTCTGTCTCTCTTCTTCTGTGGGGGAGTTATGATATGGTCCTCAACGAGAAAGACTGTTCATTTGTGTAACACTTGCAGTAACACTGGAATCAGCATGAGAAAGTTCAGTGTGAGATCTTATGGAAGAGGAGAAGGTATTTATTTACAAAATCTTTAGGCAAGATGATTTTATGCACTCACACTCATTCTGCTGTAGAGTTAATTCTCTGACACTCTGACACTTGTATATTCTTGACCACCAAACCACAGAGTCCCAGTGACCTGGCCATGAACCTTTGAGCTTGACACAAAGGAGCTGCCACACCCTCACTACAGGCCCTTGACTAGGGACAACAAAGTGGTTTCTGGACCGATCTGTCATTCCCTTAGGAGGCATCAGCTGGTATGTGGTCATCTTTTACCTCAGAATCCTGTTTACTTTGCTCTCCATAAATGATAGGCCAGGTTGTTGCCCATTGTCTGTTTTCCCCTTTTTTCAACACATGTGTTTTCTGGACAGAGTAACAGGAAAGGCAAGGCGTGTCTGATGCTGCAGCCTTGGTGCCATCCCCCTGGGATCAGGATCCAGGGTCTGTTGCTGACAGGTCATCTGTGTTGTGGCTGTTTTCAAAGTGCAGATCTTTGGCCTTGACATAAACAGAGCAATTCCCTAATTTTTCCTCTGGGAATGGTTTTCTGTGTTAACAAGTGTCTGTCCTGTTAACCCTCTGTTCTGTTGTTCCTGCTGGTGCTTTCACGTTTTCATTCATTCTTAATTCACATCATCCTCCGTTTTGCTGTTACAAACCTCTACAACTGCTGTAAACATTCCTGATGCCCTTCTATTAGAATTCATAATCTCTCTAAAATACCTAATTTAATGCCCCTCCCCAGTCTTTGACGGCACACAGATGAATGCTCTGTTGAAATGTAAATGAAGCTTGTAAATGTAATATATCATACTTGCTGAAAGAAACTCTAAAATTTGGGGACACACACAGTATATCCTCTAAATGTGCTGAAGCACAGACTTCTTGAAATGCTGAAATATGTGTGAAATAATGAAAACACTGAGGTGGCCAATATAAACCTCTTTAAAAATAACAAAGTTATGCCTGCCAAAATAGTAATGGAAAACTGATAATCTGTATTTCCCATGACGTGCTGGAAGATTTGAACACACTGCTCCCACTGATATCATGAAGCTACTGCTCTAAATTTACTGTTAGTAGGAGAAAACCAAACGATTCCTGGTTTAATATCTTTTCGCTTGTTCCCAGCAATGGAAATTATAGATTATTCCTGACAGGAGGCACAATGCTGACTGTACCTTAAACCTTGAAGCTGAGGTTTGCTAGTCCTGACCAGTGCTGGGTATGAAGTCGAGTTAGCAGTCAGTGTTAGGCGTGTGGCTGCATGACAGCATTAGACACTTTGAAATGTAGGATAGCACAGTGAAGTCACTGATTAGTCTTTTGCAGGTAGTTATTAAAAGTCAATGCTAATCAACTGAAGACTGACCAGTAGTAGCTTGCATGCTCCTAGCTTCTAGCATTTTTTTAGCTACTCACTATTATTTGAAAGTAGAATCTTCAAACCTGTTCTTTTAGTAACCTTGTTCTTCTTTCTGTAACTCAATTAATTTGTGATACTGAGGCTAAAATGTGTGCCTGATGTCAGTGACTTGTGACACAGATGCAGGTAAATAGGATAGCCTGAAAACTCCAGCTGCATTAAGGGGAGAACAGAATTGCAAATGTATGATACAATACCTTAGAAAGAACAGAACTTTACTGATCTAGCAGTTTACTCTATGAGTTCTAATGCAGAGGAATGTTTTCAAGGGACAAGTATTTGGTCACCTGAGAGGACTGGAAGTTGCAAGGCTGGATTTATTAAAGTTGGAGATATACCAAATTTTGTACAACTTTGTACAACTTTTGTAGAACTTGCTTTTTTTTTTTCTAACGCTGCGATCTAATTAAAAAATGGAAGTTAAATGTGACTAAGATGCCACAGAAGAATGCAGTAAGGGATGCCACACACTGTCCTATGTACAATCTTAATGCAGAATCCTTGTTCTTGATCTAGCATGCAAACATAGAGCCATGCTCTGTGTCTGTTTTTGTAACCACACACTTTCTGTCTTTTCCAGACCTTGGTCTGGACTCTGGTACAGCACTCACCACAATTGTACAGAAGTGCATGAAAAGCTTTTTTNTGAAGTGAGGATTAAACTGATTTTTTTTTTTTTTTTTTTGTAATTTATTATGGAAATCAGAATCAGAAAATTTGGGACTGTCTGTGTATCAACCTAATTAGTCCAAAGAGCTCCTAATTTTCTAATGTCAAATATTTTCTAGGTAGTTCTAGGTAGCTGAAACACTGAGGACTTACATGTTGCAGCTGAAGTCTGCTGTATGTGTCTATACATACATCCTCAGAAATGGTGCTAGTATTGTTATTCAAGCTGGCTCATTTTCAATTAATTCTGATAAACCTGCAGTTATGTACATTTATACACATATAATGCATAAGTGTCTATACACATGTACATAGAATCATAGAATTGCCTGGGTAGGAAGGGACTTTGAAAGATCACCTTGTTCCAACTGCCCTGCCATAGGCAGGGACACCTTTCACTAGACCAAGTTACTCAGAGCCCCATCCAACCTGGCCTTAAACACTTCCAGGGATGAGGCATCAACAGCTTCTCTGGGCAAACTGTTCCAGTGACTCACCCCCCTCACAGCAAAGAATTTTTTCCTAATATCTAATGTAAGCCTGCTCTGTCAGTTTGAATCCATTCCCTCTTGTCCTGTCACTACATGCTCTTGTAGTAAGTCCCTCTCCATCTTTCCTGTAAGCTCCATTCAGGTGCTGAAAGGCCACCATTAGGTCACCCTGAAGCCTTCCCTTCGCCAGGCTGAACAATCCCAATTCTCTCAATCTTTCCTTGTAGGAGATGTGTTCTATCCCTCTAAATTATCTTGGTGGCCTCCTCTAGACTCACTCCAACAGGTTCATGTTCTTCCTGCACTGAGGATCCCAGAGCTGGATGCTGTACATATATGTGTGTGAGCTGCAGTTTTTTCAGAATGAAAACAAGCTAATTTGGGTAGCAGTAGCATACCTGTGGTGAGCACAATCTTCCCTGTTAGTTATAAACCAATTTCTTCATGACAGGGACACCAGAACTTGCCAGGGAGCAATGTTTGAGAAACATGAGAAATGTTTGTTTAATACAGTTTTCTTCAGCCTTCACAAGTGCTGGTTACTCTACAAGTGCTGAAGGCTTTCTCTGTCAACTGAGTATGCCCTACTGAGAAGGAAGAATACCACCTTATCAGAAAATTGATTAAATGTGTTTGCCTAGGACTCCTATGTTACAATAAGATGACCATGGAAAAACCATTTTATTCAGTGCGCTCAAAGTGAAACAAACTAGTTTAGAAAAGGCATTGTAACCACTGGTCCATTACACAGCAAACATGGCAAGTACTGAATTTACTATAAAAGCATCCACCAACTAGAGAAGGAGAAAGAAGAAAAATATGAACAGGCCCCCCACCCCCCAGTGTGAACAAAATTAAGAAGCATTTATGCAAATGAATATATTTCTGGCTTGGAGCCAACTGGGGAGAGAAAGCAATTGCTATAGATAGAATCCCAGAAGGTGTAACAGAAGTTGCAGCAGGCTGTTGGAGGCTGAAGTATGTCAAGAACGAGGTTAGCAATTAGTAATTCCAGAGACTTTTAAGTGGAGTCTGCTCACAGGTAGCAGACTCCACAGAATTCTAAACATGGAAGCAATTGCTGGTGTTCTTCTACCACTTGTGACAGTAAGAATAAACATTTTGGATTTACTAAGAGAAAGACACTTCAACACACATTTAAGGGTCCTGGCCACTTGACAGCAGCAGGCTTTAAATTCCACAGATGTAGAAGTCTCTTTTCCCTGTTATCAAAACTCTTGCTTCTGAAGGAGCATTACCAGAGGAACTGACCTTGATCAAATACGAATTTTATACATGGCATAGTCCAATTTTTTTAGTCCAGAACTAAGTTTACTTTTCCAATAAAATACTATTGAATTTTTTTTTTCCACAGGCACACAACCACATCATGTTCTCTATTCAGACAGTACATACATCTATCCCTTTGTGTCCATGTAAAGAAATACAGGGACAGGCTATTGGGCAATCTGCCTATAGCAGCAGCTGCTGCTCTATTTAATACAGTTATTTTGCATTATGTGTAACTCCCCCTGTAACTCAGCTGGGCCTACTCAGCACAACAAACACAACTGTACGTAACAATGATGTGTTTCTGAGGTAGTAATATCTTAACTGCTCTTAAGTCACTGATTTTTTGAACATTTCACACATGTATTACAAGTAAAAGGGAAAGCTGGGTACAAACAAAATATACACCATGTAGGATTAGTGAAAGAAAAGATCATTATGGAGGTAGAGGCGTAAACCTGTGAAGTTTACAGCAGGCCAAACCTGTCATACTCCCAAACCTCAGACTTATTTGCCCCTAATAATGGTTAGCAGTTTTCAGCAATGTGTAATTAGGGATGAATAAAATAAGTTTGACACTGGAAACCACATTTCTCAAAGCAGCAGTTTCAGTTAATTGAATCGTTATCTTTCTTGCTTCTTCTTGAGTTAAGGCATCCAGTGGTTTACTATAAAATGAGTCTCTATACAAATGCCTTCATTTAGTGGTTATTTTGAGGAGATTATGTTCTGCAGAAGAGCAAATAACTCATTTCCCTTTTGAGATAATTACATATTCAGGCCTCTGTGAATTATTTGGAGGTGACAACTCTTTGTGAGGTGTACAATTACACGAGGTACAAGGAGAAGTCATGGAGAAGCTTAAAGTGCTTCTTACAAACCTTCACACAGCACTTAAAAATCTGTGAAGACAACACAGTACGCATAACAAGAGTCAGGCTATCTTAAAGGTTTTGGAAAGACTACAACCTAACTTAATGAATAACAATTATGCCTAAAAATGCAGAGTACTTGTTTTAATAAGAAAATACTACTTTAAAGCAGATCTTTAGGCACTTGATCTGACTGCCACCCATCTTCTTGGGAAGAATATTCTCCTAAAGATCTACAACCTGGCTGTCAGGTTGCCTGATATTTCATCAATGTAAGCTCCTCAGTCTCCACAATAATTTCCATAATGTTTGCAAGAGTTAGAATAGTTTATGTGTGCAAAGCACTGGATTAGATCTCAGAAATCTGGATTTTGTTGTTTCTGTCGGTCACCCATATAGGTAATCTCCAAGGCTACCGCTCTATTCCTAAGTTTCTTCATCCATAAAATGGGGATAATTATATTCACTAGCTTTTAAAAAACATTTCAAGATATACATGGTTAATGATTAAGCAGTGTGGATTATCCCTGATGAGTAACACACAGCTGCTAACACACAGACTTATTCACTTTCATATTAACATCTTTATTTAAATATTCGCAAAACACTCATTTTGTCAAACAGCAACTGTAAAGAAGCTTTTTTCCAGCACAAGTGTAATTAGAATAGTAGAGAAGTGATGAGACTTCGAGCTCTAGGGACTATCTGGTATTTTAAGTTCCAAGTAACTGCAGTAGCAGAGTTTCCAATTCAAGTGTGCCCTCCACTGGCTTTAGCAGAACACTGCTAATAAATTTTGGATCAATAGTGTCTTCCTAATGAAGTGAAGGAACTAAATTAATGAAGGAACTAATGTAATTAAGTGAAGGAACTAAATTAATAGAGACTGATACATTTATTAATTGACACCCTTATTCAGCATTTATAAAAATTTTGTAATAGCAGTTAAATGATTTGTAACATTTTTTTTAAAGTCCCACCTAGGCTCCCTGTCAGATTCATGTTCTTCAGGATTTCAGAAGTCCATCACCATATCATCCATATTAGAGTTGCTGGAATTAAAAGACAACATGGCTTTAAAGAAATTTAATAAAAAAAGCTATAGAAAAATATTTTGCTTGATACAATTAATGACTGTGATAGATAGTGCTGTATGTATTAGTCAAGTACTAATGCCCTGAAAGAGACCAGGATCAGTCCAGTCTAGTACTCTATCACTCGAAGCAGCCTGTCCTCTTAAAATATGAGAGTAAAAAAGCAGACCATCTATTACTGTGTTTATTTTAGAAAGAATTTTCCATCACAAATACCACACACAAATAACTCATCTCTTAACTCAGGACAACTCATTTTCCTTTCTATTTTTAAAGTAGGAAGGTAATTGGGGTGTGGAGAACTATCTTATTTATACTTACACAGATTCATCTAGAGTGATTTCAAGCCCAAGGTGACACTGGTGTCTGAAATACAAAATCTGTATCATTATGTGCTGGATGATGTGATCGAGCTCAAAAGCCTCTGGTTCATCTATCTTGTCATCTTCATGCTTCGTTACACATAACAGCATTTAATCTCTTGTGACTGATACCTAAATCTAAAATAAATGAGTACAATATTGTTTCTTCAGATGTCTACTCAATATACACTTGAAAAAAAGGGGAAAAAATAAGTATTACAGAAATGGCATTTTATTTGGACGGTTTAAATGCTTGGAAACCAGGGTCAGATTCACAGCTTGTGCCTAATGTGCCTAACAGACTTATAAAGCAGAACATAAGGAACTTTCACAAGTTCCTTGAATGTCCTCTGCATCTGCTACCATTCTTGCTTAAATGGTTCTCATTCAAAACTGAAACCTTTAGGAGTCCATTATCATTTTACAAGAAGCAGTGAAAGGCACATACCTAATCTGCTATTATGGGTTTGGGGTTGGTTTTTTTTGTTTGTTTGTTGATTTTTCTTTCTTCTTTTTTTTTTTTTCCCCGCTCTTGG
Organism: Vireo altiloquus; assembly: GCA_013396875.1. NCBI lineage: Eukaryota > Metazoa > Chordata > Aves > Passeriformes > Vireonidae > Vireo > Vireo altiloquus. The sequence goes on from VZRF01014785.1 coordinate 806,119, forward strand.
CAGAAACCTATGGAAAAAACTACCGAAATCTCAATAATCACTCTAGTACCTACTGCTACAAACCACCCTCTTAAACTGGACTCCAAAAAAACCAGCATCTAAAAGACTAAAATGCAGTTGTTCTGCACTTCTAGGAGATTAAAGTTTGAGATTTTTAATAATCTTAACTGAAAAGCAGCAGCATTGATTGAAACACTGATAGGTATTTCCCTGAAAGGTCATTTGTTTTCTGTGCAATAGTGGGAGGAGTCTTAGATGAACTTACAGGCATGTGAATTGGGCTGTCAATATATAGAGAAGACACATTTGTGTGACTACTTGACAATATTTTGAAGTCAGTAAAATCTAAAAAGGTTTGTCTGGGCTAAATACAGCATATGACTACACTAAAATAGACAAAGTATGGATAGAAATTATGCATGAAAGGCAAAAGGGAAACATTTTAGAGACGAAATTTTATTTTAATAGAATAGTTAAAACTTCATTAACCATGAGTTGCGCTTCATTTAATCTTGATAGCACCAGATGAGAGTTGGAAAGAAAGAAAAGAGCTTTCCTTGATCACCTTCTGGTATCTAGGAATGGCCTTAATTACTCCTCATTTTAATACCAAATTACTGATTTTCATCTTCCATGTGCTGAAGATCTCAAATATTTTTCAGTGAAATCTGAACTACTGAAATGCAAAAACTAAAGATAGGCATAAATGTTGATACTTTTGTCCATATTGGTTGAATTTCCAAATTCTAAAAGGCAGCTCTTGCTGGGGTGTCCCCTTCAGCAGGAAGCTCAGGCAGCATGCCCTGATGGGGCTTGGCCAGAGGAGGTGTGAACCTCTCCTCACCTCGTTGGTCATGGTTGGGCTGTGCTGAAATAGGAATATGACAAAAGGTTTGTCTGTAAGTTTCTGAAGTCAATTTACCCAAAGTGAACAATGAATATAAATTCATACCTTTGTTCAGTTTAACTAAATAATCAGTTCTACATCTAAATATACTATGAATTACTCAGTTTGTACTTTTACATGACACATTTCCTTTGTTGACTGGGCAATCTTATTCAAGATCTGAAAATACACATATTTTTACCTTTCCTTTTATGCTCTGGACTCTGTAATTTGTATTACAAGTTGTTAAAAACGATTATAATTACAACACCAAAACCTAGATTGTGCTATGCTTCAAAATCTATTGAAATTAAAGCTATACTAAATTAAACTTTAATTTACACTTTGACAAAAATCTTTGTTACAACAAACAGCCTTCTTGTTTTTGGAAGTTACAACAAAAAAGAATACTTAGGGATAGACACAGTAACTGAAACTACATATAATTTGTGTAACTAGGACTTAAGACAAAACCCAAAACAAACTGGCAAAAACCCCACACAGACCTGTTTCAGATCCACCTGGCATATTTCAATTCAGAGGTTCTTCTTTTTGCTTTACTACATGTTTTCTCTTAGCGTATAACCAGAGTTAATTAGTAGCTTTTTGTACACATTTATCTTGCAAAATCTGAGAGTGCATCCAAAAGCTCTACTGTAAATCAGTGAAACGAGTGCTGTGCATCAATCAGTTACATTTTCAAATATTTCATTGTCAGAAAAAACTGTTTCAGCAACATGTTTATTTTTTGTAGTTGGATGCTAAAGAAGACTATTACAACACTCATTGAAGAGAGAAAGCAGAATATGACTTATTGTTACAATTATTTTTCAAATGCTGCAATTCTGTGTTCTGTATCAGAGAGAAATATTTCATTTTCACATGCAATGCTGACAACTGACTGCAAACACTTACATGATCAGTTTCACAGTTGTTTCACCACAATACAATTTACTAAGGTCAGAACTGTATAAAGGTAAGTATACAAGCAGACTTTTGAAAATCAGAATATATTCATTGTTTTCCTCATCTTGTTTAAATCATAGTAAAAATTTGCCTGAAATAAACACCTTTTCTGTCCTTTAAAATCTTTATAGATGTGTGCTGTTAAAACAACATATTCTTCAGCAACAAAAATCTATTTGAGATTTGTTGATAAAGAAAAGATTAACATTAAAATAAGAATAGAGAAAAATCCTCCTAGAGTTACCCAAACCTTTGCTTCTCAGCTGCTAAAAAAAGAGCTTAATTTAAAAACAATGAAGGAGTAAATATGGGTATTAGTTTTGGCCTCAGAAAATCCTTTTATCCATCAGATTTTTGCGTATCACTGAAATTATGTTAGGAATCAGATTATTGTTTTCATCCTTGGCCAGGTACTGCAATCATAAAAACATGCATTGAAGAACTGTTGTGTCGGTAGAAAAACTATTTATGGTAAAAAGTAGCAGTATCTCTAAGTGTAACACTTAATTTTCATTATTAAGTAATGATGGAGAGAATTGGAAAGTCACACTTCAAACAACACTAGAGTTGTGAAGCAGGTAATCAATTTTTTACGTACATCAACAGTTCTTCTCAGAGATCTCGAAAAGCATTTGATGAGGTTCTTTCAATGCTGTCTCACCTCAGACTGCTGTTCCTCCTTCCCTGGCCTCAGAAGCTGTAATGAAAAATAGTAAGATTATAACTCCATGTTACCACTCAGGTTTGGTTTGTTTTTAAATAAATGAATTGTGGGTACTGTATTGAATATACAAAATGACTACACTTTGCTTTTTGTTCCTGCCACTCGGATCATTCTACTAATTTTCTAGACAGGCATCTGTTGTGGTTTAACCCCAGCCAGAAGCCAAGCCCCACACAGCCGCCAGCTCGCTATGCCTCACAAACACTGATATCAGGGAGAGAATCAGAAAGGTAAAACCCAGAAAACTTGTGGGTTGAGATAAAGACAGTTTAATGTTTAAAGACAGGAAAAAGCTGTGCCCACAGGCAAAGCAAAACAAGGAATTAATTCGCTGCTGCCCATGGGCAGGCAGGTGTTCAGCCATCTCCAGGAGAGCAGGGCCCCATCACATCCAACAGTTCCTTGGGAAGACAAACCCCATCACTCCTAACATCCCTCCCTTCCTCCTTCTTCCCCCCACTTTATATCTGGAGCATGATGTCACATGGTCTGGAATATCCCTTTGGTCAGTTGGGGTCACCTGTCCTGGCTGTGTCTCCTCCCAGCCTCTCATGCACCCCCAGCCCCCTCACCATCATTACAGTGTGAAAAGCAGAAAAGGCCTTGGCTCTGTGCAAGCCCTGCTCAGCAATTAACAAAAACATCTCTGTATTATCAACCCTGTGTTCAGCACAAATCAAAACCACAGCCCCATACAAGCCACTGGGAAGAAAACTAACTCCACTCCAGCTGAACCAGGACAGCATCTGACAACATCACTTTTCTTGGAAATATTCTGTATCAGACAGTGACCAGAGTACATCCAACAAGTATCATACAGAAATTCATACGAAGAAGATTTGGACAGAAATTTTTCATATATATTACAACTCTGCATTCCAAGCATGTTCTGAAACCATGCTAAATGCAAGAACTCAAATGTACTCACTCCCAAGTAATCTAGGTCTTAGTAACATTCAGGAGACATTTTAGAATTCTGGTTATTTTGCACATGACCTAATTGGACAGCCTAAGTCTTTTTTATTTTCACTGTAGTAGTTTCCATTTCTCTTTGTCTTTTCCTGTCTTTGTGAAATGAAAAGGAACATTTCCCAGATAAGTGGTACTGCAGAGGAACTGGGATTTATTAGACTAAATGAACAGGAATACTAAAATGGAATGGAAGGAACATCGTTATTAGGCCACAATAAAAATTGGCAGTTTAGTTGTAACAATGAAGTGAAATAGAATGTCTAGCCATAACATACTACTGTTTTTACTGACATCGTAAAGATCCAGCCTGCAGTGGAAATCTGCTGAAGAGCTCTTCCTTATGTTCTTGTGCTATTTATAGTGATTTATGGAATAATCCTAAAGTATGAAACATTTACCATAGCATCTTTGAAATCTAAGCTCCTCTTGAATAGAGTCAAACTTTGTTCCCAACCAGATGAATTTAATGCAGCATCTTGATAGTAAATTGAAGAACAAATCTCAAAAGTGAGTGTTAAGTGCATAATGGAGGCCTGCAGGGATTTCCTACATAGTTTACAGTGATTTTTCACAGACTTCAATGTGTCACTGCACTTGGTCTCCTTCATCGGTCTCTGAGTTGTGTGTACCATTGCATGGCTTTACTTTGTGGTTTGCTGAGATAAAGCTTTAGAGGTCTGGAATTCTTTAACCTGAAGGGTACCCTTTGAACCCAAAAAGACAAGTTAAAGCCATGTGACCAATGCTATTATTTCCCTGAACCTGACACTTCAGTGATTCAGTCACGTCTGTAAGAATCTCAATTCTCTAATTTACCCATAAAAATGGAAATATGTGGCTATTTTACCATGAGTATTAGTGATAATTATTTGCTGTGAAACACTTGTAGAATTACTGCTAATCGAGTTAATAAAACACTAGGGATTCATGTTCTTGTTGTCCCAGTTGAAACCTCTGCAATTTTGTTTTTGATTTTATTGTTATTGCTGATCACGTAAAGCTACAAGGCAAAAGAAATTCAAAGAGATTTATTTTTTTGCAACAAAAGATTTTTAGCATCAATGGTATCACTGATTTTCTTTTGTCACTCCAGCAATTGGGGCTCTTGTTCTTCTTATTTAACAGATACATCATTCCAAGTGGTTTTGTCTTCATTATCAGCCACAAGAAAAAAATCACATAAAATCAAAATCCTTCATGGAAGTGTTACCACAATAAATTACAAACATGAGTACTCATAGCACACCCATAAAATCCTACTTCTGTCTTCTCCAGGCAGAGTCACCTCCATCTTACGGCACCATTTCTTTGGGTATTAGGTTTTCTCCCTTCACAACTCATTGTTTCATGCCCCATCACAGGCTTTGCTTTTAGGGGCTAGTTGTCAATATTTAAATGATGTGAATAGTGCTGGCCCATGAACTTGCAGGAAGGATGACTGCTGCTCTCCTTCCCCCTTTGAGTCAGTAAATCACCAAAGGACTGCTGAGCTCCTAAGACCCTCTAACATCCTAGGTAACATAGGAGCCAAATAAAGGCATGGAAAACGTCTGGAGTCAGTATAGCCATTTCCTGTTTTATGTTTTGTTGTGGAGGTTTTGTGGTTTTTCTGGTTGGTTGGTTGGTTGGTTAGCTGGGGTTTGATAGTGCAAATATGATATGTTGGACAGTATGAGCCTATGGATATGTTCTTTTGATGAGTAAGTGCTCTTCTCCAGTCACTATTCTAGTTTACAGACATCCTTTCACAGCTTCAGTATGTAGGACAATGTAAATCTAGACCATTAACTATACAGAATCAACACTGGTTTATTTGCATACCAAACACACACCTTTGGGCTCTTCTAGCACTGATTCTGTTTGTGAGTAAACAGGCAAAGAAATACTAACTTTCTTGCTATTGATTTCCTAGCTTCTGTAGTTAAATCAATGAAATAACCTACAAGCTTTTAGTCAAACATTCTGATTGGCAGACATGAGAAATGAAGGCTAATGTTCTGTGCTCTGAAAATTATTCCTTGACTCAATGTGTGAAGGAAGAAGAGAAAGATGTGGTACATGTGGCACACTTTGGTGAGTATCCTTTCTCAAGAACACCCACAATAATTACATACACCGTGTCACACGGTGACACTGCTAAACCAATTCTCAAAGGAGACAGAGCTGTTCAACCCTTTGGATCAGGTGATTTGTACATGCAACCTTCTGAATCCCACCAAAATTACAGGAAGGAGAATACCTTTTGAATTTAATTCCACTACAGTGGGTTATACTTTATTGCAATATTTTTGAGAGATTAACAAGCTGTGTGCTTTAATGAACAGTTGGTTTTGTATGTTTAGAAAGAACTAGCTGTAACAGTAAGCACAGTGTGGAAACAGATCCTACTTGGCCTCATCTACAAAGAAAAAACAATTTAATACAAACTGCTGGAAAATAGGTTCCTGCAAGTAAAAAACAGCAGCTTCAATGGTTCGAGTTCTCTTCTGAGTATAACAAGCCATTACCAATTAATGAATGTGCTTCTTGCACTACACTGGTTCAGAAGAAGAGTAAATTTGTTATTTTGAATGTTTGTACAATTCTACTTATGTCTACTAATTTGAAAACTTTGACAACAGTGATATACCAAAAAAATTGAAATCCGACACAAACTGATGAATAGAAAGACTTGTTCTCTCAATTTCCAATTAGAATTCCCAGAATTTCCCCCCAAAAGGTATATTCTTTTGGGAAAGGTATAGGCTCATAGCCCTATCAACTTCATACTGATGTTCATGATGAATACAAACAGCACCGGTGCCTAACCTTTCCTCAGGGATAAGCTATTCAGTTTAAAAAGGAGACACTCACAAACTATGCCTCTACTTTACTTGTCAGCTATCATTAAACGTGTGCCAGTCATATGACTAGAAGTAGCAGTGCATCCCATGTTTAATGTGTATGAAGCCCAGGGCACTTGGACTGGTGTCCAAGAGGAAAGGCTATGCATTCTGTGACATGACTGCACATTTGTGCCATGACATCACCACAGTATTCTTTCATCCCCCACACTTTATTCAGACTGTGGCAAAAGCAAGCCATTGGGCTGCCAGAACCCTTCATGTTGCCTGCAGTTTGCTACCTGCCTGTACCTGGATAGCAAGCAGTGAGCTAAAAGCTCCTATTTTTATCATGTTGGAATGGCAGAGCAGGCATCCACACACTGGAATACGTGATATTTATTATATCCCTGAATTCTTTGTCTCTAAAGAGCACGGACCTGCTGTTATTCTTAATGTGACTAAAATGGCTACAGAACTTCCAAGTAACTGCTGTAGGCAAATCAATATATAACAAGCAGAACTTTGCTACAGGTAGCAGACGTGGTATAGCTTGATGGTGCTAAATGCTGCAGCTGCATTAGTAAACCTGAAGACCTGCATGTGGCCTGGATCTGGCATTACAGCAAAAGGCAGGAGGCTGCCGAAGAAAGAATGAAAACATGGTAAACACAGGACGGGACATAACTGGTTGAGTCAATGGCACAGACACTATGCAGCAAGATGTCATGTAAGTTGTGTCAAACAGTAGCTTGGTGGTTAGGGCTCTGCAAGGACAGAGACCACTCATTTATTAGTTAAAAAAGAAAGTGCCTCAGTGCTTATCCGGGCTCTGAGGTCTGTAAGGACAACAAGCTCCAAGTGCTGTACCTGCAGTTTTTAGGTATCAGGTCTCTCCCTGTATTTCTAGTCAAATTTCCACTCCCTGAACTCCTTGCTTCCATGGACTGAATACTTCACACAGCCTGGTATCAAAGATCCCAGAATATTCTTACTTTAAAGGGTCCCCCAAGGATCATCGAAGTCGAAGTCCAACTCCTGGCCCTGCACAGGACACCCCAAGAGTCACACCATATGCCTGAGAGCATTGTCCAAACACTTCTTGAACTCTGTCAGGTTGGTGCAGGGACCACTGCCCTGGGGAACCCATTCCAGTGCCCAACCACCCTCCGGATGAAGAACCTTTTCCTGATATCCAGCCTAAACCTTCCTTGACACGGCCTCATGGAGAGCTTCATGAAGAGGAATTTCCAGTTTCCTCAAGAAACACCTTTTCTTATCACTCCATCTCTACCCTCCACTTACCAAAGGCACTCCCTGCCCTCCAGAGGCGGCGTGCGCGCAACACCCCGAGAGCTCCGGGAAGAAACAAGCACAAGAGTGCAGCAGGACCCAAGGCGGACGAGGAAGACCCGCAGCGTTTGCAGCCCCCGCGCCCCCTCACAGCCGTGCGGCCCCGCTGGGCCGATCCCGATCCCGATCCCGATCCCGATCCCGATCCCGATCCCGATCCCGATCCCGATCCCGATCCCTCAGCCTGCGGCGCTGGCAGGCGGGCGGAGGACACCCCGCAGCCGCCATTTCCTCGCCCGCCCGAAGGCACGGCCAGCCCGGGTCCCCGCCCCGCGGCCCAGCCATGGGTCCCGCCCAGCGCACGGCGCTGTTACGAGAGCGGCTGAGCTCCTCCTCCTTCTCCTCCTCTTCCTCTGTGCCCCGCCGCCGGGATGCCGAAGCTTAGCAAGGAGGCCAAGCAGCGGCTACAGCAGCTCTTCAAGGGCGGCCAGTTCGCCATCCGCTGGGGCTTCATCCCCGTAGTGCTCTATCTCGGTCAGTGCCGGGCGGGGGACGCGCGCGGGCCCTTGGCGGCCATTGCCGAGGCCGGGTCCGGGGCGGCCGGGTCCGATGGCCGCTCTCCGCCCGTCCGGACGCTGCTGGGGAGCGGCGGTGCCGAGGGAAGGGCCCGGGCGGTCAGGGCCGCCCCGCCGCGCTCCCCCCGCTGCCCGCGCCCCGCGGCCATGGCCGCGCATGTGCGGAGGGGAGGGCGGGGTTGCCCTTGGGAAAACTGCGAGACGGGAAGACTTTTTATTTATTGTTGGGTTTTTTGTTTGTGTGTTTGTATGTTTTTTGTTTGGTTTTTTTTTCCTTTCTTTGTTAAAAAGTGATACGTGATCCTCCCACTGTACTCGGGCCTACCGAGGCCACATCTGGAGTCGCGTTCTGGGCTCCTCAGTACAGGAAAGACGAGGAGCTGCTGGAGAGGGTCCAGCACAGGGCCACGAAGATGATTAAGGGGCTAAAGTATCTCTCATATGAGGAGAGACTGCGGGAGCTGGGCCGGTTTAGTCCAGAGAAGAGAAGACTGGGAGGGGATCTCATTAAAGTATACAAATACCTCAAACGCAGGTGCCAGGAGGTTGGTGCCAGCCTCTTAAGCGTTGCCCAGCTACAAGATGGGGAGCAATGGCTATAAACCATAACACAGGAAGTTTCAACTTCTTGTTGTTCTCTTCAACATGGGGAAGAACTTTTTTGCGTTGAGGGTGGCAGAGCACTGGAACAGGCTGCCCAGGGAGCTCGTGGAGTTTCCCTCTTTGGAGACATTCAAAACCCATCCAGAGGAGTTCCTGTGTCGCCTGCTCTAGGTGACCCTTCCTGGGCAGGGGGGTTGGATTAGGGGATCTCCAGAGGTCCCTTTCAGCCCCAACAATTCTGTGATTCTGTAATAAAGAGTTTTTTGCCCCTTTTCCTCCCTGGAGGCCTGTCTTGTGTGAGGGCCTCTCTGGGGAGTGGGCAGAGCACTGAAGCAGCCAAACAGCAAAGGGGGCTGCAATTGAAGCCTGTGTCAGTGACTGCCTGCTGTAGTACTCAAGGCCGTGCCTTGTGCACGAGGGAGTCTGTGGTAAGGAGAGCGCTGGGAGCGTTGCTTTGTGGCACCGACGGCATTGCCAGCCTCTGGAGGTCGAATTTCCAGCAACGTACGGGTCACAGTCTCCTGCCAAAAATGGTGTGGATCCTGTTTCCAGGCTGCAGTGGAACGTTAAGGGGATGCCTTGATGTTGTGCCTGATGCCCAGGATATATTTTACTTGCTCCTGTCGTCTGGCTGGCCAGGCATCACTACCACGTGGTAGTTCTCCTGCTGAGTAAGAGCTGTGTGCCATCAGCTGTTCTTGTTAAAGAGCTTGACCCACTTTTTGGTTTTGTATGTGCCACAGGCCTAACACTTTTATTCACTTCTTTGATGACAGGGGGGCCCTAGGAGGCTGATCCCTGCAATTCACCTGGCTTACTTTCTGCCCAAACTCTTGGGCCTTATGGGAACAGCCCCTGAACCGGGCAGGCATCTCTGCATTAAATGCAAACATGAAGGAGGGTTGGGAGCTTGATGTGTTTACAGTCAAATCTGATAGGTTGTTTCGATTAATTGAGGGGAATGCAGTGTCCAGTTTGAAGGGCTTTGATTCTTTATAGGTAATAACCAGGGAAGTGTTGATCTCTTAAGCTGTTACAGAAGTGCTTTAACAACAAGCAAAAGAAGTAACTTCAAAAACTATGGAAAAAACTAATTAGCATTATTAGGTCTGAACTTCAATTGCATTTCCATCTTTAGTTTATCAGTTGTTTTAAAATAATAAGTTTTGGGTGGGAATTTGAGCAGTGTTTTGCAACCTAATTTGTTGTTGAAGTTTTGTTTTTATTTTGCTTCCATGGCATTGTCTGTGGATATGGGAAAGATGCGCTTTGTTTTTAGTGACATCAGAGGACATTAAATAAGTTACTTCAAATTTTACAAAGCCACTTTACTGTATTTACAATGGTACTAACACCAGGGTGCCTAGTATATTTTTGTCATGTAGCAGTGAGAAATTTTAGCAACCAAACTAAAGCAGTTTAGGTTCATATCTCCAGAAAATAAGTGTGCTGTTCCACATCTGCATTGCCTTCTTATAAATTTATCCGCAGTAATGAAATATAAGCAGATGGGAAGGGCATGTGCAGATGCTACCTTGATTGCCATAGACATTTATTTGGAGGTGACATGTACCCAAAGTCTGCAGGATTGGAAGAACCTCTTCTCTACTGGGATTACTTTTGAATCTGGGAGGGAAGGTGTGACCCCTGTGTGTGTAAAAGACATGCTAAACTAAACATTGGCAAGGAAACAGTCAGAAAATTTGAGCCTGTAACTTTTTCTGAAAGGCTTTGTAGCTCAGGGCATGTACAAGGAGCCCAGTATGTGAATGTGCAATCATTGGTCATTGGTGAGGTTTTGTTGTACTTTTAAAAACTTGCTTAGAAGTGGCTGCCCTGGTTTTAAGTAAATTAGACCAATGCAGTTTTGTTTAAACCTGGTTTGCTTATTTACAAATACTGGGGGTGAGGGGAGGAGCCAGAAACATTCACACACTGCAATTTTAAGCTCTGTTGCTGGATAGTATGGCAGCCAAAGAACTCGGGTCAGGATTTCTGATAGCCTCAAATTACTCAAGGTTATCTTCAAAGAGCTTTTCCAGTGCATGTGAAGTTTATGGCCATTAACCTTTGTGGCCTATGTTTCAGGCAAGATGACTTTAATTCTGTAAATGAGGGGAAATAATACATTTTTTCATGAAACATTCACTTCTAGATAGCCAGTAGTGTTGAACAGTGCCTGAATTGTATGATTCTGTTTCAAGACTTCTGTTTTACAGTCCAGAGAGTAAAGATACTTCATATACTAAACCTTCAGTTGCTTCCTTAGCATACATGTATTTTAGTCTATTAGTATATTTGAGTCATTGGCTGGGGATGAACTCTTTGTAGTTAACTTTCATTTTCCTGGGTGTTAGAAAACGTCTTGTTTGTTTGCAAGCTTTAGTAGCAAGTAGCTTTTTCAAAAAAGTGCCAGTCAGAATAGAAGATTTGAGGTTTAATTGATTTAACATTTAGCATTTTGTCATGCTAAATGGAGTGAACTGTTACTGAAATACTCCTTTTAAGTTCTGTGTCAGATGTTGTTGGAGAATTGCCTGTTAGGCCTCAGGATGCTCACTCTACACCAGTTACAGGTTCTCTGTTGGTAGAGCCCTGCTAGGTTGCTTTCTGAACAACATTTAAAGTCTGTGGGTTTGTGTGTGTAGAGGTATGTGTGTATTGATCTCTGGGATAGATGATTTCCTTGATCTCACACAGTTAGTCGATCCTGAATATTAAGTCAGGTAAAGATGCAGGTAAGGCTTCTTAAAAAAAGAAAAGTGTTTGTTTTCTTTGCTTTCTAACCGCCGTAAGAACGTGCAGTTTTTATTCAGGTTAGTGCACAGATTCACGAATCACCATTCTCTGTTCAGTAGTTTTCTTTTCTATCGCAATTTAATGGGCTGGAATAATTTGAGAGGGATTTAACTGTGTAGGAGTCTGCACATACTTATTTATTTTTATATATGTTTGTAATGTATGTTTCACTTCAGGTTTTAAAAGAGGTGCAGATCCTGGAATGCCTGAGCCAACTATCTGGAGGTATGTATTGGTTCCAGATGTACATACAAACCCAGTGCAGATAGTTACTGGTTTGGGTGTTGTCTCTGGCCAGCAACAGTAGTGAATGATGCTTCCATCCCTTGTTTTTAATTGTTGTGGTTCTTGTTTCTTTGGAAATTCAAATGACAAGTCAGCAAAGTTCTAGTTCTTGGGAAAGCCTTTCTCTTAATCTTGCATGGTTTTTAAGATATGGAACTTCCTGTGTCTTTTGTATGCCAGCTGCCCTTCTAATCTGCTGTAGAGCTAGTTTGTGCAAGTTTTTGCACTGAAGAATAACTTCTCAGCTTTCTACCACAAATTTAAACCAAAACCCAATCTCCTTCTGCCTTTGCAAATGAGGGAATAGCACTGTGTAAAAGGGGCATGAAATAAAGGGCTATGTCCTTCAATATTAATCACTGTCACGAAGCAAAGTGCATTTGGCTCATGTTGCCTCTTTCTTGTGGGACTCTGTTATGCTGCAATGTTATGGCATTAGTAATGCTTAAGTTCTAGGGATATTTGAGTTTTAGTGAAGGGCTTATTTGTGTCAAACTAATTACAGTTTGTAAGAAAGGGTGGTTCTTCTGTTTTTCAGGAAATACCTTTGATTACTATGCAGGACCAGGTATTCCTAAAACAAATAATTGATGGACTGTATTGTTTACAAAGACCTAGATTAACTCTTCTAGCTTCACATAGTTACAGTGTGTAGAATTCCCATTTTTAGAATTCAGTAATTCAGTGGAATATATGGGGAAAACAGTAGTAAGATCATACTATAATTTCAGGAGAATCTTTTGTTGTCTTAATACCCAAGATGCTGCAGTTATTTGCCTGCTGACAGTGTTTCTGTGTTTGAGACTTCTTTTTGTGGTGTGCATCTGTACAGTATAAAATATGTGTTTTGTGTCAGAATATATATACATATTAACCACAAGCAGATGTTTGGTCTAATCTGAAGCTTAGAGAAGCTCATTTTTGAGCATGTTGGTGCTCTGTAGACTTAACTTTTACTTTAAAGGTGGCATTATTTCAGTGTCTTGGGGGCTAGCATTTATTCTGTACATTTATAGGGCTGTTCCTCTAGACTTGTGTTTTACGAAGATCAATTTAAAGACAAGTACATGCTGCAAATCTGACTTTGATTTCCTCCCCCCCTCCCCTTTCAGTCTACTTTGGGGATGAAGGCTGTGGTGGTCCTGTTCTAGACGCAGCCGATGGACAGAGTGTCAGAAGATGCGTACATTCCAGAGGATGAGGCCAACACTTAGACCAGCTGGCTCAATCAGCTTGCTAATGACATAGATTGTACATACAACAAAATGAAGTTTCTATGGACCTAACTTATTTGCATTACAGTGTAATTAAATAAATACAATTTGAATGGATGCACATTGTTTTTAAGTCTTTACATAAGTATAATTTAATAATTTATTTATTACAGAAACCCATAGTGGGGGGTTTGGTTTTGTTGTGGTTTTTTTCCAAAATATGATGATATTCAACCCCCTTTCTTATCCCTTATTCTAGATTTTGGCATGGCTTTTTTTTTTTTTTTAACCCCACAGATTTTCAGGCAGTTTTTACATTAATTAAATGTTTAAGAATAGTTTTTAGTCTGCTATGAAAATTAATGGTAAAATGTTACTGTGTTTAAGGGCTGTAATTGGAAAAACAGAGAGAAATGAGCCAAGAGAAAAAATCTAAAATTGAAAGAGAAGAATTGAAAAGAAAAAACTGAAAACATTTATGAGAGCTAATGCAAACCAGCATGTTCCCTAAAATTCCATTAATCATGATAACACAATCAAATGCCATGAAATACTGGCATGGCTAATGCTGATAGACTGCTGACAGTGGAACAGAGCAAGGACTGAATGCAGAACCATTTTCTCATGGCCATATATCCTTTTATTCATGCAGCCTTTCTAGTGCCTTTTCTCTTACGGTAACTTGAGATTATTGTAACTGCTCATAGGTCTTAAATTATGAAAGGAATTAAAATTGTGATTCTTTTTCTTGACTGATACTAATGATAATAGTAATGAAAAAATATGTTGGTACTTGATAGTGGCTTTAATCATGGTGAGGAACATTTTTCTTCTGTTGAATTTCTCAGTAACCTGAGATATTCAGTACTAAGGGATACAGAATTTAGTGTGAAGTAACTTGTATTTCTCAATCAGATTTTGCATTTCACAAGGGTGTACAATACCCAAAATGCAGCAGTGGTAGATGGACCCAAAACACCTGCAGGAGTGTATTTCGTGTGTTCTGTTGTGTGTCTGACATTTGGGGATGTGGTTTGTGGGTCATAACCGCCACATGGTTGCTCTGGCTGCTTTCCAAGAATGATAGTATTTCTCAAGAGGTAGAGAAATAGGGAAGTGTTTCCTCTTTCATTAGAAGTTTTACAAAAGCATGACTATGTCAAACGCAGGCGACATTCTGTGGTGTCTCCATGATGAAAGTTTGTCTTAAAAATAGTTGCATTTCAGGTTTTTTGCATCTTGGAACTATTGGATAAATATTGCTTATGCAATTCTTACTTTAAGCACATTGGATAGGAAGTTTTTGGCAATTCACTCCTACTCAAGTATGTTTCAGGAAAGTCATTAGCATAGAACTCTTGGGTTTTCAAGTTGAGGGGAAAAATGTCTTTCATAGTACCTTCAAATCAGGTTAAATTGAATGCTAGTATGCAGTGTAATGTTTTTTATTTGTACATCCATACTTTCATTCCGTATAGTGCTCTTTCTGTAATTAGAAGTGAAACTAAGTGAAACTGAGTGAAACTTCTCCTTAAATAAACATTTCTGTTCTTCCCTGGGAAAAAAAGAATAGGTATTAATCATTAAATCTTGGTAATTAATTGTAAGGTAGCAAAAAAAAAAAAGGAGATATTTTTCTTCAGGTTTGAAAAAGAAGAAATCTTTGGTGTGGATGTCTTAAAGTTACTTTCCAGTTTTTGTCATTTTCACAAAATTTCAATGTGCTTGTAAGAGAAGATTAGTGGTTTGCAAAGCTAGACATTAAACACATTCTTGTGAAAAATCTTAATTCCCTTAAATAAGGTCAGGAAATATGCTAGTTTTAGCAAGACTGGGATTTTTTGGTGGTGCAGGGGAGAAGAGGGCAGGTCTATGGAGTGAGGTGGAAGGACTCTCATGTTTGTCAAGGCTGGGGACTTAAATTAGGTGTTACTAATTTCAAGTGTTTTAATCTATGATTTTTTCTTTTCTGTTTTTCTCCCAGTAGAACTTGAGAAAGTTTTATTTTACTGTCACATGGGAGACACTTAGAAGAGAACATATATGAGTTTCCCTGCTTGACTGTATTGATCTCTGTCATGGAATCTGCGCCTTCCTTAGCCAAGTGCAGATTCTTTTCCTGTGATGGTGATAGGGAATTTGTAACAGGTTTTAATTCTGCTACAAATTCCTGGTGTAAACACAGCTGGTACAAAGTAACTGTACTGTATCTCAGCACAGTTATAAAACAGAGGCTGTGGGATTTTTTTTTTCCTTGGATATATTCATCAGCAAAGCTCCTATTAGCTGAACTATAACATTTAAACATGTAAACTTTGCAGACCAAATCAATGCTCAGAATTTTATTGCAACAGGCCCGTGTTGGTGAAGTATAAAACCTGTCCTTTCCCTCTTTGTACGGATGTCTGCCAAAATGGCTGTAACAAAGAGCTTCTTAAGATCTCATCTTCTTACATTGGGGTAAATGAAACAGAGATCTAATATAATGGTTTTTATCAGGAAAATTGCTAAATCAGAGTATATATACACTGGATATTTTTGGAAGTATTTTGTTACAGGCTTGGAATTTAAGCTATGATTATACTGATGAAATTTGGAAATTAAAGCTCATTGCATCTGTTTTCACCATAGGAGGAGAGACCACATCCTGTTAAATGTCATATGACTAATTTAATTTTTACAAATAACCACTTAATTGCAATTCTTAAATACTTTTCCACGATGATGTGTGATGCAATAGCCATTTCTTGGTTAAGCTTGGGGTTTACATACATTGTTTCTTGGTTATGCTTCTGTTAATTCAGGATTAGAGGATGGATTGGATGGAGGGAGAGCAAATCAAATCTTAGGGTTTTGATTCTGAAGGTAAATGTTTGTTTGTTTTTTAAAACAGATTTTCTCAGGAAAGCTTGATTCTGAGATTCTGGTCACTGAATAGAAATCCAGATTGCAAAATTTCTGTAGAGTGTTTTCTGATGACTGCCAAAGTCAGTCTTGAAAATATACAAGGACTTGGTTAAATATGTTTAGATTACAGAAATTAGTTGATTTTGCTAGTAATTCATGGAGCAAATAGCACTTCAGGACTGAAGCCTGTAGAGGTTGGATTTTTTTTGGGAGCAAGGGGATGAGTGGGTTTTGGTTTTTGTGTTATCAAGAAGAGGAAAGAAATTCACTGAGAGAGAGATGAGAAATTGTTATCTAATCACTTGACTTGAAAAACAAAGGACTTTGTCACAAAGTTTGTAGTTACATTAAGTAAACACATATAAATATATATATATTTGCCAGCACCTCTTGACCATGGTGTTTTTGATGGATACTACTGCATACTTACCTTTCCATCATTTTATCTTTTAAATTGAAGTTGGAAAAGATTATTAGTTACAAATAACAGTGGCAAACATAGAGGGAAGTTTCCCATCAAGCTAAGCCAATCTAATGGCTAATTACTGCTGAAAAGTGATGCTGCTCTCATGCTTCACTGGTGGTGTAACTCTTCTGTCTCTTGTAGCATCAGTGAGGTTTTGCTAATCTCACCATCAGCTGTTAATAAAATCTGTAGAGGCACTAGAGACGCAGACAGTCTCTTTCAAGTAGCTGTTGTTCTTTCTAATTTTTTTCAAAATTTAGTATTTACACCACTACTGGGTATGGGGATGGTACTGCAGCCTGGGAAGTTGGTTAGGCTGAAATGTTTTCCACTTTTTTATTTTTTTAAAGTTTCTTACACAATAAAATATGGTTAAAGAATAGGAAAATGGTACTTCAGAAACTATCACTTAAAAAACCCTCCTACTCTTTTGTTACAGATGACTTTAATATTAGGTTGCATTCTGTCTTTTTGGTTTTTTGGGGGGTTGGTTTTTTTTTTCCTCTCTTGTCCAGCATTCTGGTGTTATGACAGCTGCTCTCTTAGGGATATTTTGTTTCTCATCTTAAACACTGTTTCTGAATACTGTGGGCTTTTCTTGCATACTGTATAATGTATGCATGCTTTTCAACAAAGCTTTACCTTCTTCCTTCTTTTGGAATTCGAAATCAGGATGAAGGGAGTTGGTAATCTGTTAAGCATTCCAAAATCTCAGTGTGAGGTTAACTACTAAGAATGAATGGAAATGTGGGGAAAGGCTAGCTGGGATGTGCAGGGCAAGTCTGGTCCTGTACAGCAGCAGCCAAAATGCTGCTTTGGTGGGTAATTTCCTATTAGGTAATTATTAGCAGGTCTTTTTTTATTGGAGTTGTGTTAGAGGGGGGCTTTTTGTTGTTATTTTGGTTTTTTGAGTTTTCTTTGCTTAGTGAGTTGGCTGTCAGTTAGGAAGAGGTCTCGTCAATAGAAGTGTTGAAGTATTGTTGCTGAGTGTAGTTAGGACTGCTCACTTTTAATATTGTTGTAGGTTTGTATGTGTTTGTGCTGGTCTGGCAACTAAAATAAAAGCCTTTGTGTGTTTACTGATGTAAAATTGCTTTCTACATAGCAAACTGGAAAAAGGATGATATGTTGGTTCATTTGAGAGGCCCTGTATCATGCTCAACAGTGTTCGGGTCTCCTCTGACTTGATCTGAATTCCCCACTGCAAATATTTGTGTGCCAGAAGCACCAGTGAGTGTTGGTTTCAGCAAGTGGTGCTGATACTGGGAGCAGTCCCAGAAATTGCCACTGTTACAGGAGACTGATGGCCAGCAAGGCAGCTGCTGCATTGAAGGACCCTGAGAACTGTGGGTGGCTGTAGACACACAGGTGAAATAATGGCAGCTCCATGGCACCATCAGCGATAACACTTTGTTTCAGGAAGGACATGAAAGTTGACCTCCCCACCCAACAAGTGGTAATCTTTGTTCATCTTCTGCACCCTAAAATGTGGCAGCATTTACATGTTTACTAGAATTGCAGACAGCCTGGAGTAGCCATCAGCTAAAGGGTGCTTGTCTGTCAGTTACAAGGGGTTTCAGCATTCCCAATTCTTACACGATTTTTGGCTTTTCAGGAGATGAGTATGAGTTTGTTTAGATGCAGTGTACATCGTAACTGATGGTGATCTCAGGCAGCCACTCTCTGCTGGGAGAAATGAAACCAGGAGATGCCTTTCCTTTTGGTCAGTGTGTCCTTATTTCCCCCCCCCCCACTGCGTTCTCACATAGTAGTTAGGTCCAGGGTGGGATCCACTTTGGGTCTTACAGCTGTTATTGGCATAATAAAGGCCAGAAAGTTCTCTAACTGATTGGTCACTATGAGAAAATCCCTGTGAATGTGAACAGTGAAAAAGTAAACCAGGCTTTCCTGTGTTTCCTGGAGCAAGTGCCAGGACAGTTAAAGGGATCTTATATGCTCTTAGAAAATCCATTTAAAGATCTCCTTGAGATCTCCTCTTTCCTTCTCCAGATGTTGCTCAACTTGAGATGACAGTTTTACCATATTGGGCAAAGCTGTGCTTTGTTTTGTTTTTGAGCATCTGAGATGTGAGCAGTGGGTGGACTGGTCACTGTTTCGGCATCCCTAGTGGGGGAATGCATATCTGGACAATCAGATCACTCAAAGGAAGAGGAGAGTTTACTGACATCCTTATCCACATTCCAAGGCCTGCCTTTCATCTCCGCATCTTCCCCACTGTGCCAGAAGAAAAAGTGAGGGTAATTTATATTTTACCAATTTTAGGGACAAAGCTTGAGGGACTTCTGCTGCCTTTATCCCCAGTGCTGTCTGTGAATTTCTCTGTGTTTGGGTATATGAGGTACCTGCGTGGCTACAGTGCTGCAGATGATGCAGCCAAGGAAAGTTCGTGGTTTGGTACTCAGGCTTCTGTTCTTTTTTTTTTTTCTATACAGTATTCAAGAATATGCATTCATTTTATGTGGCTTGTCCATACTAGTGAAATATAAATTATAAAGGACAAATGCATGTTGCTGCATTGCTCAGCAGCAATATGTTGATTTATATTACTTAAGGAAATAACCTAAAGTTTTTTTTCTACTTCTTGGAGTAGGGGCAAGAAATGTTTAACCAAATTGGGAAAATTCCCCTGGATGACAGCAATAAAACTAATCAGAGGATAGTATTCATGTCAAAGTGGTTAAAGTAGTTGTCTCACCACTTTATTTGTTTAAAAGAGATTATTTAACTTGTAAGAAGATCCTTACAAACAGTTTTATAGGGCATTCCTTATTAAATGTAAGGGACTTGTTCTCAGGAGCATTGATGGTTTGTCTTGTTCATTCTTAAGTGCCATTTTCAGTGCATCTGGTTCCTTCATATCCCATTTTAATAATTATATGTTGATCAAGTTGTCTGTGAGCATATGTGCTATATGCATAACTGGCCTAATTATACAGATAAATTCTTGAAAGTGATTATTCTGATAATTTCAGATATTAAAAACTGGATATTTTAGAGTGCCTTAGTCTTATTTAAAGTCCACACAGGTTATACAAGCTTTTTTTAAAAATCAGCTTTTATTTTTCTAAAAATATAAAAAAGTCATAAATACCACCTCAAATTTATAAAAACATAAGTTACACAACAATTTTTCTGGGTTCTGGAAATGTTTTTTTTTGTTGAATACATATTAAATAAGTTTAAATTCTGAATAGTACCATTGGAAAGGAAATAAAATATGCCCTTTGTTTAAATTATTTCTAAATATTGAAAATATAAATATTAAAAACTAATAAATATTTTAAATACAATAAATAACTTCCTAGAAGGAAATTTGAATGTGTATAGATACAAACCATTGTTACTATTTATAGTTCTTAAAACAGAACAACACTGTCATCTGCCACATGACAGATTTGTAACCAAAGGATTGTGCCTGAACTAAAACATTCAAACACTGAAACTCCTGGTGTTTTGCAGATAGCGCACAGCCCTCACTGTCTTCTCCATAAATGAAGTAAAGTCTCGGAGGATGAGATGGATGGTGATTTTCTCTGTCCAGGTGTTAGTGGACTTCAGCTTTGTGTGGAGGGATTCCTGGATAGCTGCGTCTGGGATGATCACTTCTTCGGGATTGATCACCTGTGCAAAAGACAATGTTGGGTTAAGACACTGAGCCTGTTGGAGAGCATTGGTTGGTATATTCCCAACCTGCTGCATACCCACCCTTTCTGTACTGCAGACAACAGCCCTCCCTGGGACCTGTGCTTCCCTCCAGCCCTGCTTCTGGGGAGAGGTGTGAGGAATGCTGGTGCCTGTTGCAACTGCTGTGTAGGAATCCCTGGGCTATTCTGGTGTGAATGCAGTGTCTGGCATCGTGGTCCAACAGGCTCTGAGCAGATCAATACACCCCTCCACTGCTCTCTGGCAGTCCCGTAATTGGTTAGGTGGGGATGTGCTGATCATGGTTTGTCCTAACCTGTACTGCTCCATCCTGAGTCATGAGTTAATTGGCTGACATTGGAGTACTTTCACATTTTGTAGTAGATTAAAAGTAGTTTCCAAAGATGTCAGACTTGTTTAGCTGCTTACTTTTTAGTTCTTACTTTTCAGGCATTTGGTCACATGTGCCAGTGCTATCAACTTTCACTGATAAGTGAGAGCATAACTAAAAGATCAGTAAAATGAGTTATTTATCTAATACTGACTCACAGCACTGTGCACCCAGTACCTAAAGGCCTTTGAAGAGCTTGTCCCAAGAAGTGGGACTTCTGAAAATGGGAGTTACACACCCAAATCATGAAACACTTTTAGGTGATTTGGAGCCCAAAGTTCTAGCAAGTACCTGCTTAGTCCTGTGTTTAGGATCTCTCCTGCCCTTTAACAAGTGACAAGAACATGCAAACCTCCTTCTGGAACATCGTTTTTGTGAAATATAAGAGAGAAATATTCTTTCTATCCAGACTACTTGGGAATGGGTTCTGATCACACCCCCTTTTACTGGTATGCCCAGCTCTTTGTTGTGCTCTGTAAAAGTCTGTGTCTGGATATCCAGACAAGTATCATCTTGGTGGATCTATCTAACCACAAGTGATGGGTTCTGGCTTTGCTGTCCTTGACTAAAATAGCAGATTTTTCTCTCACAAAGAAAAATTTCCAACCTGAAGATCAAGGCTTTCTCTCAAAAACTCCATAGCTTCTACAAGTACAGGTACTGCTAAACACAGATCACTGTGTTTAATTCTGCCTGTTTTGATTACCATTATAAAAAAACTAAAACCCCCACAAAAAACCCAAACCCAACCCAAAAAACCTAGTCTTAGTTATGAAACAAACTTTCTGCAAACTTGTGTATCAAGCTGGAAGCTAGTAATCAGTTGCTGTCTTATGACAGGACTATTATTCTCACCTAGTCCAGTGTGAAAAAAAAGCAGTTCAGCTTCCTTTCACATAAAGAATGATGGGCATAAGTAAATATGCTAGGAAAGGTATGGCAAACACACAATAGGCTTTTCACATGCCAAGAACTACCTTGAAGGAAATAATTCCCCAAGACTTCTGCAGTCCTTACCTGGGTAATTTTTAATCAGGAAAATTATTTCCCCAAAGACAAAAGGAAGTTTTCATATTAAGGATTATTAATTTTATTAAGAACTACAGGAATTGAGTGAATTTTTGAAGTGTGATTTTTTTCAAAGCTCTCCAGAACATGAAAAATGTCTGTCAGATATTAATAGCATTTTAGTGTACCAAATCAAAAGAAAAATGGGTATTTTTATGAAAGAAGATTTTTTACAAGCAAAATATGTTTTTCAGTAGGGAGCTGTCTGGTATATTGACAGCTATACTGATATTTCAATGTACCATACAGCTTGTCTTAAGAGTTTGTTTTGGAGAGTTTTAAAGATCAATAATATTGTAAGAATATACTTGGCGGTTTGTTTTTTGTTTTTTTTTTTTTTTTTGTGAGCTTTTAAAAAAAGTTCCTGACCTCTACTTCTCAATGGGTTCCAACATTAGAAGGTATGGGTTGAATTGCACTCCGCAATTAGAAAAAAGCTCCCTCAGAAATCTTATTTCTATCAGCTAGTTTAATATAATTGTACTTAAAATGATGCATTTAGTTGGTTTGGAAATTAGAAGTAACAATAGAAAGTAGGAAGAAGAGTTGTTTCTCTAAGAGAAGAAAACAAAACTTTGTAAAACCTCTGAGGGTCATGAGGGTAAAATCTGAACATAAGGAACTGTCACCTGTTTTTTCAAGGAACTGAAACCAGCATCCTCTATTTCTGACTGCACATCAGTGTTAAGCCACAAAAATTATCAGAATGAATGTTACTCACCATCTGTCTTATGGTATGTGCCAGGTGCTCTGTGCTATAGGATAGCGATTCAACTTTTTGGTTTTCACTAATAAAAGTTTCTTTTACGTATTTGAGGTATATCTGAAATGTATAAAGCCCGCTGGAGATTTTTCTCAAGCATTTATCCTGAAATGAGAGAAAGGTGAGAAAGTCACTTAAGAGTTCGAAATGCCTTGATCTCAATGCTGTGTGCAGTTTAGAAGATGATGCTTATATAGTGTGGAGGTCTGGCCAAAGCCAGCTGGAGCCGGCACAAATCTTTAGGTCAACTTCTTTTGAGCAGGCAGAACTTGCCCCGGGTATACAGGATTAGACCAGAAAGTTTGCTTGCCTCATCGAAGCCGGCGAGCAGACACCCATCTTCCTCCGTCACCTTGGGAAGGTTGAGGTGGTTGTGGAGGAGCATTTCCATGCTGTTCGGGCAGACGGTAAACTTCTTGCACATCTGAGGAGAGACACGGAGAGGTTTTGGTCGCACCTCGGCAGGAGGCAGCCGCGGCCGGGCCGGGCGTGTGAGCGTGTGCGAGCCGGGGGTGCGGCGGTACCCACCTCGTCCTGCAGCTGTGCCGCCCGGGCGTGCAGNTCGCAGCCACGGTCCCGGGGAGACTTCATAGAGCGGCTTCTTCTCGGCTCCGGTACCGGCCCCTTCTCGTCGGCGAGGCTGGCGGGGTGAATGAGCTCCGGGCATCCCTGAACGTGTATTTATCGAGGGGGCTTCGAGATTATTCATGGCCTATTCATGGGAAAACCCGGCGTGAGGACACTGAGGGGTGTGTGCACGAGCGCGCGAGGAGGGCTGCTCCAAGCGGGTATTGTGAAATGGCCCAAGCCGAAAAGCAACAGGAAGTAATCGTGCTCCGTAACTCCTTAAGGACCGGGCTGGCCCCCGCACCCACCGCCGCCTCACCTGCCCCGCGGGGTCCCGGACGGGGCTGGAGACCCCCGGTCCAGCTTCCTCCGAACCTGCCAGCTCCAGCCGCACAGAAACTCCTGGAAACCATACATACATACCTACCTATATACACACATTCTTTATAATACTTCCGTGTATTTTAATTATTTTAGTGTGGTTTAATGTTTTATGAATTTTGTATTATGTATCTCTTGGTATTTTAGCTATTTTTATTATTTGTATGTATGAAGCTAAACGCCCTTTAGGTGCTGGGTGGTACAAGTCGCACGTTGCCTCTTTCCCAGTGAACTACGTGTGGGTAGGATTAAATACATCAAATACTTTAAATGGACCAAAACCAGTTCCTATGGGAGGGTAGTTGCCACGGAGGAAATGCCACGAAGTTCCCTGTTATCTGCTGCCTTATCTCTTTCTGCCTACCTGGTAAGTGTTGTAGGAATTTTAACCTTTCAGAGGGACTCTTCACCCAGGGCAAGTGTGACTCTTGGGATCAATCTTGTAGAATGCAGACTGAGTTAAACTGTGCAAGGCATGCTGACATTGAACTTGTGGAATGTCTTGAACTGATTTTGGCCAAACTACTTTTTTTTTTTTTTAGTATGAAATCAGTTATGTTTTCTCACATAAGGAAGACCAGAGTCTGCATCGGGACATGCTAACACTGACCCATTTTGGAAAAGGTTCTCTTTCTTCTAGAATTGCTCTGCCTGGGAGCAAGCCATGCCACTTTTGCTCCTGATAACCTGGGAGATTTGCAGAGAGGAGCCTGTTTTCAGGAGAGGTGTGTGACACCAGCATGGAAATGCTATTGCCACTGAAGAATTCAACAAACTGCAGAACTGTCATGGTCAAAGCTTGTCTCCCCTCTTCTGTCAGCCATCAGGCAGATGTCTGAAAGGAACCTCACCATGTGCCGAGGCAAAACCCAATGCCACTGGCGGCAGCAGCAGACCTTGCTTGCTGAACACTGTGAGTCAACATAAATCACATTCCTAGATGGAAAAATAAGGTCTTTCAATAAAGTAGAATTACTGGGGTTGCAGTAAGTTCCAATCTGATTTGTGTGTTTGGTTTGACTGTTTTTTTCTTCCTAATAATCACCACTATTTTACAGTAGTAAGAAAACCAGTAATGTTTTATTTGGGGGTTATGACTTAAAATAGTACTGCTGGTAGTAAGGGAAGAAATACAACTGAAAATGTGATATTCTTCTATAGAAGTGTTACATTGTGGGCGTAAGAAAATGCAAATTGTGAGAAGACCATTCAAGTGGGATCATGTCAATCACTAAGCAAATAACTTCCAAATATTTTGAATGAGGAGGAAAACTGATGCCTGGTTCCCCTGACATATTTTTGTTGAATTCCTCAAAGCTTGTAATGAGAAAAGTTGAATTCCTACAGATCTGGTAAAGAGTGTCAGAGTTCTTTGTAATGCTAAACCAAGCTGCCCTGTGCTGTATTTGAAGTGAACAGGTTGAACAGGTCAGTAATACCCTGTGTTCATGTTTCTCATAAGCAAACATTGCTTTGACAAGCTGCATGTCACCAAAGAATACTGGTGCACTTGACTAATAGCCTGTCGCTTTTATGGCTTTGGAAGTTCTTTGCTTCTCTGTTGGTTGTTTGCTAGGTAACTGCAGAGTTGTTTGGGGATTTTTTGGTGAAAACCTTTGGGGTTTCATTTTTTTGTTTGGGCTCATTTTTGTTTCCTAAAGGAAGACTTGCATAATTTTTAAACAAGATTAAGATGTGTAGTAACACTTGAATTTTTTTTTTGAGCGCATCATATGCAAATACCATTAATTTCCTTGCCTTAAGCTAAATCAGAGGTTAAGAGGAAAAATTTTTACTTACCTTTAAATTATGTCCTGGTTTTCAGCTTTATCTGCTTAATTTCAAGAAGATAAATAATGCCATGGTCTTCTCTGGTCAACTTCCAGCAGACAACAACTTTCAGCAGTGCAGTCCTAGGTGAAAGAGGTCCGAAATAGAGATGTTCTTGGGGAGTATCTGAATGCTACAAGACAAAACTAATGCTAAATAGACACATGTCCTTCAAATCAAAGTGGTTGGAGGCATTTCAGTGCTGGAATGGGAACACTGAAACACTTGACAGTGGATCCAGATTTGTGCACTAGGAGCACTTTGCTGCTGTGGCTGCACTGATAAATGGCATCGGGAAGCAATTCGACAAACTTTTCTCATGGAAGGAAGGTGGCTGTTGCTTTGTCTCCATCCCGGCATAGTGTGCCTGCTGGAGTGGGTGGTGCCCCTTAAAGGGCTGCATGAGACACCGGAGCAGGGAACTGGCCATGTCAGAAATAACTGGTGGCCTTGGGTCTTTCACAAGCAGCGTGCTGTTACGTGGCTTGTTTGTGAGTATCACCCGTGAGGCCAACACACTGTTTTGACAGGGATCCCATTTTGTCAGCGTTGTGTTTGGAATTATTGTGGGGCTGTGCTTCTAAAGAAGATCTCTGTCTGTTTTTAAAAATTAATTGACTGTAAGTTCCACTTGTGTTTAAGGAACTTCTCAGTTCCCTTTGAGCTTGCTTTCTAAGCATGAAAGATGAAAGTTCAAAGAAGTTGTATGATGAAGGAGAAGAGTGAGGTACTTCAGTCACCAGGGAAGATGATGGAGCTGAAAAGAGAACGCAGTGAGGAGCCTGAGTGTATGGGAGGTACTGAATGATGTAAGTATTTATCTTTATTGTTTGTCATTTTTAACATGGTACATTAAATGTAGATCATGTTTTACAAAGCGTTCAAAAAGGGGAATTTCCCTCCAAGGAACTTGCTCAATGCCAAAGGAAATTGAAGAGTGTCAATGTTTACAATCCCACTCATGAACGCATACCAAGTCTAGTTCACCTCAGTAAAGAGGATCTATTTCACTCTTAAGTAAAAGTTCATGTGTCATTCCATCAGAGATCTGTAAATCTAACTGTGTTTACCTTTGTTCATGCCCAATGTTTTTGTTCCCATAATCTCATTATCAGACTATTGTCTCGCTTGGTTTCACATTTAGCTGTGCATTCTCTTGCATTCTCATTCTGCTTTTCCTGGTGATTGCCTTTCTGTGACATTGTAAATTGTGTACACATAAGACAAGTCTCTTAAGGAAATTTTAATGTTTTTTCCTGGATAGCAGCAGTTTCTCTGTGTAGTGAGAACAATTGAACTGAGTGAAGTTGGGTGGTATCCGTGGTAAAAGTATTGTAACTCCTTTGTTAGAATGAGATGCAAGGCTTCAGTACATTCCTTTTGGGAGATAACTTTTCAATAGCACTTTATATGTGTTGGAAGTTTCTCTTAGCAGATGGTTTCTCTTAACTGAAAAACCAAAATGCAGGGTGTACATTCAACAAGTGTTGTGTGCTTTCTTAAAGGTTTTCTAGCTAAAGGGTCCTGTAGTGACACAGTTAAGCGGCTGTGGAGTTTGCCACTTTGGTCATACAATTTTGAGAAATCTGGGTATCACTACTCAGAATGTGCCTTACACCTTGGGGGATTTGAGTCTTTCTTCCTTTCTGGATGAGTTTCAGCAAACTCCTTTATTCTAAACTGAATTTGTGAAAGGGAACCTACTTACCATAGCAGGAGCCCTTTCTAATTGCATGTAGCACACTATAATGCGATTAATAGGTTGTGCTGGATCTGTAATATTCACTCTTCACACGCTGCAAACTGTCCTGGGGGCCAGGTTAGCTATAAAGACTTTGATCCCATCACCAGAGGATTTGAGTGGTCTAGGTACAACTAATTTTTTCCTTCAGCTGGCCAGTTTGATGGTCTGATGCTTTTTGTTTAGATTGCTCAAGCAGGATGTGGGAGATGTTGAATCATATCCCTTCCTTACTCCTTTAGAGGAAAGTCTCCCAACTCCTAAGAAGAATATTGGCCAAGATATTTTTCTGTTCCTTCTCTTAAAGTGAACCAATTTTTTTGTCAGAAAGAGAAGATTAGGATCCTGTGAGCCACCTCAGTGGATTGACCTGGATTCCAAGAGAAGTTTGCTCAAATATGTAATACAAGGAATTCACACCTTGGGCAGAAATAGAAAGTGATTTCCAGGGACATTCTGACCTCAGAGCTGTTAAGTAAGCCTAGGCAGAGGTGAAGGCTTCACTTCCTCCATGAGGTGCTTTTTGGAAGGAAGAGCTGGTTCCTATGGTGAAACCCAGGAGGACTGGGTGGCAGATCCTCTCTGGGAAAGGGTCCTGGCTGCCTAGGAGTCACACCTGCTTCTTGAGGGGAAAAAGCTCTTCTCCTTGGAGTTTTTTTTGTACTGCTGTAAGAGTTTCTCGTGCGACACACCAGGTCTCACATACCCCTTCCTTGGCAGGGGCTCTGCATATGCCTGGCAGGGGAACACCACAGCTCTGCCCACTCTGGTCAGGCGCGCCTCTTTGTGAAGTCCCCTGGTATCATTTGTTGAAAATGCAGAATGTACACTGTTTCCCCTGCTGATGTTAAAATTGCGTGCAAGACTAGGAGTTAAAAATAAAAACCAGAAGCAGTCAAGCTGAGCCCTGTGATAGGAAACCATCCCCTTCCCCCCAGCCCTTCCCTTGAGCTGATGCTACACCCAGCCCTTCTCTACGGCTGCAGCTACATGTGACAATGGCAGTTTTGGTGTGGAGAGGGAACTTGTTGGGAATCTCCCTTTGTCATCAACTGTCACTCCTTGCCGCTCTTACTTAGATCTTCATTGTTACTTACAAAGGCTCAAATCTTGAGATTTCTATGGTCTGCTTTTTTCTGATACTCTTGTCTGGACTTGTCAGTATTTTGAAAGTACCTAGACTTTCAAAATATGCCTACGTGAAGGCAACAAGGGGTATTGTCTTTATTCCCGAATTCAGGAGCAATTGGCAAACATGAACAGAGAGCAGAGGCCTTCGTCAGGATTACAGGCATTTTTAATGAGGGGTAAATTAACTTTCATGTTTCATTTAACACTATTTTCATGATCTATGTTTGCAATAGTTTATGCAATTTTTTTCAGTTGAGTGAAGAAGTGAGAAGTTGCATATTTTATACATTTTGCAGAATTACTACTTTCTAAAAATTTGACTTCGTACTTTTTTTTTTGAAGTCATATAGAAGACACTCCATGGAGACTGCTGTGCTGTTACCAGCTGCATGTTAAATCTCCCATTTAGCCTGGGTACCACACAACTATTTAGTGAAATCTGCTGCTTTCTGCATAAATTTAGCATGTAGTTCCACAACTGTTACAAGCTGATATAGAAACATAGAACCATACATTAGTGTGCTGCCTCAAGGCTTATTTATTATTCAAATTTAGTTTAAAGCTCTTTCAGTGAGCCCTGCTAACTCCTGGGAAGTGGGGACATGCTACCAAATGGGTACAAATGTGGCAAGGATGCTACCAAAAAAGAGTACCGCTGCCACTGTACTGTAGTCTGACTTCTGTCACTTGTCACTTTCCGTGTGTGTCAGCACTGTTGGTTGGGGTGTTATGTCAGACTGGGGAGTGGATCTAGTTGGAAAATAAGTCACCAAAGGAATTTATTAGTTTTCATTAGGATCCAGTCTGTGATCTGAGTGACTCTCTGCCTTCCTGAACACTTGTGTCAGTATGATGGAGCAAGCTGCAATGCCTGACTCCTGGGACAGTATCAATAACAAATAATAAAAATCACTGTGGTGATTGAAGAATCTTGTACCTCATCTCAAAATAACTTCCACCTCTCACACCTCCAAACATACGCTCTTGAAAGCAGATTAAAAAAAGGGAGTTTTAAGATATTGATGTGGTCATCACTTTTTATTAACAAAAAAAGCTTGTAGCTAAAGTTAATTTGAATTCATGAAGACTTTTTTCTCCCCATATACTTTCAATTCTAGACGATATTTAGGACGAATTATTATTACTATTATTATTAGTCCCTGAGTGGTGTTTGGTCAGCTCTACCCCCTTGCCCATGGAAAGCCATTGCACGTTTTAAATTGTTGAAACTCCACTGATTGTGATGGAACATCTCTTGCTGGATGAAAGAGCAAACAGATTCATGCAGCCACATGACCACTGTCAGTGCAAGCTTTGCCATCTAAATGGGTAAATCCACAGCTGTCAATTTTTTCTGCCAAGCAATGTGATGGGGTTGCAAGACCCTTTTGATGGCAAATTTCATGATCTGGTAACCCCTGGAAACAGAGCTTTTGAAAGGAGCATTGATATATGGACATATGGTTTAATCAGGCTCTTGGGTCTACAGAGAACATCTGCAGAATAAAAAGCCTGCAAACAGTCAGGAAAACAAAGCTGACTTTCCTGGCTTATGATGATGATGATGATGAAAAAAATGGCTGGAAGGCTCCTTTAACATTTCTAGAATTCCATTACTTTTTGTTCCATGTTTCATATCTTCCTTACTGTGTCCCTGTTGAGAACAATTTTGTAAATCATTTCAGGGAATCGATCCCAGGGGTAATAAAAATATCTGCTTCTCAGAAGAGTAAGATCAGTGTCACAGAGAGGGAAAGCTGATTTAAAACTTTCTCCAAGACAAGGTAAAATTACTGTAAGAGGATGAACCCAATGGCAACATTTCTGTTGAATTCATTATGAAACTGGAAGTGTCTTATATGTAAAAGGAAAGACAGACAAAGTAGGAAATGGCTTCTACCATCCCTCCTACTATCTGTATAATTTGTTCTCTTATGAGCCTGAGCTCCTTCTCATCAGGTTTTGAGGAAACTTTTTTAAAGGCAGTACCATCAAAACCAAGGCTAGCATAATAATAAATATACTAATTTTTTGAGATACCACAAGGAGGAAGATAAGTCAGATGATATCAGAAAAGGAGGAATTAATAGTTGCAAATATTAGATAACATCTGCTTGAAATCCTTTGCTTGACATTGACGCAGGAGACTTCTTTATCAGGGGACAAAGTCACTTTGCCTCTTCTGCCACTTCTTCCTTCAGGCTGGTCCCTTAAGCACTAGGAATCTTGATGTAGTACTCTTGATGGAGTAACTCTTCTTAGAATGTGAAGATTAAATGTAACAAAGTGCATGATGGGATCCATGATATATCCTAATTCCAAAATGAAGTCACAGTTTTTCTGTAATAACAAGCTCTTTATTTTAAAATAGATTTTCTGTGGCCACTTACCAGAAGTGATTTATTGTTAAAGATTTTGAAACAGATTTTGAAACAGATTCCAATTTTTTCAGTGAAGGCCTTTTCCTGAATAGCTGCCTACATCTGTAGGAATCTGTAATCCCACAGTCCTTTGATACTTCTGAGGTTTGCTGTTAGTTCCCTACTGATATGTATATGTTTTGTATCCTCAACCCCCTCCCCTGCACCTAGGTTCTGCTTTGCCAAATATGTTTTCCCCAAAATCTCCTTTTGCCTAGGATGTTCCTTTTTAGGGTATTGCATATTGTAGGTTTCCTTTCAGTCTTAAAACAGCATCACACTACAAATTATAGACAATTTTAGGTTTTGACCTGGACTGACAAAGGCATGGAATATCATTTCTTCAGATAAAATCAGACAATATTTATTTTCCTGGTAAAGCACCGGCAAAGTCCTTTGGAGGAGCTCATGCACATATTTAGTCTACTTTCTGCTCTTTCCTATTGTATTTTTCACTTTTGCTTCTTGCTTTAGCATTTGCAGCCTGTCATTCTCACCAAGAGTTTATCAGGAAGAAAAAGGTCATGTGAAAACCATCCTTATACAAACACAAGCCAAGGCTGCACTGCAGGCTTACAAGGGAAATGTCAGCAAGAGTTTTCATCACTTTAATTTTCTTCCCTTCAGTAATCTGGAATGGTTTTAGTAAATCATAAGTTTTTTACATGAAATAGAAAATATTTCTTTGTGAATACCCTAAAAAATTAGGAGTGGCATGTCCAAATTTTGGGAAAGCTGTGATAGCTGCTCAGATTTTTTGTCTCGACCACAAAGTGAATTAGGAATAAGAGTCTAGAATGGGTTTTTTTGGCACTAAAAGGGGGCATATTTAATGAGGTGGCTGTTTACAAATTGTATGCATATTAAGTGACATGTAAGTGATCACTACAGGGGACCATTAGCTCATGATGTCCCTTGTTCTGGAGCTGGGGGATGAGTTACACCTCAAACACAAATGTCTGGGGCAAAGGACTGTCGTCATTGCCACAGGGCCTGGTTGGCACCAAGTGCTGCCACAAAGCAGATGATTCAGAAGCCACAGACTTTCTGAACCACAGCTCCTGACATCTGT
Source organism: Vireo altiloquus (assembly GCA_013396875.1). Taxonomy (NCBI): domain Eukaryota; kingdom Metazoa; phylum Chordata; class Aves; order Passeriformes; family Vireonidae; genus Vireo; species Vireo altiloquus. The sequence goes on from VZRF01014785.1 coordinate 837,658, forward strand.
AATGTCATCATCAGTGACACAGCTGTCCTCTTCCTGATGTAAAAAAGGAGCATGATCTCTTCAGCACTGTCCCATACCTGCACCATAGACAGTGTTGTGCCGCTCTGTAGTACAGTGAGATGCACAGTGTGTTAGCTACACTGAGTAACAGGAAGGAGCGGATGCCGGAGGGGGTTCCCCCTCTGGGAAGGGAGAGCATTTCCCCTCCTTGCGTTCAAGCTTCCTCAAGCTGATACACAGCAAAGCTGCTGAAAAACCCGTGTGGTGTTTTACAGACTCAAACCGAGGGAAAGCAGCTCTTCTCCCTCCTGTGGGACTGAGAGCACAGCGATCACACTCCTGTCTGGAGTGGGGAAACTCTGGCAGAGGGATGCTCTCTGATGTAAGTTTTAGCATTGGCTCTGAAGGGAGCCAGAGGATGGCCTGGGGCACTTCACATGGCCTGGCATTGCTCCTGATTCTTTAAGCATCCCTGTTTGCATATCGATTTTCCCAGCTCCTTTTACATGGTAGTCTCAGATATGGAAGAGGAGCAAACAGGTACTTTGGCCCGTGTTTGTGTGTGCACTGCTGGTGTGGCTGCGGGGCTGCACTCCAGTGGGACAGATGAGGGTGTCTACTGGGCCTTTGTCCTACAACAAAGCTTTTGTAGAGAATACTGTCTAGCTTTCTGGAGCCTTTAGCTTCAGCACACATTTCTCAGCACACATGGAGCTGGCAGATGTAATTACCTTACTCTCAGGCAGAATTTTGTGCAACATGGCAGGAATATGTTAAATATTTCCTGAAAATAAATGAAAGCTTCACAGACTAAGCAAGAGAGCACCAGGAGAAAAAAACCATGCAATATCCTGTCACAAAACAACATGTTTAGACATAGTAAATAGTCAGTTTTACACTGTAGGGTCTTTTGACCCCTAGATGTGAGGTTTTTTCTTCTTTATAAAAGTCCTGTTTCAGGAATGAAGGAGACAAAGTTTTTTGCTCAGTTTCTCGGGTTGTTTTTTAGTTTTCTTATCAAGTTTTCAGCACAGACTGTGCCTGGCTTGTCGCAGTAGATTCTGAGCTACAGTGGCTGCTAGTTCCTTTGTGCAGCATGTTTTTAAAACCTTGTTATCCAATAATTAACCACAACGTATGATATTTTTCATTTTGTACCAATAACTACCAAATGTTTCTAACACGTTTCTTCTACCTCAAACCACCAATCATTCTGTGCCTACTTCAGAGTGGAACATGGAGAGGGAAAAAGGAGAAAGAAGGACCTAGGGACAACGCCCAAAAGTCTCCATCTTGTCTCTACTACATCTCTACTACTAAACCTTATACTATAATTTTTCACCTTGTGATAAACTAAACTACAATCTGTGTCACACTTTCGATCCTTTCAATTCATCCAGGAGTGTTGGAAGCTTTTTCCTGGGGCACAGATCAAAGGCTGTGTCCCCCTGGTGTGCTCGGGGGGCGGGGGGGGGTCTCGGACCCCTCAAAACAACAGGAGAAGCTTTCCAACTTTCCTGGACTCCAACATTGCATAAATAATGTAGTTCATTCCCATTAGAAATAACCTTTAACATATGCGTTGTTTATGTAATTTCTCTCTGCTGACGTCCAGCTTTCCAGTCATTTGCATTTTATTCATTACAGTTAGTTTACTGTACTGATAAATTTATTTTTTTTAAATTCGTGTGATACAGATACCATTTTTTCCTAAACAAATAGCAGTACCTACAAAATTTAGCTTTAACTGAGCTGCAACAGAAGTTGAGATTATTGTTGTTGGTAGTTTTTTCTCATGTGATGTTTTAGGTGTTTTTTTAATAAAGGTCTTGTAAAAGATTAAACAGATGAAAGTGTTGGGTCTGGTTTAAATTACTAGGATGAAATTTCAGAATCAGGATGCTTATGTTTTGAGCAGAGGATCAGGGATTTCATTCACAACTCTATTTGAACTTAGAAAGTAAAACTGTTTAAATGTGGAATATCATATTACAACTTGTTTAAAAATCTATTTCTACGTGGATATTCCTTAAATATTACAGGATAGAGTTTTTTCACTTCAAGAAGTGTTCAATAAAATTAAGGGGAGGCCAACAAAATGCATCTTGTTGATATTCCCCATACTGCAAAACTATTTTAGCTATGGATATTGTAAAAGCAGTGCTGGTAATTATCTTGCTGGGAATTGTGATTGAAAAGGATAATACAACGGGGATTATCAGACATGTCTCAGCAAAGAAAGGGGATAGAAGGAAATTTAAATCTCTCCTACTGATGGTTAACCCCTCATTCATGATTTCACCTCTTCTCATCATTGTTTTTCCAGCTAGTAACTCCAGAAATGAAACTGCAGAGCTATTGCAACATTTTGGATCTCCATAACCTAGCAGATAAGATGTGAAATAAGAAATACAGTTGAAGTTCCCAGCTATGGACATAGTGCCAACTACAGCACAATTTGTGTCTCGTTGCATGCTTTTGGGATAATTATAAGTAAATTTGGGTCTCAGCTTTTACATTATCAGTCATAGCTGGCACAGCTTCATGAAAGGAAAGTCCTTCTTATCAAACCTGATTTCCTCATGACAAGGTAACCCACCTAGTTGATTAAAGGAAGCTGGTTGATGTAATCCTTTTGGATTTCAGTAAAGCTTTCCATGCTGTTTCTCACAGGATCCTTCTGGACAGAATGTCCAGCACACAGTTGGATAAACACATAAGGAGATGGGTGAACAGCTGGCACACGGGTCAGGCACAAAGGGTTATAGGGAATGGGGTCACATCAGACTGGGGACCTGTCACTGGTGGTGTTCCACTGGGGTCCATTCTTGGCCCTATGCTCTTCAATATCTTCATTAATGACTTGGATGCAGGACTGCAAGTTCACAGAGGATACAAAACTGGGAGGAGCTTCAAAGGCTGGGAGGCTGGCAGAGAGACCTCAACAAATGAGAGGCCTGGGCAATCACCAACCATGTGAAGTTCAAGAAGGGAAAGTTCTGGATTCTGCACCTGGGATGGGGCAACACTGGATGTGTGTACAGACTGGGGAAGGAGAAGCTGGAGAGCAGTGCCATGGCAAGGGACCTGGGGGTCCTGGTTGATGACAAGTTGAACATGAGCCAGCAGTGCCCTGGCAGCCAGGAGGGCCAACCCTGTCCTGGGGGGCATCAGGGACAGCATTGCCAGCTGGGCAAGGGGGGGGGATTGTCCTGCTCTGCTCTGCACTCTGGTGGCCTTACCTAAAGTTCTGTCTGCAGTTTTGGGTGCCACAATGCAAGAAAGATATTAAAATGTTAGAGAGGCAAAGGAGGGCAACAAAGATGGTGAAGAACCTTGAGGGGAAGCTCTATGAGTAGCAGCTGAGGTGACTTGGTCTATTCAGCCCAGAGAAGAGGACACTGAGGGAAGACCTCGTTGCAGTTACAACTTCCTTGTGAGGGAAAGAAGAGGGGCAGATGCTGATCTCTTCTCTGTGGTGACCAGCAACAAGGAATGGCCTGAAGCTGTGTCAGGGGAAGTTTAGGTGAGATATTGGGAAAAGGTTCTTCAGGTGCCCAAACACCAGAGGGTGGTTGGGCACTGGAACAGGCTCCCCAGGGCAGTGGTCATAGCACTAACCTGATGGAGCTCAAGAAGTGTTTGGACAACACTCATGGGCACATGGTGTGACTCTTGGGGATGGTCCTGTACAGGGCCAGGATTTGAACTTGGTGATCCTTGTGGGTCCCTTCCAACTCAGCTGATTTTGTGATTCTGTGATTATCTTTCTGGCACTTCTGTTGTTCAAGATGCAGTGAATGTATCATTTTCTTCCAGAAAACTCCTTGATTATTGTGAGGCAAAGTGTGCCTCTGAATTCAGCAGGGGCTGGCACATGAAAACAGGTCTGGTCTGGTAGCAAGTATTTCAGGTTTCAGGCCTCTTAGGTAAGGACAGTAACACACATATGAAGAAGAGCAAACCTGGGCCCCTTAGTAAAAAATGTGGGAAGAGGAGGTGACCCAGGCAGTGTTAAGTGGCTGGCTGCAATAATACGTAAAGTTCTTAGGAAAATTTTGAATGAAGTGCAAGTGGAGGTTGGGAGGCGAACTGGATAAAATGGAACATTTTATTTGATTTTGTTTGATTGTGTCAGCCCAATAAACTCATTGAGAAACTATTTCCTACACAAAGGAAACATGTTTCCTTCCTGGGAATTTCAATTTTCAATTTTAAACCTTTTCATGGAGTCTTGTGCAATGCAGTGATGAGGGAGCTGGGAGAAACAGGGATAAGTGTGCATGGAGCTAGCTAAAAGGGAGAGAGCACTGCTGAGTGTTAATAAGCAGATGGTGAGCAAGGAATTCATGAGCTGGGTGCTGTAATGGCAGCAAATATGCTGCATGGAAATAACTGTGGAAGGGAAGGATGCCGGTGTCTATGCAGGTGTGCTGCAAAGGTGATCTTAAAGCAGTCTGGTGAGGTATGTCCCACCAGAAAAGGGAGAATCTTACTGCTCTAATTCAAAGATATTAGTGAGATTTCACTTCAATTTTGTATATGCTTTGTGATTGCTCTATGTCAAACATAGAGCAATGAACTTTCAAACATGAACTTTAACTGAAGGGTGGCCAGAGGGATGGAGGGCTTTGTGCTGGAAAGGAAGTGGGAAGTGGATACTGTGTTTAGTCTAGCGAAACAAAGCCTCAGAGGGGACCAAGACAGCTTCTTAATAGCAGTATAAGTACCAGAGAAGATGCCAACAAACAGATGGGACTAATCTAGCCTTGAACAGAAATGTGTCTTTCAAGTGGCAAAGTGCCTCCTAACCACAGAACAAATTTTCCAACAGGAAAAGTGTTGTACAGTGGGACTGGTCAAGCACTGGCACAAGTGCTCAGAGGTGCTGAATCTCCATCCTTGGAGGTGTGTGAAACTTGACTGGATAAGACATTTAGCATCTTGATCCTACTTCAGAATGAATATTTTAGTAAGGAGATGGCCTAGGTGCCCTCCAGGGGTGCCTCCTGTCTGAATGATCCCATGCTACATTAGAAAATAAAGTTCTCAGATACTTTCCTCAGCACATGAGTAAGAGGCAAAAGGAAAGAAAGGAAAAGCCCTTACAACTCAAAATGCTATTAAGGCGGACCTTTAGAACAGGATTGCTTTGTACATGTAGATGCTGAGCAGGAAAGAGACCAGAAGACAGAGTGTTCTTTCCAGGCTGTGAGCCTTACTGGGAAGACATGCAGGGACAAGACAGAACATGTCTTGCTGTCTCTTTTGGGTCTCACAGCATAGAAGCAGCAATGAACATTTTTTGATAAAGAAGAACTTGGCAAATTATTTATTGCTTGTCTTTATCACTCATGTCCTCAATATAGTTTCCACAAGATTCAGGGTGTTTTACTGGAGAGCAGAGAATGGCCAAATAATGAAAAAAAAAAAGAGGTGATGAGAGTTGCAAAAAAAATCTAATTCTTCACTAAAAAAGAGTACAGCTGAAGCAGAATTCAGATATAGGAAAGGAGTGGATGGAAAAGAAGAATTAGGATATAGAAAAAGAGTGGAGGGAAAAGGAAAGAATCAAAAGAGAATTAAAGTGAGGAAGGAGAGAGATGAGGTCAGGAGATGTCCAGATTTGCTAAAGAGTTCTGCAAAATTGATTTTCCTTTGTAAGTTCAGTAGTTTGGCCCCTCCTAAGTAATTTAGAAAGTGAAATGAAGTGGGGAAGCAAATTGGCCTGGCTTTTATTTTTGCATTGTGGAATTATAGAGCTTGCAAAAGGTGGGGCTCCAGCCTGGACAGAGTAAGCAACAACATTTTGACTCAGCCCTCTCTCCCTAACTCCTCATCTTCCCAAGTAAGCCTATGTCAGCTGGTAGGACCATCTCTAGGAGAAAGAGGCAATTGTTTCTTCAGGCCCATCCATCCATGAGACCAGCAGGAAAGATCTATTTCTTGTTTGTAACTCAGTTTTCTACCAGTGTCATTTCACTGAAATAAATGCAGGCAACTTGACTTTTAGTCCATTAGACATACTATTAACACAGAAACACATGTGCAAGGACTGGGCTGATACTTTTCTGAACTAAATGAAAATATTATAATTGGATGCCCAGGATAATACTTTTTTTTAATTACTTTTTTTTTTAATTGAAGTAGCAGGCAAAAAATGAACATAGAAGGTGAAACATGAGTAATTTAAAATATATTTTCATGTGAAATGATATCTTATTCACTGCTCTTTTTTTTTAAACTTAAAGGAAAAATTTCTTATGCTTTTGATACTTGGATTGTGCTACAACTGTTGTTTCTGATGCTAGAGATGTACTGAGGCTCAGCTTACCCTAAGCTCTGGACCTAAAATATACATATAAACCTTCATTGACTCATGATGCAATTCTCTTTGTATGGGCAAGCAAGTCTTTGCCTCTGTGTGGTTCAGGACAGCTGTATATGCAAGATATGTATGGTTCTGTGTCCTCTCCCAGCAGCTTTTCTCTGATTTTGCTCTGTTTCAGCCTTGAACTGAGAGCCAGGGCACGGCTTTCCATCTCCTGGTGCCCTGCAGTGTGCTGCCTCTCAGGTGCCCATGCTCGGGGCCTGAGTGGCTCAGCAGGTTGCTGGCAGCACACACACCAGTGTTGCTGCTCTCAGCCTGCGCTGGGAGCTCTGCACACATCGCCTCTGTGTGAGCATGTGCAGGGGCTGCTTGCTGAGGTGGCAGATGCCCTGCTCTCCCAACATGGCCGTGAGCAGGGACACAGGTCTGAGAATTGAAACCAAAACCTCCCCAGGGAAAAAAAAACCCCATTTCTAATTATTTGGAAGTGCCCTGTATTCATTGCCCAGAGGCAGACAATAGTAGATGGACAGGCTTCTCCCCGGTGACTCAAGGGCTGCAGTTGCTCATTTGCTGAAGGAAGATGTGTCATTCTGGGAAAAGCATCACCCACTTTTGGTTGTATTGGCTGGCACCCGCGGATGTGACGACAGAGAAATGTGATACCTTGGCAAGAGAGGCCAAGTGGAAACCGAAACGTGTCTGTGCTTGTATGGGATTCTCAGATATGTTCTTTCACTTCTCTTACTTTCAAGTTTCCCTTTTCCACTATAGTCAGAAAGGAGTAACTGTCTCACAAGCAATAACCTCAATCAGCTGCAGATGTTTGCCTCTGACAATGTCTTTATATTGCACATGTTTCCTGTCAGGACACACTGTGTTTCTCACCACAGCTATAGTTAGTACGATTGATACTCTGAGTGGCTGAAAATTTGCTCTGCATCCTCTTCTGAACTCTCTGGTCTGTGAGAATCACCTCTTGAATACATCCTTGCTACTAGGCTTTCTAATATCTCCTTTGAGCTTTAGGAGCACGCAGTCACTCAGTGCTTTGGATCTATCTCCTGCAGTGTGGTTTTTTGCCTATCTCCTGTTTTTCATCCCAAAGACTTTCCCTTATCTGATCCACTTTTTCTGGTGGACAATCTGGCTGTGGCTTGTCTGTCTTAGTTGAGGATGCAATGTAACTTGAAGGCAGTGCTACTGCTGCATGTCCCAAAAAACAGTGAAAGGAAAGCTGTACTATCTCCAGGATGCCAGGGACTGCTCTCCAGGAGCTTGAATCCAGTGCTGGACCTGACTACCAGTGCCTTGCAAAGACCAGTGCCACCTCAGGAGGTAAGGGTCATGGCTGATGCACTGTGGAGAAGAAGAGAGAGGGAAGTGTTTGGTTTTACTCAGTGTGTTTGGAGGCAGCAAAGGATAGGGAATTGCTGGATCAGTTTGGAGGAGAGGCCACAGGGACAGGGAGAGGTTTTGGTCAAGAACTATATGAAGAATCAGTCATTGGCAGCATCACCAACCTCTTGTGGGCTGCATGGTGGATCAATCTCAGGGATGTCAGACACATCTGACAAGCAGGGATAATTTCTACAGATGGCAGTCGTATTCCTGATGTTCACTCACTGTTGGGAGAGGCCAATATTGGTCAGAAGGAGAGATTTAAATACTGAGGGAAAGAAAATGAATGAAATGATTCAATGGCAGGCTGTATCTCTACTAGTGAAGATGCTGGAGGCTGCCAGAGGGTGTCCCTGGACGAGGACACTCAGACCTCTGTGTTATCAGAATATATGTGTCCCCACTTCAGGCTAAGACACATATCACTCTCCAAAACAGTTTTTGGGTGTAGTTTGGGGGTTAAGATTAATCCATGGCCTCCTAAGAGGCAGTTTGTGAGTACCCAATCTAGATTGGAAGGTGAGATAGTTTAATAATGTCAATATGACCTTCAGTGCCTAAGAATGGTTTTACATTCACAATTCACTAGCAAAGTTGTAGAATTAGATTTAGTAAAGTTTCTTGCACCTAAATTAGAGCAAGAAAATCCTGGCCATGCTGCCTAAGAAACAGGAAATCCTGGGCATGAAGTTAATACAGGCTGGGGGCAGAGTGGTTGGAAACTGGTCCAGCAGAAAAGGACTTAGAGGTGCTGGTTGGCAGTGGCCGAACAAGAGCCAGGGTGTGCCCAGGTGGCCAAGAAGGCCAATGGCATCCTGGCCTGTATCAGCAATAGCATGGCCAGCAGGACCAGGGCAGTGGTTGTCCCTCTGTACTGGGCATTGGTCTGGCCACACCTCAAACCCTGTGTTCAGTTCTGAGCCCCTCAACTCAGGAAGGACATTGAGGTGCTGGAGCATGTCCAGAGAAGGGCAACAGAACTGATGAAGGGTCTAGAACACAAGTCCTGTGAGGAGCAGCTGAGGGAGCTGGAGTTGTTTAGCCTGGAGAAAAGGAGGCTCAGGGAAGCCCTATTGCTCTCTACAAGTGCCTGAAGGGAGGCTGTAGCCAGGTAGGGATTGGCCCCTTTTCCTAGGCAACCAGTGACAGGAGGAGGGGATGCAGTCTTAAACTGCACCAGAGGAGGTTTAGGTTAGAAGTTAGAAGAATTTCTTCACAGGAAGAGTGATTGGGCATTGGAATGGGCTGCCCAGGGGGGTGGTGGAATCACCACCCCTGAAGGTGTTAACGGAAAGACTGGATGTGACACTTAGTGTCATGGTCTAGTTGACACAGTGGTGTTTGGTCGTAGATTGAACTTGATGATCTGAAAGGTCTTTTCCAGCCTAATTGGTTCTGTGATTCTCTTATTCTATTGAGCCAATCTACTGCGCTGAGTAATGACTTGTTTGGCTGCTACCTTGTAATTACCCACCGCCAGATCTCTATTTACCACCTTTGCATCTCTGTTTACCACCTTTGCCATGCCCTGCCACAGCCTTTCTTTTTTGTCCTGACCATTTGTGCCAGACACAGCTGGTACTGCCAGCTTCTGAAGGGCATGGTGTAGCAAGGACCCAGAGCCCAGGCACACCACTGGGATGCACAGCGTATGTTTGGCACACAGCCCTGGGACCTGCCCTCCTCATGCACCCCAGCAGAGACATGGTTACATCACCCCAAGTGCCAGATGAATCCTCCAGTGTGTCATCTCATGCTTACATCAGAGAAATGAAAGTCTTTATTAGCATTGTGGGGAAAACACCAGTGGTCTCTGACAGGTTGATCCTTTCTTTTCCCTTGGAAAGGGAAGCACTGTCAGCCATGATGGATGCAGGACACTCTCCCTGCACAAGAAGGCAGGGGACAGTGTGGATCTTGGAACTGCACAGGCTTTTCCCGGACAGTTGAGCCTGAGATGGAACAAAGCAAAGAAGTTCTTTGCCAAAATCCCCTTGTAAAAGGGGGCCAATTGAGGATGCCACTGCCAGGTGTGGAAGTTTGAGTGTTACAGCTGCTTGGTCAGATTGTGCTGCCCTGGTTTCTGGTGGACAGGTGTTACAATAGATGCACCAGTTGCTTCAGTGTAATTACCTGGGATTTAGCTTGGGTTCAAGGTCAGAGAAACTTCTGCTTCAGTTAGCCTTTGTTCAAGACAGCAATTAAATGCACACAGTAGGTGAAATATATGCCATTGAAATTGAATCCATGCTTTAAATGTTTTCTTGATACTGCTTAATCCAGTCACCATTTCATTTGTTACTTCATGAAATCTTTTTTTCTGGATTAAGCTAGAATTACAGCCTTGTAATTTAAGGATCAAACTTTACACCTGAATGTCTAAAAATACCAAATTATCAATTATAAACCCAAATTATACAACTTGGCTTTGCACTGCTGCTGCACACAGTGAAGGAACAGCAGAAAAAAAAAAAAGAAAAATTATTAGGAGATATGTTTGCCCTCCAGCTGGACTGTGTTCTTGTAAAAGTGATAATCTGCGTCAAAGTCATCTAAACTGAGCAACCAGCAAAGGAAATTAAAACTGTCATTCTTTGACACAAGATACCACTTGATAAGAATGCAGAACAGCTGTAAGCTAAATGAGCCACACAATACTGCATTTTTCACGGCGTCCTTTATACAGACTTCACGATTAGTGTTACCAGCCTATGGCTCTTATCTGGCAATTAGTGGTTTGTGCTGATAACTTATTTTTGCCATTTAGAAATGTATTTTTTTTATTTTGTTGAAAAAGAAACAGGATAAGCTGTAACTTGTAACTGCTTTTGGAATGTGAATTGCTTTCTAAGTCTTCTGAGAAAACAGAGTTTCCAGGTCTGAGTCCTAAAAAAGCAAAAAATGGAATAAAGTTACTAGTTTTTTACATGCATGGTTTTAGAGAACAAGTTTTGCTTATTTTTTATATATATACACACACACCTCCCCACATATATATACATGTGTACTAGTTTGAAATCAAACCAGTGGGAGATCACAAGTCAGAATTATAATTTAATAGGGAAAAAAAATTAAAGAAATAAATGCAGTAGTACAAGAACACTGACAAAAACAGAATACAACCTGACACCCTATGGTGGTTGCAGTCCAAGCAGAGTGGTTCTGTTGAAGTAGTGATCCTGTAGCAAAATGGGTGTGAAGATCCAGCAGTAGCTCTTGTCCTCTGGGAGTCCAGTAGGTAATTGCTGCTCTGGTGTTCAGCGTCTCAGCTTATATCCAGGCTGGAATGCTTGATTCCTCTCTCTGGGCAGAGCATCTCGTAATGGGATGGTGAGTCATGTGATAAGGCCTGATGGGCCATTAAGAGGAGATAGTCCAGGCGGGAGTTATCTGCGAGTCATGTGATAAGGCGCTGATGGGCCATTAACAGAAGATAATCCAGAGTGGGGGAGGCAGAGAGCACTGCCTCACCTGGTTTCAACAGTTCATGATGGTGATAGAATATACTTCAACCCAGGACAACATGAAATATAAGTTAATACATATTTTAAATATAAAATTTAAAGCAAAGGTAAAACTCCGTCAAACAATTCAGTCAAACCCTGTTCTCATTTTGGCCTGACTGTTTACGTAATTTTAGAAGGGAAGATCGTGGCAAGTGGAGAAGCTAGAGCTTTCCCTTTTAAACTGCTGTATCTTTCATCTATTTTCAGCCATTTCAGGCAAGTTTACAGGAACTATTTCCTGAGATTTCTTGAGTTGAGAAAACACATCCCTCTGACCCTCACTCTGCAAAAAAAGACCCTCTTCGGGCCCTGCACTGAATGGGTCTTACCTTGAAAAAGAATTTCATTGCCTTCTCCTTTGGGCTTGAAGATGCAGATGATATGCAGGAACTACCGTGCAAGTTAGATGAAGAAATGCCCTTTTTACTACCGCTCCGAGATGGGAAGAAAATCCCCCCCATGCCTTAGGACAGAACGGCAGTGGAAGCGCAGGCTGCTGCACCAGCCTGCGTGCCAGGGTGTGCGGTGCTGCCGAAGGCACTGCCAGGGGTCATTCTGCCTAGAGATGTGACAAGTGAGAGGATCCTCACCTCTGTTCTTCCCTCTCCACTGGACCCTCATCGGGCAAACTTTCACCTTTCTACTTTATTTCCCAGCCTCTGAAAGAAGGGAACTCTTTCTAAAGCTAATCCCATTTTTTCACTTCTGTTGTGTACTGCAGGTGGTTTCACAGCACTAGCCCCATCAGGAGGGTACAATAGCAGTATTGCCACTCTCACACCGTGCATTAACCAAACATCCCAGGGAACAAGGACCCTAAATATATAATATACTTTTCATTTCCTATATTTGCTTTACTGGGGCATATTTAGCTGTTATTCAAACTCCTATCTATGAACATAAGGCTTGACAATTGCTTCTTTATTATAATTATCAGTAATATTACTATTAGTGAAAGTCCAGTCCACCTTAAATACTCCAAAGATGTTATAGCTTTAATAACACATATTGCAACCCTTAATAAAGTCGTGGGAGCTCATGAGGCTCTAAAATGAGTGAGACTGTGAATAAATGCTTGCCTTCAGCGCGTTTGCAGTTGTTTTCCCTGAAGATATCTTGCCTAAGGAGGAAGACACAAGGCAGTTTGAAATGCTGGTTTATTTCAGAATAAAATTGCAGGCAACATTACTGTCACAGCAAAGTTAAACATCCTGTCAAGCACGTGTAAGGCCTCAGGTCCCACTTCAACTGAGGAAAACATCTTTGCTGGCATTAGTCTAGTATAGCTGGGTTTTGCTCTGTAAAATGTCAAATGTTTCTCTTCTCTTTCTGCCATTCACAGTACTTATACATGGTAAGGATAAATGAAAGTTGCATAACATTCAAGAATTGAAAATATCTCAAGAAAATATAATTCTCCTTGGCTGCATTCAGAGTTTTTGGTTCTGTGAGGGAGTCTGGGTTCTCCGTTCCGTAATGTTCCTGGTATGTTTGAGAATTAGTAAACTAGGAGGGAAGAGATTTTCAAAAGCATAAATTACAGCCATGTGGCCATCTGCCATGGTTTTTACAACTGGTCTTGATTGATTTCTGAAGACAAGGTGCTTCCTTTGCTCTTCTCCATGCTGGTGCCCAGGCTGATGTGGTGGCTCTGGTAGTAAGAGCCCTGGTCTCCTTGGAGCACTCTCCTTGGCACAGTCTCACAAACCTCACAGATGAGGCAGTGATTCTTGCCCAGGAGTGTGGGTGATCTGCTCTCAGGGCAAAATCAGGAGCTGACTGGGAGTCTAAACTCACCACTGTCCTTTTTACACCTGAGCATTATGAGCTGCTGCATTTCTGTTGTGCCCTTTTGCCAGTGTCCTGCCCCAACTGGACCACAAACTCATTCTACAGGTGTTGCTGTCATGCTTAGGAAAGACCTCAAAGATTTGACCCTGACATCAAATTGTGAAATAAAAGACTAGAGCTATTCAGGACAACTCGTACACACTCATCTCCATGTCATCCTCCAGGAGCCTCTGAGTGGGCTTGTCAGTCTTCTCTTCCCATCTGGCATGTTTTTCAGGGTTTATGAATAGTCACTTTCATCAGTGAGCCTGTGATGATGTATGACATACATCAGCATTGGGTGATAGAGAGGAACTACACAAGGACATGAATTTCAAGCTACCTATCAGACAAAAGTCTCTGTAGAGTTGTTCAGGGTTTTTTTGTTTCCTTGGTATTCTCTTGCTACTAGTTTTGAAGTTTTGGGGAGCAATGTTGAACCTTTGGATCAAAGCAAAGGAATGGCAGTGCAGGTAAGTCAGTAGACTGGTGAATGAATAGTCTATTAAATATAGTCTATTAAATTTTTCTTAGACTGATTTTTGGTGTGTGTTTAACCAACAGTAAGCCCCCAACAAAGAGAAACACATGGTGAGGTACAAATTTCAGATTAAACAGTTTCCAGATCTGGTGCATGCTTGTGCTGCTGCTGGAGAGGAGACAAAAGAGCGGGAGAAGAAGATGAATTATTGCCATACGTTTTTTGTTTTGGCATATGTCTTTCCTTAACATGTGGTAAGCTCTGATTTGTGTTGTAGGGAGCACTAAAGAGGGGGTTACTCTTCAGAGAGGACTCGTAAGAGAAGCTACGTGCAGCTTTGAGCTTGCGTGCACAGCTGTCCCCAGGAGAGACATCGGTGAAGTCACAGTGGTCTTTGGATGACCTCTGGCAGTCTCGGCTGGAAACTGTGTTGCTCAGGCAGATTAGAAAGTAGGGCCTGAGCCAGGAGCCTGACTTAGCTCCATCTGTGAGTATGCATGCCTAATGCTTGCAAAGTTGGATTTAACTCACTCCTGCAATTTCATCTGTAAGGACTGCTGACGCTTCCCACAGACAGTTCCTTGGCTCATCATTTGCTGGTGACCCAACACCAACAGGCTGTTCTAAGACATCACCAAGATTTGTCAGCAGAAATTTTGAGGGGAAAAACCCACCAGCATTGCCCATTTTAATTTCAGAAAATGCCAGAGTGCTGAACAATGAGGCTTGAAAGAGAAATACAGCAACGAGGAAAGTGATTGTTCACCGTGACTGATGAAAATAACACTGCAGATCTCAGCTTGAGTTTCATGGACTTGCAGTATGTCCATGAATACATCCGGTAAATAAGAGACCTTGCAGATTTTGCATATTACACTATATCAATTCATAATAGCATCATTTTGTCTTCACCAAATCCTACCTTTTCATGCTGTCAGTCACACAAAGTCACACAAAAAGTCACAACAGCTTGCAATTAGCCAGGTCTCTGTTGTGACTACGTCATGTAATCACACCTGCCTCAATGTCACTGTGCATCACCTTTCCCTTTTCTACTATTTTGTTATATTTAGGTTTTATTTAGGCTGTTTATTTTATTTAGTTTCCCTTTCCTATTTACCTGTTGCCTATTGTCTGTATCTTGGGTTTTAAAATTGGAGTGGAGAGTAGGGGGATGGAAGTTCTGGTGAGTTATGTAACTTCACAGTGAGTTAGAGATGTGACATTTTCTTCTGGTTGGGGTCTTCGGGCTGCTGTGCAATGTCAAACAGTGAAATAAAATCCTCTCTGTAGGTTCATCTGAAGTGTTTAGGGAAAATTAACATTTAGGACAGGCTAAAAGTCTGAAAACCTCCTTTAACTCATGTTGCTCCTCAGCCCCACTTAGGAGAATCACATGGGAGAGAGCATTTGGAGAGCATCCTATCCTCACAATGTCTTTCTTGGGGAAGAATCTTATTCCTATCTTTTTTTTACTCCGTGAGATAAAAAGTCAAATAGGCAATCATCTTGGAAACACACTCCATTGGTCCAGTGCCTTTGCTTTATTTCTCAGAAAGGATAACATATGATTTATTAAAGGGTATATCCTCTTTTTGGAGTGATCTCCCCCTCAAAACACCACAGAGTATAAGGCCGTGGTGGCAGATTTTCTTCCTCACATTTTCTTTTTTCCCGTGGAAAAGCTGGCGAGCCAGGTCTGCCTTAACATGAATTTAAACTACGGTACATGTATGGTACGGCTCATCTCTGGTTCACCATCCTGTTTTGCTTAGGACCATGCCACAGGAGCTGCCATAGAAAGATCAGTGTCAAAAAGCATGAAAAGGGCAATAATGTCGTCTGTACTTCCATTTCTCCTGTGCAATCTAAATCCAACCCAGCTACACAAGAAAATATGAAATATTATAAGCAATCACTGTATTCCTAGATGCTCAGATTGCTAAATGAAGGCTGGAAGGATGGGTGAAGGCAGCAGCCCAAAGCCCAGATTTTCCTGACTCACTGCTATGTCCTGGCTGTGTCCTCCAGCTGCCTCCACGCAAGTAACGTTTCTGCTGAGTCACAGTATGATAAGGCATTTTCTCCTCATGATTAATCCCTTCTTTAAGAGCAAACCTGCTTCTCATTTCTGCTATCTCCTGCCCTGGAGAGGAAGGGCCTGGGTCATGGAAAAAGTGGATCTTTCTCCATTTTATTTCACCTCCCCCTTTTTCCTGACTACTCCTCACACCTCACTACATCTCTGGAGTATGGGAATAACCACAGCTGTCTTAGGCAATCGCCACATACCCCATTTACTATCCATCTTATTAACCTCTGCCAGAGAATATCTGTAAATGCTCTTTATGGAAATTTTCTTTGGCTCAAACTGCTGTGGTAGCACAGTGGTTATAATACTCCTGCTGTCTTTGCAGCTCTTACTGTATATTGCAACAGCTGGCACAGCCAGTTTCCACACACTGTCACTGGATAAATTGTTCTTGGCATCAGTGGATAAGCTTTCCAGAACCTCCAGCCCAGCCCTGACTAAGCCAGGACAGGAATCCGGGTCCTGAGCTGTATTTTCTCACTCAAGTGTTTTGAAACATTTTGGACTTGACATCTCTGGGGTGACCTCACTTCGGCCACTGAGGAGCACGCCGACCTCCCAAGTCATGGAGCTGGTGGCACCTGTTTTCAGCAACAGCAAACAGTGTGTGCCAAAGCAGGCTGGGTGCAAAAGTAAACTGTGAGGTTCAAATCCTGCTTTAGTAAACCAGGTGCTGATATGGGTCAGTGATTTATTTTTCTATTTATCACATGTTTCAGAGAGCAAAATGTCTTGTTTCTATATTTTTTGGATAAGATTCTGTGGAAAGCCCATCCAGTGAAATCTATGAGCTCTCCTGTAATAAGATAACATAGCTGAAGCCACAGAACATCAGTATCTATGAGGCACACAAAGGCACCACAGCTTGGCCAAGTGTTTCAGACTGGAGGCCTGTGTTTGTGGAAGATGTCATTTCTGTCACTGGAGAGAGAAAGCAAAGTTGCTTTCAGTTAGAGATTTGTAGCCAGGGCTTGATTAAAAATTTAAAAAATGCAGAGCAGTACAAGTAGGAAATCATAGGGAAAAGTGTTTATATGTTGGAGATTTGTCACAATTTAACTGTATATTCCTTAATTTCATTTGCACAAACCCATTGTCACAATGGCCCTTTTGTCATATCCCCCTGCTCTCTCCAGCTGGTCAATCCTGACACAAGGAACAGCTGTCACAACACTGCTACCAAGAGAAGGTTAAGATGAATGGATATCTCAATGTGAGCTGAATATACTGTATCTGAGGTCTGCAGTAAGGTTAGTGGGACCAAAATGTGGGGGAAATGTGAATGGAATTTCACACTGAAAGAGGTGTGTTACATGAACAGAAGTTCCCCAGCCAGCCTGGTATTTCAGCAAGATGTGTGGCTGCTACTGCTGCAGAGGCTTGCATAGTTCTGCTGGAAGGGCTGCTGCTGCTTTCACATCCTGTTAGATTTCAGGAAACTTTGCTCAATCTCCCTGAAAGTGATTGACGTGGTTTCAATCTCATTACTTTGCATATACTTTGTTCCGTTTCAGAGGAAAAAGTGAATAGGTTTCTTGACCAGAAACCAGAAGTGCCTGCTGAGAGTGAAATAGAGAAAATAAAAAGGCTTGCAGCTGGCTGAAATGCTGGAGGCACTTGCTGTATTTCCTGGGAAGATGATGAAAAGAAAAAAGGGAATGTTACCCTCTTAAATCCTCTCCCAATTTCCTAAGCTTTGTGATCTGATTTTCCACAGGCTGAAGGTGACTCACCAAATAACTCACCCAAAGGTGTTCACTGCCTCTTGAGAGCCGAGGCTAGAGAATATAACATTGAGCCTGCTAAACGAAAAATATCAAGAGAATACAGCAGTGACTGCTCCCAGAACAAGGGCAAGAGCCATTGCTCACAGCTTTCCAGGATTGTGCAGGGTCCTCTCCCACTTCCTTTTTCTGTGAAGGAGACTGTAATGAACTTCCACTGTGTGGAAAAACAGTAATGCCTGTCTGACTCTATGGCTGCTAGCTGTAGTGATATTACAACAATTAATCAAACTGGCAGTCCCTAGTAGGCTAACTACAGCTGGTCCCTTCACTGTACAGGCAGGGAATTGAAAATGCAAGCTCTTATCCAAAGACACAAAATGAATTAGTGTCAAAGCCCACATGAAAATTCTTGAGGCCAAATGCTAATTTCAAATACCCACATTATCAGTTAGAAGCATCCTCAAAAGTATTTAACTGATGTTTTGTAGGCACGTGTCTTTACTGATAATTCAGATCATGTGACAATTTAAATTCCTATGTCTAACGTTAGAATTAAAGGTAAGAAAACCTTATGCCTGGAGGTTATTCATAAATTGCAATGACCAATGACCCTGAACCCAAGGGTAATTCACTGCCTGTTTTCTAGAGATGGCATTTCAATGACCAGGGTTTCTTAAAGAAATAACCATACCCTTGATGAATCTGCTGAATGCAAATATGCAGATTTTGCTCTGGTAGCATAGGTTAAAAAGAGCCCAGACAGCTCTAATCAGAAAAGCAGCGGAGCACATTGCAATTGCATAGCAGGCTTTTCTCAGCATCACCCAGAGCAGGACTCATTAAAATTGGGGTCTTTACAAAAACACTCTTCTTACTATTCACAGCCCTCTGTTATAATTGACCAACAGGAGTTTGGAGTTTAAACACATGAGAACTGTGATAGGTGTTTTGTCATAGCAGTAAATGTTATGCTCCATTCTCCCAGCTTCAGGGTTTGCTATGAGACACACTTGTTCCCTACAGCTTTTCAAAGGTACTGAGATTTGTGAATTTTCTCTGGTAACATAGACTGTATCTCAAACTAGTGGGATTTTAATAAGCTTCCAGGTCTTGCAGGCTAGGACAGAAGTATAGATTGCACTCTCTGAAAGAAGTTACATAAATTACAGTTGAAAAATATTTAACCTATATTGCAGCTCGCAGGCACCATCACATTTCTCTCTATAACTCTGCATTCAGAAGTCTACCACTGCAAGTCTAATCTTTCTTCTATTTTGTTTTTAATAATGGTTATTTTTGCTGCAATGTAGCAGGGTTATAGACACCGGGCAAAACTGGACAAGACCCTACAAGTGTTTTGGGTTTGTTTGGAAGAATGTGGAATGTGGTTGTTTCCCATGAGTGTGGGTGATTGCTTCATCCCAGAATCACTTCTTCCAGCTTCCCTCTTATCTAATTACCATGTACCACACAATGTAACCACAGCTTTTAGATTGGTTTTGGGGCTTTGGGCCTTTCAGGAAGGAAAGTCTTTTTGGGCCTTTCACACAGCTGGTCAGAATCAATTAGCATATTTCCCCTGAAGCTGTTGTCTTTCCTAATTTCCTTCTACATGCAGGAGTGCTGGGTTTTAGCACTGGCTGACTGTCATGGTTCCACCCCAGCCAGCAGCCAAGCCCCACACAGCTGATCTCTCAATCCCCCACCACTGGGGTCATGGAGACAATCAGAAGTGTAAAACCCAGAAAACTCATGAGTTGAGATAAAGACAGTTTAATGGGGAAAGCAAAAGCTGTGCCCACAAGCAAAGCAAAACAAGGAATTAATTCACTGCTGCCCATGGGCAGGCAGGTGTTCAGCCATCTCCAGGAGAGCAGGGCCCTATCACATCCAACAGTTCCTTGGGAAGACAAACACCATCACTCCTAACATCCCTCCCTTCCTCCTTCTTCCCCCCACTTTATATCTGGAGCATGATGTCACATGGTCTGGAATATCCCTTTGGTCAGTTGGGGTCACCTGTCCTGGCTGTGTCTCCTCCCAGCCTCTCATGCACCCCCAGCCCCCTCACCATCATTACAGCATGAAAAGCAGAAAAGGCCTTGGCTCTGTGCAAGCCCTGCTCAGCAATAACAAAAACATCTCTGTATTATCAACCCTGTGTTCAGCACAAATCAAAACCACAGCCCCATACAAGCCACTGGGAAGAAAAATAGCTCTACCCCCGCTTAAATTGGCTTTGTGTCACTCTGCTGGTCTTTGTTGATGAAACATTAACATTTCTGTCCTTAATGGATAATTCTTACTGAGAAAAGCTTTTTCAAGGTTTAATTGAAATATTAATTTACTAAAGCATATTCTAAGGACATAACGGAAAATACTTGCACCCCATCACTGGAAAGTGGTGTAAAACTCCCCTAGTTCTCAATGAAACTCACCAAGGGTTTTGACAGCTCTGCATACACCAGCAGGAGAAATTTTGGAGTGAAACTGGCCTGGCTCACTGCCATCTCTTTGGCTGTTGGTGCTGTTGCTGTATTTCCTTGGAATCACTGAGATCACAGCCTCTAAGCACTTCAGCTTCCCAGCTGGAGGAAAGGACCTAAATCTTTTATAAATATTTAACTTAGTATCAGTTAAAAGGAAAATCAAATTGCAATCCCTTCTGAATTAGGATTCACTTTTTCTGCAGTGGTCTGAAATGGTCCCTTGCCATATCTCCCTATATGACCACTTTGTTGCTCGGTAGTGATGGGGGCTGTGTCTCAGTGCCCTTAAGATGGTAACCTTAAATGGTAACCAACCCTCATGAATCAAGGTTTTGTATTAGATTAATTATGTCAAAGGACACAACTCCAGAAACTTGGATTTCAGTTTTGAAAATTGGATGGTGTCTTAGTCAGTGAATCCTACCCCTCAGAAACCATGTTTTCAATAACTTTCTGAATTATGCTAGAGTTGTAGGAAAGACATTTTTACTCCACTCTTCTAGAAAATGTACCTTTGAATTATTTTCTGGAAATGATGGTGTGCCAGGGGGGAGGTGTTCTTCCCTGGACCCTGACAAGGCTGTGTTCCTTGTTTCAGTGTCCCATGTCCCAAAAAGATGAGATGAGGCTTCTTTCTGCTGTATCAAAGCTTGTTTATTTCTTGTTCTTATCAAAGTTTCAGAGGCACAGACTGTACTGTGACCTCCAGGAACACGAGGACAGAATGGCAATGGCTACCTAAAGCAGGTAGCTTTTATATCTATTATCAACCAGTTAGAAAACTTTACGTATCTTATTTTGTTCCCAAAACCACTAAATATCAACCTTACTGACATGTCTCCTCTACACTGAATTCTATCTACCAATTGACAAGTCACAGGAACTCATGTCAGAGGGAAGAAGGAAGAGAAGGAGAAGAGAGAAGAAGATGATGAAGAAGCAGCCAACACCCTAGAATCTCCATGTTGGCTCTATATAATATATATAGCAAAACCTAAAAGCTACAACTACACATTCTGTGGTACACTTAACAACCATCTCATAATTTCTTTGATGTTCTCAGCTCATCCAGAAGTGTGGGCAAATGCTCCCACGGGCTTGGTTCACAGGCCAAGCCTTTTTTGTGGAGCTCTGAGGGTAAAACAAACACCCAGAGGAGCAGGAAAAGTTCCCAAGCTTTTCCTGACTCCAACAATGGTGGAGCAGAAGCATTATATTACTGGGTCACTGGGTCCCCCAGCAAGCAAGCCTTCCCACTTCTGGATGTGTTATGGTGTTTCCCTAGAGTAGATTAAACTCAGGTATTTCTACTTACTGTAGCAGACATTGAGGGCAGCTAGCTAGTTTGGCACACAGAAGGCAGATGGGTAGTGAGCAGTTAGGAAGTGAGTAAGTTGCTCCATCAGAGTTTTAGTGGAACAAGTTGAGGACCAAGGTAGCGTGGGACCTGGAAAGGCTACCAAGAATTGCTGGTGTCCTCATCCCATCTCATCAGTTACAGAGACAGCAAAATGCTCCTCAATAATGTTTAGTGGTTACCTCAGTCCTTTTCCTTGTGCACTGTCTTTTTTTCTGACTTTTCTTTTTCCTGTATGGCAGAATCAAATTGCAGCAGTCTCTCTTTGTTTGCCAAAGGTTTATAGGGACAGTGGATGCTCTGAACTTTCTCTCTGGCTGACTGCATTTCCTGGGGCTGTACCCTATGGGACAATACAGACAGCAGGGGAATATGTGTGTGTAAATCAGAATCAATTAGGTTGTAAAAGATCTCTAAGGTCATTGAGTTCAGCATGTGACCAAACACCACCATGTCAACCACACCATGGCACTGAGTGCCATATCCAGCCTTTGCTTAAAAACCTCCAGGGATGGTGACTCCACCAGCTCCCTGGGCAGCTCATTCCAATGCCCAATCACTTTCTGTGAAGAATTTCTTCCTGATGTCCAACCTAAACCTTCCGTGGAGCAGCTTAAGGTTGTGTTCTCTTCTCCTCTCACTAGTTGCCTGGGAGGTGTAGCCTCACCTGGCTACACCCTCCTTTCAGAGAACTGTAGAGAGTGATAAGGTCTCCCCTGAGCCTCCTTTTCTCCAGGCTAAACAACCCCAACTCCCTCAGTCCCTCCTCGTGAGACTTGTGCTCCAGAGCCTTTACCAGCTTTGTTGCTGTTCTTTGGACTCTGAATTTTAGCTTGTAATTGGGCTGAATAATCCAGTTGTATTCTGATTCTACCTTTATTCTCTCTTGTACTGCTCCAAACATTGATCTAACAGTGACATCAGACGTGTGGAGCTACCTGTTGTTCCACCATGATTCACGTGCTAATGCCTGTTCTGCTCGGGCCACACTGCCTATGTCAGCTGTGAAGTCAGAACTATTTCCCAGGAACAGCTTAATGGGCTTCTAGGAGATCTGCATGTACTAATTTTTGGAAGCCTGACTCATCCATTTATTTGGCAAAAGCCCACCAAACTCCACAGCTTTTGAAAAACAGACAATTGAAAAATGTCTCCTCTCTTTAGAAGGAGAAAAACCAAAATCCATTGACAGCTGGTGAATGATATTATTACCTAAGTAGTCCATTATTATGGGTTAAAATAGTTCAAGGATCATTCTTGGGCTGACTGTGGAAAAAATCATGGTATTATAATAAAGCACATTTGCAACATGGAATACAGTATTAGTCAGCTTTAAGCATGCTGCCTGTTCTGAAAGGGGAGTTCAGCACTTTTTGCAGGGAAATGAGGAGGCTGAGAACATACAGGTTCACATCCTTATCTGCAGGCTGGTTGAGAGTGGACCCTACTGACTCCCTTTGACCTCTGTTTAGCAAGAGTGAAAACTCCAAGTCTTTGCCTTGGAGGCTCTGGGAATGGAAGTTACTGGAAATTGAAAGTGGTAGCAAAAGGGTTCCACCAGGATTTTTGCAGTAAATGTAATGAATGTGGTAATTGCATGAAGTGGCTCTCTTGAGCATCTTCTGGCAATATGTTAATGATAGAATGAGATTCAGTAGAAAGTGCAAAGCTTTCTGAGAAATTAATGGAGTTACTTGAGCACTTATCCTAAACTTAGTATTGCAATGATTAGTTCAAAATCTTAGGTATAGCAGGATATAGCTATCTAAAATATCAAACCTGTTGCAGTTAAGGTCTGACCCTTGGCCTACTCCTTGTGTTTGAAAATGTGCTGCTAGGACAGAATGTCAGTACTGTATGTAGTCTTTCCATCAGGCAGGGAATGGAGAAGCATATGACAACATCCCCTTTTGCTGGGTTTTGCAGTCAGTCTTTGGTACTAACAGAATTTTGTATTGACTTTCACGAACAAAATAAAGGGATAGGATATTCACTGAAGACTAAACTCTCTGTGGAGGACTGCCAGGTAGAAAGGCTGCCAAGATCAGGAGTCACCTTAGTGTATGGTCTCTGCAGGTTTAACTGACTCCTCTGCTACAGAGCTGGGCAAATGGTTCTTGTTTAGCAGCTTGGTTTTCATTTCCCCACCAAATGTGTATTTTCTCCAGCATGTCCTGCTAATGCTACATCTCCTGGGAAGGCAGGCGAATTTTCTGGAGGACAGCCATGAGATACTCCCACGACTGGACTCTGCAACGCTTCTGGCCTGAGAGAACGGCTCGAGAAGCTGGGGGAGGTGGTGGCAGGGGGCTGGGGTGGGAGGGGAGGCTGTAAAAGGCAGCAGTAGGTAAAAGGCTTGGGGTTAAAGCCCCAGTCTGGCGAAACACTAAAGCATCTGCAAGGTGTTGAGTGTTTTAGCTGCATCGGGGTTATACTAGGTAGCCTTTTAGGACCGTCTGGAGTACAGGGAACATAAAATGATCTCTGATACAATGCACAACCAAGCTATATAACAAATCAGTTACTTCGTTTGGAAAATTACTCGTGTTTTTTTGGCAGTGGAAAACTGCTTGGCAGAAAACTTAAAGAAAGATATTTGTCCGTTTTTCAGAACACTTTGCATTTCTTAGGAATGGCGTGGGGGTTTGGATTAACAGAGAAGGGTTTTAAAAATAGCAACATGAATGAACTCTTACTACTTTTCTAGCACTTAATCAGTAGTCTTATGCCAGGAAAGATTCTTTTTATCAAACTTACATGAGATCCTCTCTGAATGCTGAGTGATAACTGCCTAGGAAGTACTAAGAATAAAGAAAAATTTCAGAGTCCTATTTAAAAAGCAGAACTCATGGTTGACCAAAATGGTTGAAACATTTTCCTTACCTTAAGGTATTTATGAGTTATTTTTCCCCTCTGTCTTGCACAATATTGCTAGAAAACCTGCCTGGCATGTTTTTAGAAAGAGTCTTTATTCTATAGATTTGCTTTAACAACTTGGGAATTCTCTAGCTGCTGATTTTGATGAGCAGGAAATACACATCTGACACTCAGTCTTTGTGCAAAGTCTTGCTTTGTAGTTCAACATTATGTTCACTGTTAATAAACCTGTTACTCTTCTTTCTATTCCAACAACCACAAAAATCCTATGAGGACTCTTGAATAGGACACCCTGGTTGATATACTATGTTAAGGAGGTATGATACTGTATATAGAAATGCAACCTGCAGTTCATATTTTGAAAAAATAAATATATTAAAATATATGAATATTTTTGTGTGCTTCTTTGGGTTTGTGTAATATTAATATCTAATCTAGATATATTGTAATGCTCTTCAGTTTAATCCCTAAAAGTCTCACTAGACTAGCTGTGCTCTGACTCTGTTAAGGAAATTACTTTGGAAGCAACAGACAAAGAAGGAGGGATGAATTCAGCTGTTTTTGGAGAAAGTGTAGTGGCTAGTTAGTCTGGGAAATTGTGCAAAGATCAGCCTAAGACGGACGTGACGGCTGTGAATTGTGGTGCTCACTACCTACGTTCTCACATTAGGGCATGTGTTATTGGACTTGTTCACCAAATTGTAAAATTAATAGCTTGTGCAATCCATGCAGTTTGTTCCTTTCAAATTCCCTCCCTTCAAGTCTTGATGATAGTGTGTTCCAGTAAATCAACAGCAGAGGGGTTTTTTTCCTTCCTGGTATTTGTCTGAAGCTTCAAATAATGTTATTTTAGCCCTTACAAATTGAAAGTAACCAATAGTAGTTGGACACTGATCTCATTACAAAGTTGGCAGACGAGCCTGTGAAATCCCACACTCGTACCTCTGCCAAAGAGAGAGGGAAAGCAAAGTGAGGGCAGGGGAGCCACCACTCTGCTGCAGAGCTGGCTGGCGAGAGGTGCGTCAGCAGCGTGACTCTCACTTGACACAAGTCAGAGACTATGGGGGGTCATGTAAGAACAATTAAGTTTATTTATCCTCAGGGCTTTATTCACTGCTGGAAATTACATGCGAAAAGGAAGGAGCAGCTTCTGAATGAGCTCTGGGGGGACATTTTTTGAAAGCTTCGTGGTGCTGTAACCATCTTTACTGGAAGAGATGTCCCCAAAAGTTGATTTGCTTCTGCAGAATGGTCTTGACCCTTTTAAAAACAATGAAACACTCTTGAAAAAATCTCTTTTAATTTTTTTAAGAAATGTTTTTCATCTTATTTAGGGTTAATCCTTTGAGCAGTTTAATACATCATTTTCCCTGAAGTATTTTATAATCATTTATGTACCTTTTATACACTATATATTAAGGGTAGAGCAGCTGCCCTCCAAGGTTCAAGACTTACTGGAGGATGTTCAAAATGACCCTCCTCCTTACTGAACCCTAAACCTAATACAGAGAGACATGCTTAGTTCAAAATGAAAAATAAATTAAAGACCTTAGAGTGGCGAACTTGTAAAGACACATTAATTCCTATTGTTCCTCAAAGACTTTTTTCCCTTTGGAAAATTTTCCAGGAATTTATCCCTAGTAAGGAAGGATTTAGGCATGGTCCTTTTGTTACCTTCTGTAGTGAAGAAGGTGAACCACCAGCACTGTCTTATCTGTGAAGCCCCTGTAGGTCACTGATAATAGCCAGGCTTTAGTAGTTAAAACAACAGTGGTGGTTTTGATTTTCCAGACACCTAGAGCTGAAGTCATTGCAATGTTCAGCATCTTTATGAAGAAACTGTGATAACTGAAGGAATAGAGACAGTATCAGAAGGGAAGAAGGCTTGATTCATCTACCATTAATTTATTACTGTACCTGAAGCTGTCTTGAAAACATCTTATTTCACAAATGAGGCAACTTTAGTGAAATAAAAGAATTAAAATTTTTATGAAAAGTGTTCCAATTTTTTGGTTCACTTGATGTACAGCCCTAGGAAAAACCCTTTGTCATAGGTTTTTCATGGGAATGATAATAATGCCATAATTTCCCTGATAATAATGCCATAATTTCCCTCATGTAAATTAATACTTTAGAGGTTTTAGAAGGCTGCGGTAGAAGCCTCCTGTTGTGGTTAACGCGTCTCTACACTTCAGATGTAGAAAATTTCAGGAAGGACACAGATGGCAATAGGTGAGAGGGGGATCAGCTGTTGAACAAACAGTGAGAGGGCTGAGCAGCTGTTCCCTTCCCTGAGCAGCACCCATCCTGGACTATGCAGGAGGTGAAAATCCCCTGGAGAAGACAGCTCATATCCTGCAAATAGAGGCAACCTCATGATGTATAAACCCAGAAGGAGCCAGCATGACACAGGCAAGCTGATACACTTCCAACCCACTATTTTAAGTGGTGTCTAATACTCACCACAGAGAGTAGACATGGTCTTGATGAACCTTAATAGCATCTCTACAAAATACTTTTTAAAGGGCACATACACAGGTGACTTCACTTGAATCAAAATCCCTTCTCAAGTAAAGAAAATTCTTTCAAAACAGTTGGCAGCTCTTTTTTAAAAACAGCAGTATTATTGGTTGTGATTTCCTTTTAAATGTGCATGAAAAAACTGGTATTTCCATTCAAATTCATCCTTTTTTTTTTTTTTCGTTTCCTACCTTAACCCCATGGAGCAGGTTGGCCAAGATTTTCCCCATTTAGTGGAAGATCTTTTGGGTGACTCTGAGACCAAGGCTTTGCAAGGTCTCATGCTGAAGGGACAGAGATGTTGATTCATTGGCCAAGATCTTTCATCTTTTCTTTGAACACAAAAGTTAACCAGCTAGTGAAACTGAAAAGCTGGGAAACTGAAAATTGTAAAAGCAGAAACAATCTAGCTCAAAAAGTCAGTTACTTTACTTTGACCTTGCAGAGTCGGTCTTTACTTCCCTGGTTACCTTCTCACCATCGTGTATTTTCCTAGAACAAACAGGCCTTATAGTTCTCTTTTGATGAATCCTTTCATTTCAAAATAAAACTAAAATTTTGGAGAGCAAATTATCAAGAAATTGTCATGTATACTCTTCTTGTCATAGCATGTTACACGTCATTAAAAAAACTCCTTAACAAAATCTGTTTATTTTTCAATCTCTCATCGTGATTTTTAGCTAGTTTTTGTTACCAATGACAATGCAGTACAGACACTTAACTGTCAGAAATTTGTTTTAAAAGGAAAATCACTATTCACCAGAACAGGGTGAAGATGGATTGTTTTCTTTGCATGATTGGCACTGGCGTAGTCTGCCTGATGGCAGGGGATTCAAAGGCATCTCCAACAGGTTTGTGTGCTCTTTAAATCTCCTCCCATTAAAAGTCTTGGCAAAGTAGAAAAATAAACAGCAAAATACAGTTATTATTTCTGCCACACGTCTCTTAAACAGATGACATCAAATTAAGGGGAAGTAGGAAGTGTCCCACATTAGTCAATCTTGTAGCTCAACAAAAGCTTTATTCTATTGCAATAGTAAAGCTGCAAATTTCCTTTAACCACAGTGGGATTTGCTAAATGCTTTTGCTCTTACCACACACAAATGAGTGGTATTGCAAAAGGTAGGGCAGAAATTCTGAAAGATGGATATCCTGTTTCACTTGGATGTTCATAAAAGAAAATGAACGCAACTTATGAGGTGAGTTCAAGTGAACTCATTCTGCAATGAGTTCAAGAAAGTAATAGTGTAATAAAACCACAAGTCAAGTCGAGGGAAAGAATCCCTGATTTCTACCTGGTGTTTTGTTTTTGTTAATATCTCTTATTCTATAAGGATTTTAAAAAATGCTCAGTATCTTGTCACCTACTTATTTGCTGCAGTTACACACTGACTTGACAGACTACGCCATCTCTAGGACTCTCCCACTCCTAACTGGATTTCTTTTCAAGAACTTTTCCTGTCCTAAATTTTATGCCATTTCAATTTTCTCAATACATTTGATAATAAAAACTTGTTGTAAAGTGCTTTTCCCTCTGTTTTGAACAGTGGCATAATACACTGAGGTAAGTTTTCTAGTCTGGTGAATATATGACTTTTTGAATTGTCCTTCTGAGATACGATTTTGACAGATCAGCCTTTGTCAGAGAAACAGTCTCTGCCTGCAAAGATGTCACCCAGTGTGTGGATGTGAAGCACGTGCAGATACTGGACTTGGTGTGTGCTGGTACTAAAGATGTTTCCCTGTGTGGCAAAGTCATGATGCCATGACCCTGCTCCTCTGCTGTTTCCAGTGCCTGACCTGCATCATGTGTGTGCTTTGTCTACACTGTCTGCAGAGATTTTGCAGGACCTTCTTCAGTGCTCTTATCCTGGCTGAGCTCTGCTACTACAGGACCACACCAGCAGAGAAGCAGAATGGCCCCCATCACTTCAAACCCTCCAGGTATTTTCCAAGTATTTTATAATGAGAGGTCCTCTTATATCATGAAGTCATAGAATGCTAAGTGGTTAAAACAGACCTGAAAGATCATTTAATCCCAACCCCCACTGCCATGGGCAGGGACACCTCTCACCAGACCAGGTTGCTCAAGGCTTTATCCAACTTTGTTTTGAACACTGCCAGGGTTGGGGCATCCAAAACTTCTCTGGGCAACTTGTTCCAGTGCCCCACCACCCTCATATGAGAAAAATTCATCCTAATATTTAACTTGAATTTGCTCTCCTTCAATTTGAACCCATTATTCCTTGTCCTATCACTACAGCTCCTGACCAAGAGTCCCCTCTCTGGCTTCCCTGTAGGCCCCCTTCAGGTACTGGAAGGATGCTATGAGGTCTCCACGCAAACTTCTTTTCTCCAGGCTGAACAGCCCCAACTTTTTCAGCCTGTCTTAGAAGGAGACTATGTTATCAGCTGTGTTATCAGCTTCCACATGGAGCATTAATAATCTGTGGGTTTGATCAGGTTTGGCAGCTTCTCAGTAACATTCCTGACTCAGGCTCCCAGAAGACAATGCCCTTCCCTCGAAAGTGGGTCAGGCCAACAGGTGAGTACTTGATACATTATATATACACTATATTTATTAATTATATGTATACTATTATATAAAACATATAATGTAACAAGAATATTTACAATATTTGCATTATTTTAAATTAGGTATTGCAATAATTTGAATGTCTTTTAAAAATATGTATTTTAACAAACAATTTCCTCTTTCTACTGTAACCACATATTCTGCAATTGCGAGGATGTTTCAGGGAGTGATATAAATGGCCCTTTATGAAACTTTTCATGGAATTATGAAACTGGTACTGGAATAATTTAAATTTGGGAATTTCCCTGAACATCATAGAGCAGCAGCCTACATCAGATCCCAGTAAAACCCACTGAAGAATTTGGATACAGTTGTAGAGGGAAGAATGGTACAGTGCAATAGTCATTACTCCTTATTCCAATGGCATGTCCAGCATCACAATTTCATTTTTTCCAGGACTCATTAAAAAAACCCCAAGGGCCTCTTTTAAACTGTACTCGTCTTAAACATTGATGAAGCTGAAGGAGATGATTGCTCCAGACATGATGATTGCTCCACACATGTCCCCTGGAGTAGTGACATCCAGCCAGAGTCAACCAGGCTATGGAGACCTCTAGTTTTTGTTGGTGCTGGTGCCAGCACAGAGGCTGTCCCTACATCACAGCAGAAACCTGTGAATGTCCCTTAGCCATGGTTCCATAATATTAAGGACATGCATAGTTGTCAGAGGGTTACGAGGCCATGGACTTGTGAGGGAGAATATTTTGCTCACATGAGTAGTCACGAGAGTCTGTCTCGGAATCAGATCTCCAGTCACAGCACTGAGCCTCGAGTCTCACTTGAACACTTGAGTACATTGGAACACTTGAGTCACACTTGAACACTCAAGTCACACTTGAGTCACATTTGAACTTTGCAAGTAATGGTGTGCGGGTTCAATTTTAGATATAGCCTGAAGAGTTTTGTCCTGCAAAGTACTAGACACAGGAAACACTTTTTTTACAAGATCTTCATTTAAAAACTTATGTAAGACTTTATTTTCAATCCATTGTATTTTCCCCTTTTGATATTTAAATGATTTGTCACTTTGGTGTAGCTTGTCTTTCACATCTATGACCTGAATGTAATAGAAGTATCATCTGAACATACAAGAAGGTTAATGCAGAGGAACCTGCTTTCTGTGGCTTAGAGAACATTGAAGGATTACATAAGAAGTGATAGCCTTTACATTTTGAAAAACAATGTGACTTGTGAAGGAAAATATATAATCACACTTAAGGAGTTAAATACTAGTATATGAATAAGAAAAATAGTGTATGGACATTAACATAATTTATAATATTTCATTTAATGGATGAAGATCTCATTCTTTTATCAAAGAGGCCATACAATTTTGCTGCCCATATATGCACTTTACAAAAAAATTTCTTTCCTCCTCTTTTAACCAGTGGCTCCACTAAAGCTGCTGCAAGTCTAATGTGGAACATCACAGTCTCTAGAAGAAGAAATTAACTGACCCAGTTCCGGATCTGGGGTGCATTGGTGAAATTTAGGGAAAAGTGTCAGGACCTCGTGCAAAGCTGCGCACAAAAAAGAGGAATTCTGCAGTGCAGGATGTTCCGGTTGGGCTCATTTCCTTTGCTTGGCAGGGGATCCTGAAGGGACTATCCCCTCTGTTACTCCAAAGATAGTCCTAGTGAACTGCACTGCTGTGACAATCTACGGTCTGCAGTTGACAAAATACTTGAGGTTTATTCATACATTCTGTTGGAAGAGAGACTCCTTGAGCCTGGCTGTACTGGAACGAAAGAAGATCCTCCTGATGCCACATATACTGTATGAAAACCAAGATCTCACCTCTGACTCTTCTCAAAAGCTTTCCACTTGGCCCCAGCCAACAACACCTCCCTCCTGACTCTGCTGCTCGGGTGAAGTCAATAAAAAGAAATCTGGCAGAATTTACTACATTAAACAAGAAATAAAACCTCACAAGACCTTAAAGGGGACACACTGATACAATTACCTGATGTCTCATCTAACCCAGATTATTAGTGTTTATATCTACTAAAATTGTCTGGGATGGTCTGTGGAAACGGACCTAGATAGATGACGTCTTTCAACTGGTTTATGTCATGCAAAGGAAACACTGTGCCTTATAAAGGTTTTTGAGACCCAGAGCTTGAGATCTTGCCCTTTCCTTATCCTCAAAACAGGCATCTCGTCAGACATGACTTGCCTTTGAACAATCTATGCTGGCTGCTTCCAATCATCTTTGTGATTTTCTTGTGGCTGGAGATGATTTCCAGGAGGATTTCCTCCCTAACCTTTTCTGAACCTATGACAAAGCTCTTTGGCCTGCATTTCCCTGGGATGGAGATAGCTGCTGTGATGCATTTTTTTTGAACATCAGGTGTCTCCTCCAGTATCACTGACCTTTTAAAGATGATAGAGAGGGGCCACACAATAAAAACCTCATGACTTTCAGTGCACCCTAGCTGGTCCTGTGTACCTGTATCTATCCAACTGGTTCCAGTACTCCAGTTCTCACCTGTGAGAAACAATTTCCTGTCAGGGCCCTGACTGCACTAATGGGCTTCAATTGCTTTGACCACTCTCACATGGGACCTCCACCCACCCACCACTGACCATGAGAACAGGATATTTCTTAACTGCAGGCCCAAGAATAGGAGGCCTTTCCTGACCTATGATGCCACAGTAGGACATCTTTCCAGTCCTATTTTGTCATGAGTTTTTACTTGGATTTCCTGGCTTGATCTTGGATCTGGGTTGCTACCTTGCTTTGCCTGATGATCACGGAATGGGATGGGACCTGTTCCTGTTCCTGCTGAGGGGCTGTGGGGCCATGCCCCAATGGTAAGATCACTGCTTGTGCTGTATTGACCCATGTCTCATGCTCCCCAGTGGAGAGCCCTTCTCCCTCCAGACATATTCTCACAGACTAGGTTACTGGGATCAGGGAAAGGGGAGACCACATGGTAGCTCTTACGGAGCTTAGAATAGGAAGAAAAGGATTGGGCACTCCAGCCTACTCTGTATTTGTCACTAGGCTCCCTGTCCCACTTCGCAGCAGGGCTGTGTCTTCCTTGGATTCCTTACTGCTGTCACTGTGCTTACAGAAGTCCCTCTTGCTGACCAATGTAACCTCTTATATATTCTAGCCTCATTGAGCTTTGGCCTCAATGCAAGCAAAGTTTCTATATTCCTCTCGGGTAGCCTGTGTCTGCTTCAGCCTTCAATGTTCTTTCCTGTTTTGTTTCAGCTTAGTCAGGCTTCTACAGACCACTTCTTCCATGTTTGGTTCCCCAATATCAGAACAGGTTTTACTTCAGAACTCTCCTCAACTCTCTTTAAGGTTAATTGGGAGATTTTGAGCCATTTCAGTGTAAGCCAAGTTTGTTTAACTTTCCTGTAATGTCCCTTGCTGAGCAGAAATTGGAACATTCACACATCAGCTCACTGAAAAAGATATTTTGAGTAAAGGAACTAGAGGAAATATGAGAGCAAAACCATAGCGTGTTTTATTGCATAATTTCCATGGTTAAAATACCAATCTTGTCCAATTCTGTCTCTTTTTGCAAACAGAGCTGCAAAGGATGTTGTTATGCACTGGGATTATGGTTGGTTTTCGGTAGCTTCAGTCCCTTCATTGTCTAACACAAAGCCAAATACCTGCTAACCATAGGTCCAGTTCCCATCACACATTGTGTGCTGCGATAACTCTCTTGAATACAGCTGAGGGTGGCAGGAACTTGAGCAGGTCCCTGCAGCGTGCTGTGGTGGCCAGCCGGGATGCTCAGGATGCAGCTGTGGAGAGGCTCCACTGCACGCTGAGTCCCTACTGGGGCTATACAAGGGCTTCTCACCCCTTCTCCCAGCTCCAGGCCTGGTGCAGCTGCTGTGGCTCACCCTTTGGTGTTACAGCCCCAGCTGCTGGCCCTGCCTTTGAACTGTGGCAGTCGGTGAGCTGTTAGCAAGGCTTTGTCAAAAGCTTGTTAAAATTTGCAAACTTGTGAGGCAGTTGCCTTGCTGATCCTCAGTGCAGCTTTATACAAATCCTAACCCACAGTCGAGATTTAATGTGAGCCTTTATGGGAGTAGCCTTAATTGTTAGAAAGGTATGAGGTGTCATTGATGTCCTACCCATCTCCTGTTGCAGTGGAGACCTCTCAGTTCTGAACACACTGAGCATAACCCAGTCCTTGTTTTAGGGAAAAACACCCACAAACAACCCATATTATACATCTATATATGCACCACTGCATCTTTTCAACAAGAAGTATTTTGACATCAGAAAAAACTATTTGCTCCAGAAAACCCAAACCCTTTCATGGTTTGGGAGTGAATATCAGGTGATAAAACAACTGGGAATAAGGACAACACAGCCCCAGTTGCAGAGAAATAATGTTGAAAAGATGCTTTAGATTGCCTGTGGTGAATTCCATGAAAATATCATTTTCATTTGGTATTTTGGTAGCCCAATTTGTGTAAATAACATCTAATTAAAAAAAAAAATAAAGGCTGGGAAAAAAAGCTCTAATAATAATCTTTTAAAAAGGCTCTCAGGGGACTTAAGGAAGTAATATGTACTTAATGGAGGGGCTAAAAATGCAGATGTATGTAATTATGGCAGAAAAATATTCCCAAAGCTGATCTTCAGCTTCTCCAAAATTGTAGTCAGTAAGGCACCCTTAGGGAGATGGAGAAGAGCAAGTTTTATATTACATCCTTCACGTGTCTCCTGACAGGGCCCTTCCAGCCCCACTCCTCATGGGGCTGTGGGCTCTCATTTAACCCTGGCCAACCAGGTAAGAGAACCCATCCATCAGCCCCAGGCGGAAGGCAAATGCAGCCATGTCAGCATTGGCTCTCTGTGGCAGCTGCCACAGTCCCACCATACCTGGAGTTCCAGGCTGTTTCTGTCTTGTCCCAGCCCAGACACAGTGGGCCATAGCCAAAGAACCCAGCAGCTGTCAGAGGAGTAGTCTTCCAATTATTTGTTTGGAAGTTATTTCCTGAAGTACATTTCTCATGCCACAGTCTAGAATATTTTTATGGCTGGAAGGCACCACCCCCGTCTGGTCGTTTGACTCAAACCCCAGGGAAGTCCTCGATGGCAGGTGTATTCTGGCAGCTCCTGGTTCAGAGGGGACGTTCACCCACACAGCCAACGTAGTATGGAGGAAATCCTGCTTTCTCATTTTCTTTAGTCAAAACTGTGGGGTTTATTAAAAGACTGGTTTGTTTTGTGGGTTTCTGAATGTCTGTTTGTTTTATTTGTGCTTTGAAGGTTGCCTGACTTGGGCGATTTTGCTCTGTGGTGCCGTAGCTAAAGCCCCCCGGCATTTGACAGAGAAGCTGTGGTTTTTCATTTAGTGGTTTGAGGACTTCTAATGCCTCAGTCTGGAAACAGTTGGGTTTGGGGTTTTTTTCCATGCTAATACCTGGAAGTCAGTTTCGTTTCTCTCTCTAACCTTGCGAACTTGTTTTTCTCGTTACAGAGCGTTTCTCCGTGTTTGCGAAGCTGCGTTTTTGTGCTCCCCTCTATTGCTCACGCTGCAGCGTGGGCGAGCTGTGGCCGGGACAAAAAAGGGGTTTTTGTATGTCTCCGTAGCTTCCGCCGAACCTGTCCCGCTGGCCGGTCCCGCTGCCTGTCCCGCTGGCCAGTCCCGCTGCAGGTCCCGCTGGCCGGTCCCGTTGCCGGTCCCGCTGGCCGGTCCCGCTGCAGGTCCCGCTGGCCGGTCCCGTTGCCGGTCCCGCTGGCCGGTCCCGCTGCAGGTCCCGTTGCCGGTCCCGGTGCCGGTCCCGTTGCCGGTCCCGTTGCCGGTCCCGCTGGTCGGTCCCTTTGCCGGTCCCGCTGGCCGGTCCCGCTGGCCGGTCCCGGTGCCGGTCCCGCTGGCCGGTCTCGCTGCAGGTCCCTTTGCCGGTCCCGCTGGCCGGTCCCGCTGGCCGGTCCCGGTGCCGGTCCCGGTGCCGGTCCCATGTGTATGCTGGCCGGAGCGGCGGCAG
Organism: Vireo altiloquus; assembly: GCA_013396875.1. Taxonomy (NCBI): domain Eukaryota; kingdom Metazoa; phylum Chordata; class Aves; order Passeriformes; family Vireonidae; genus Vireo; species Vireo altiloquus. Next base: position 872,832 of record VZRF01014785.1, read on the forward strand.
CAGGGGGAGCTCGCGGGCCGCGCCAGCCCAGCCGGCTCCTGAAGGGAAGCGGGAGCAACAAGCGCTCGGGAGAGCAGAGAGCCAGGCTGCTGTAAGGAGCCAGGAATCGAAATATTAAATATTTATAAATAATACCATCAATAGTGCTATTTACTACTAGTCATTGCTAACACCATACCACAACGGCCAAATTTTCCCCCAGTGCCTGATGCGTTAACTTACTCGGCCAAGCGTATTCTCAGGGATATCAATTTGTCATGGGATGGATGTTCAGGGGCGTTTAAAAATTCGGCGTCTTTAAAGTATTTAAGGTCAGAAGGCAGAATCGTGCATGCCATCAGCACAGGTTGTTCAAGGTGATGAGCCAAGCACGGTGCTTCACCACGTGAACAGAGGGCAAGGCAGCTCTGCTCCTGTACTGAAACACAAACAGCCTTGGGAAAGGTTTCCCTCGAAAGATGTGATCCAGTCATGAAAATGTAGGCCAAACTTTATAGAACATTACATGAATAAATAGAGAGAAGAGGAGTTAATGGGGGTTGAAAGATACCTTCTGAATTAATAGAAAAGCTTTTTTTTTTGGTCCTTTTCTCTTCCAATGACTAGGCTATAAATGATGGAGGAGGGGAAAAACCTAGGAAGATTTACTTCACAAAAACGCTGAGTAGACTGTATTAACCAAGACCAATAGAAAGCCATTGAAAGTAAATGAAATTAAACAGAGATAAGTTGAAAGTTATTCTTTTCAGCTATGCCCTTTGGTCAAATGCTGAATTATTTATGGTCAGAGTTGGTGCTTTATTTGGTTCTCTGAGGTGCTGAGCTCCCTGCTTTATCTTCAGCTTGGAGAAGCTTTATCTTCACCACTGGAGCAGGTGGGGGAAAGAAAAAGCTTTCGAGATGTGCAGAATTAAAAATTCTGTGTAAAATAATATTTCTGTGTTAAAACTAAGATGGAAAACTTCCAGGACATTGAGAATGCTATTGGAAATGTACCTGGCTTATTCTTTTTGTGGCTGGATGGTGTAACTTCTGTCCAATTCTTTGGCTCAAGCACCAGAGGAGTCCTTGTCATGCATGATGACAGGTGTATTCTGGTAGCAGCTTCTAATCCAGAGAAGATTCAGTCACCCGAGCTATAAATCCAATTTAGTGTGTCAGGAAATCCCAATTTCCCATTTTTTGTACCCAAAACTTTGGCGTTTATTATAATTTCCTAGAAATAGTGAAATTTCTCATAAAAAAAATAAAGTCTTTCAACTACCCATGATAAAAGTTCTTATAAAATTTCTGGCTACCTCTGGGATTTGCTTCCTTATTTACATAGATAATCTTATGCAAATTCAAGGGGGAACATGAAATAGCCATATATTTAAAGGTAACTAACACTGGAACAAAATCTATAGGCATTAGTAATACAGATGATGTATTTGGACTTAATTTGTCAAAGCACAAACCAGCTATGCAATTGTATATTACTGCTAAATTAATATGGAAAAAAAGAAAAAGAAGTGATTGTTCCCTCCAAAAGACTGGCAAGGAGTGTGCAACGCGGACAGCAAAGCTGGAAAGGAGGCTGCAGGTCCCTGGGTGATCCAGGGCAAGGCTCCATTGCTATCATGATTGATAGAGCTATAAGGCAACTGCTACAGACTGTGGCGGATCCATTGGTTCCAGATATGCTCAACAATCAGTATGCAGATATGCTAATTTACAGTGTATTACTCAAACTAAAGGATGTCTCTGTACTCCACTAATAGTTCCAAAAGATAATTATTTTCTAGTTAACCAAAAAGACAAAGCTGGGCCCCGAGCGCTGGAGAAGCTTTATTTTTATGGAGCTTTGTGATTATGTTCTTGAACAATTCTGCATTCATTCAAAATGGTTTATAATCTACCAGGACCAGATTTGAATACTACATGTGCCAAGGCAAAAACATTGTGGTGGAGCACAAGCCAGAGAGCAAGCCAGATCAGACAGAAACTGTGTGATGAAGATAGAAAAGAAATTAAGGTAGGCTGAAAAGCACAAGGGAGCTGTGGATAGGGATTTAAGTGAATGTTTTAAGTGGCAATTTTCAATTGGAGCATGGGAAATGCCAGAATGTAACATTATAGTGTAGTTTTGCATAGTATACAAATCAGTTCATGTATTATATTGCAAATTATAATTATGCAACATTATTATACTAATTTTATGCATTATAATATTTTGTAATATTGCTGTAATTACATAATTGTAGCAAATTATAATGTTACATTATACTAATACAGAAGTGATTAAGACCCTAAAGCACATGGAGCAGTGCTGCAAAGGTCTGGTTTTCCTTCCTGATGAGTTTGATGGAATATTTGAGTGATCCCTTAATTAATGGAACCAAAACTATATATTGTCACTTCACGAGCTCACAGTTCTCACTTGTTTTGTCAGCTTCTGCTCATCTCTGGCTACATTTAGCAGTAGATGTGCAAGAAAGAATGATCAGCAGTTGCCAGCTAAGGCCCCTAAGTTACCCTCACGCTTGTAATATTTACAGTGCTGAGTTCCCAGAACAAGGCTGGTTCTAGGATGGCTGAAATGACAGGAGCAACTAGGGGCATGTTGTTTCCCTGTCCTCATTCTTCTGCATAGCTGATAAGCCTTCAGCCAGTTGCTCCCAGTAAGCCTCCTGTTTGGGAAGGTATGCTTTGCTCCAGGCCCTTGGAATGCATGATTAATTTTTACTGTATGCCTTGTATGCAAAATTATTATTATTTAAATCTAAGATGGCTTATTAGTAAAATTGTATGATAAACACTGCTGCATAATTCATTATGTACACTGGGAGCTTTTAAGATTAATGTGCCACATAATGTACTGTGTGCCTTCAGTGGAATACAAACACATAGAGCCAGCCATTCTCCTTTTCAGCAATATTGGTCAAGTCATTAAAACTTCGCCACTATTGCCCTAAGTTCTTTTCTCACAGTCAGCGCTGTTTCCCACCTGCAGTCCTCTGCTGGGATCTCAAATTCCTGGAGATAATGCAGGTGGAATGTTGCAACCCTCAGAAATGCTGCTTCAGTGCTTTGTGGTAGGGATGAGGCCCTTGGTCAGACCCTGGCAACACATTCACTCCCTGTGCTTGTCACTGACATAACTTGCTTACTGTAATAGACCCTTAAAGTTAGATGTTGGGCTGTTTCAGGAAAGTGCTCAATTCCTTAAAATTTTTTTCTTATTTTAGTTGCAAATTGCCCCCCACATAACAAATTACTTGGAGATTGTTTCAATTGGGAAAGCAGATATTTCTACTTCCTTCATTTTTTCTATGTTCTTTCAAATAATTTAATTCTTAAAGGTCATAAGCTCTGAGGATGTGTGGTTAGCGCTAGAACTCATTCTTATGTAGAGATAACAATATTAAGAGTACATTAATTTTTAGGTCAGCTATGTTACTGATGGTCACTGTGATATGATAAGAAATTGCCATATTCCCAGGACAGATACTTCAAGGACCATGTTAGGAAATACTAAGTTCACAGATTTATTAGAATTTAGGTTTTCTTATCATCTAGATGCCTCTGTCCTTGGATCAAAGAAGAAAAGCAATGAAAACATGAGAAAAAGGTCTCTATGGGTTTCCTCTGGGAAGGCAAAACACAGAACTGCCAAACTGTGAACTCTGTTTAAGCCAACAAAGCTATTAAAATAATCCAGGCATGTCCATAGAGACTTCTTCTGGAATAACCTCCTGGTTCATGCCTTGTTTTGATTTCTTCTGGCTGAGTTTTTGTTTCTTTGATGGGTTCTGGAGAGTCACATCTAACCTTGTTTGGCTGGTGGTGGACAGTGTTACAGCTAGGGACCCTGGGGGAGAGCCAGGGAGGTGAGAAGGGTCCAGCTGTGAGTGCCAGATACTAATTCTGCCTGTACAGAAGGAGTGCACATAAAGGAAAAGGAAAGACTGTGTCTGAAGAGATGAAAACCAACATGCTTTGTGAAGGGAATCCATGTTTGAGCTATACATCACTGTCTTGCTCTCTGGTCTCATGTATGTCCTCCTATAGCTTCTGCTGACATACTGCACTTGCAGTCTTAGATGGATGTGCTGCTAGGCCAAGTTGCTCAGCAGCTGTTGGATTTCTGACTGCCATGTGTATGGTTGTGCATCCTGCAGATGCTACTGCTGTGTGATTCACCTCTGTGAGGCAAACAATGGAGAGAAGAAACCCTTTCAGGATGTCATGAAAACCAAACTGTAAACAGCATTGGATCTTTAGAACATTAGGATTTTGCAGTAAAGTTAATAAAAAGTCTGGTTTTAGAAAACCAAGTCTTAACTTTGATTAGAATTAAATGAGCAATTTCATGCTGGTGGGGTACAGGCAATAGTTATTAATTATTCATTTGATCCACTTCAGAATGCTTTGATCCTTGTAGAAGCAGAGTTGTAGTAGTAAGGCCCCAGCCAACTCTGCACTGGGTATTTATGATATTCCATTCTGTGGGGTAGTTCTGGTTGCACTACTGAATACTGATTTCTTAGGCGTGTTGCTGCTTCAGCTTCATCCAGGAAACGAGGGACAGACTACAGCCCTTGGTACCTTTGTTCGATTTCCTGGATTGCTGCGCCTCACTTTTCAGAACAGTAACGCAGGGATGATGCTTTGGCTGAAAGACTCATGCCTGAAACCTGTCTCTCTTACTTTGGTGTTAAAGAAGCTGAGTGTTTGCTGTGTTGAAACCTGGCAGTCTCACACTACAAGTCAGCAGCAACAGCCACAAGGCAATCCAGCATTTCCTGTGGCCTCATCCAACACGTGGGATTTGTTTAGTACTGTAGCCATGCAAGCAGGCTGGTAGAGCAGGACTAAGTGCAGGTTTCCATCACAGCCACCACGATGGAAGGAGAAAACAGAAACAACTCTTCCCTTAAGGAGGCAGCAGTTCATAAATGAAGATCATTTCCTGGACCACATTTCCTTCTCTCTGCCAAATGCCACACTCGTTGGTAGGAGCTGTCACAGACTCATGGATGAGACTAGTAGACTCAGCATCAACAGTCTGGCCACAGGACTGGAAATACTTATGCCAGAATGATGAGAACTCATAAATTTAAAAAAAATATTAATGGGAACTTCATGCACTGAATTGACACTTTAAGAAATATCTAAACACAGGTTCCCTAAGTTCTCATACAAGGAGCCAGCCCGTGGAGCTTTCTACCTCAAATTCAGGCTGATTTCCCATTTTCTGAACATCTTACCTGCTTTTGCTCCCTCCTTCTCCCTAAAATTGTTCCTCATTACTTGCTGTTGGGAAGACAAATAGAAAAAAAATTGTAACATATAAAGTGCTGAATAAAAATCAGGTGAATAAAGCAAACATTGCTGTGAAGACTGGAGACACTGCTGACATTGGCAAAGATGAAGACTTTGAAAGGAGAGTTAATAATTTTCTTAGACTGGTGGGTGGAGTTGAGAGACAATTTCAGGCAGGCACACAAATTAGTTTTATTTTCCCCCCTCTTATGTAGAAGGAGAAATTGCTTAAATCTGGGATTATTTTTTACAGGCTTAAAAGATAAGGGCTGAAAGAGGAAAAGACTATTATTTTCCTTATGCTTTGATGAACTAATTAAAGTTCATAATTTCGACCATTTGAGGGTCAAACATGGCCTGGTTGGCATTTTCTGACTGCCTCAGAAAATGCAAAATAGCAGTTCAGGATTTATTGGCTTCTTTTTTTTTTTTTTTTGTCTTTGGAACAGACTTATGTAGAAACCCTGGGAAATACTTAGTATTCTATTTTGGAAGGACATAATTTGGAAGAATTGTTACAGTCACAAAGAAATTGTGCAGGGATCTTCAAGAATATCCTACCCTGTCTGTACTTTTGCTACACTTTGCCTGTATGTTAATTGTTATTTATTGCACTCTTGTTCTTACTAAAGCATTTGCAACTGAATTTATTTTAGGCTATAGATGTTATTTAGCCTATAACCATGGCTTTTAGGGATGTTTTTAGACATCATTAAGCCTATACTGATGGCTGCTTTCAAGGTAAACATAAAATTCTTGTAGCTGGCTGAATACCCTCTCGGGAGTCCATTATAGGCAGATTTTCTGCTTAAAATAGGTATTCTGGGTTTCAATAACCAGGACAGGCTCATCTACAATAATCTGATATTTTTTTGTTGTTGGAGATCTTTTTATAAACCACAATTCTGATATAACTCGTTATTCACTTGAGATGGCATTAGATTAAATGAATATTAAAATATTTAAATGTAGAACAAAGAGTTTGAAAAGTTACAGAGATTGATCATCCGAGATGCAACATTGGTGCTTCATTAGCTGTAACTCTCTACCAGGCTGAGGTACTTCTGTTTCACCTAATTAGCAATTTTTTTCTTTAGTGCTGACTGGGCTGTATTCAGGCTGTGTGGCTCAATTTTTCCTCTTGCCAGAAATTTATATTTCTAGGAGATTTCAAAGTGTGTTGGTGAGAATTCATTCTAATACAAGAAAAGAGGTTTTGAAAAAAAATGCAGATTTTTGTGGCCAGCCTAAAATTTGGGAATAGTGGCATCAAGGGAGTGAGAGACAAACGGCATCTTCTCTAAGCAGGCCAAATTATATTTGCATTTCTGGTGTCAGGGTCATCTTGTGTACAGAGAGATGAGTTTTCTCAGCTTCCCAAGAAGCTTGGCCACTCTGAATCAATAATCTGTGGCATAGCCAGCCCACCTTGTTCACAGCTCTGTGGCTGAGTAGAGAAATCTCTCTTCTCCTGGGGAACACTTTCCTCCCAGAGCAGACTGCAGTGGTGGATTCCGTGGCTGGAAGTCCTTAACCCCATTAATAATAACACAGCCATATGGTCTGGAACTGTAGGAAAAGACATTTTTCTAATTGTAGGCAATAGAGTTTTACCAGGGAAAAAAAGGAAGACAAGCTTTCAAGCAGTTAAGCCCTTTGCCATGTACAGAATGAGGTGCAGTATGCTCACCCTGTAATACCACTTGGAGTTTCCCTTGATCCTCAATTTAGCACCACAAATGTAAATCTGAGCCTGGCTTTCTTCCCAAAAGGGTCTTTGTAGGGGTTTTCCTCTGGAAAATCTTCTACTTCCCCCTGCTAATTTGCCTTGGCCCCGGGCCTGCAGGCATGACGCAACACAAACTTTCCAGGGCATTGGGGTTAAATCTGCCAGGCTGGAAGCTGTAAACCCAAAGGCAGGAACATGAAACACAGTGTCCAGCAAACAGTGGAGGCATGGGGCAGAGAAGTGTCTGCCACTTTCACTCAAGACCACACGGAGCTTTCCTAGACCTGAAGGTCCAGAGAAGGCACAAACCTTTCACTCACTCTCTCACTGGTGGGTGGAGGTGGCAGAGACAGGGGTGGCCCCTTCACACTGGGAAACAAAAACAGCCATCCCAGAATGTAACTTTGCATTTCTCTGTGTCAAAAACCAGGCTGCTGTAATTGGGTTCTGCACCTGATGATTAATTAATAAGGAGAATCATCGTTAATGGGCAGTGTTGATTATTGTTTACTAGAATAATGAACTGTTGAGGAGAATTAGAGATTGGGACAGTTGTGATTGGGTTTGGTTAATCCCTCATTTTTTTGTTTATCAATAAAGTTGATATTGGTTATGGTTAGTTAATAAAGTATGCTAGTGATGGGGAAAGTTGGAATGTTTGGAAGACCAATGATGTAATTGAAGGAGGAGTTGGAGCGAGGCTTTAGCATAAAGGGATAAACGTGAGAGGATCATTGGATGAAGATGAAGCCTGTAACATGTCCCAAGACAACTGGGAACAAGCGAGGAGCCAACAGGAACAACTGACCCAACCTCCAGCCAACCATCTCGACCTGAAGGGGAGGGCTTGGGGGAAGTGATGGGCAGGATTTGAAAGGTATAAAATGTAATGTCATAGCCTTTGAGCTAGGTCTGGCTGCAGATTAGCTGAGCCACATTCAGTGCCGTGTCTCGCTTTGTGCTAGGGCAGACAGCCAAATTAAATCTCCAGTTGTTGTGTTTACTTTGTTTAATAAATTTCTAAAAATTTCAAGCTGTGAGAGAACCTTCCTCACATCTGCATCCATTTTTTGGTGTGTTTTAGTTTGTGATTGCACATGATTCTGGCTTTATCTTCAATCCTTACATGCATTTCAAAAATAGAAGTTATAAAAAGGACATCTATCTGTGGTTTTAAAAAGTCCTTTCTGCTAGGAATTGTCACTCCCATTATAGCTGTGCCCTGTTTGTTCTCTTTAAATCCTCAACAGAGTAGCTTGAGGTTTTGTATTTGCAGATGTGTCATGTTAATTCAAAGACAGCCTTAAAATAAACCCAGTGGATTGAATGCAGGCAGACGGCTGAGTGACTTCTGTTCACGCATAGGTATCCAAGGTGGGGAGGTGTCAGTGAATAAGTCTGATCTTGATTGCATGGGCCCTGTGAAGTTTGTGATATGACAAGATACAGCATTTGCTGCAGCTGGGACCTGTTCTAGCTTTTGCTTTATGTGAGATAGTGAGGATGTTCAAATCTGTAAACTCACAGCACACTGGCCTTGAAATGTTCATGAAATGTTCCCATGGCCTTTCTACTGTCCTGGAAAGTGCAATGTGCAGCTGGGGCGAACACGGCAGCTCAGGGACATTGGTAGGTTAGTGCCTTGTATAGTACAAGGGGTTAAGATGAAGGGGAAGGCTCCCCTCTCTGCTTCCAGGCATGTGGTCTCAGATCTCAGATATGGGGAAATAAACCTTCCTGAGAAGCGGAGTCTCGTGGGAGAAATCTTCTGCTCCACAAAGCTCCCAGGTCTAAGGGGAACAGAGCCAAGGCTTTGGTGCTAGCTACTGCCTAAGAAATATGCAGTTTGATGCTGTCTCAGTGGACTTCCCACCCAGACATAAAAAATAACCAACTCAACATTTTAAAGTGAGCTTTAACTTCTGTTTTTCTGTCCTTTTTCCTGCCAGAGAAAGTTTCCTATTCCCAGGCATCTCTTAAGCACATGCAGAATTATCTGGGGGATTAAACAACTCAGAGAAAGAACAGTGGGATTTAGAGAAGACCCAAGGGAAGCGAAGGACTGCTGAGAGGAATATTTCCAGGAGGTAGATTATGTATAACTTTTGATTTCATGAGGGAAATCTAGCTCTAGTTGCACAGGTGTGGTGGTGGAGATCACAGGAGTAGAGGGACTGAACCAGGCTCAAACTGTGCAGCCAAAAGAAACCTTGCTGGCGGGGTCTTCAGATCCTTCTGGCATCATCAAGTCTTCACATATGTTCCCTATCAACCCCTTGCAAGAACAGTATGTGGTCAGTACACTCTGCGTGCACTTATCTTTCTTAGGTACCCAGCTGGCTAATTTGATTCAAATATTTTGCTTTCCTCCATCCCTGTGGCAGAGAAAAGGCTTTTTATCTCTTAAATGTGACAACAACAAATTTCAGAGTCATCTTTTAAGCGCCCTTTCTGTGCTGTGGTCTTATCACGGGCTCATGGGTAACATTTGCTTGGGAAGCACATTAAAAAAATTTGTCAGCACATTACTAATTGCTTAATTTAAACCTGTGAAACAAAGAAGTTACGAGTTTGGATTGGAGTGACTTCAAATCTGAGGGTGTCTCAAAGAGCTGCAGGTGTTTCCCCCTGACTGCTGTTTTGTTTCTTCTTTAAATTTATGCTAGCTGGCAGAACTAATATCTATAGGTTAAAAATCCAGTTGGTTCCTACCTTCTTTTGCCCACCTGGTACTGTTTATCATGGCCTTTCGCAGGTCCACTGCACTCACGGTTCCTGAGCTGGGCACTGCTGCTAAGCAAAGCCCTTAGGGCAGAACCTGCTGCTCCAGGGAGAGATGACCATGGAAAAGGTGCAGCTGGATGCTCTTTCTGCCACTTCTTGAGAAGTGTATCTGAAGTATCCTGCTATCTTCCTCTTGTCTTTAACTGACATATTGAAAGCATTTGAGAAATTTTATGAAATGTCAGTTTAAAATCTTTGATGCCCTTTTCCATGACTTCCACTGGCAAATATGAGAGGGCTTCCCAGCTCCTCAGGAATGGGATGGTCTCCTTTCAGCTTCTCTGGGCAGAGTGGCAGAAACCCCAAGCCTGCTGCAGGACATGAAAAAGTAGGAGGTAAGAAGGCTGCAGCAGAGGAGAGAGCTGTCTGTTTGTGCTGAGCTACTTCACCTCATCGGGAGAGGAGCATTATGCAGCGCTCCCACTTGGAGTGACAGTGACACTTTTAACAGATACTCAGGCAGAGTCAGGTGCTTGTTAGTGGGGTTATTATCTGTCATGAAGAGGTGTTGGAGCAGTTAATACAGCATACTGGGGGGAGTCAGGGATACAGCTGTTTGGAGCAACACGCCTCCCTGCCTGCAGAGTTTCTGTTCCATCAGCATCTTACCTATTTGCAGTGACTTGTTTTCTCCATTAAAGATTATACATATGATGTCGGGCTTTGATACTAAAATAATTGTTTTCTAGGTTACAACTGTAGTGCTGGCATAATAGAAAGCTAGTTACTTCAGTCACAAGTAAACTTGGAAATAATTCATTTGGCTCCTGCTGATGCTGTGAATGTATTACTTCTTAACTGGAATGGGCCCAGTGTTATTTAATGATAACTTAGATCCATGGGACACCACAGAAAAGCTGCTGCTCAGCAGGTGCCAGGGTTGACCATGAGGGCATGTAGCTGCTTTCCTGAGTGAGCACATAGGTCTCTGGGGTTGCTCGTAGCAGCATCAGCTAGAGGAGCACTGCATCAGCAGACAGGCAGTTACCAGGGGTTGCCTGTGGTGCCTGGAAATCTCTTGTTCATGGGAACGGGCGCTGGGGCTCTGCAGCACAGGGAAGGCTTGAGCCAGGTGAAGGTGGGTGCTGGTGTAGTGGCAGAGACATTGGGGTGTGACAGAAAGCTGATGGAAAAGCCTAAAGGTGGAAGTCAGAAAAGCACCCATTTTACATAGGGGCTTTTCTGAAATAGCATCAAAATTATTTTGTCAAATCGAGGGTGGAATCCTCTTAGCAAAACTGTTTTGTTTTGTATTTTTCCCTGTGCAAATTAATCTTCTTTTCTTTTTGAAGCAAATAAAGCTTGTGAGATTAAAAAACAGTGGAAGAAATTTGTCAAACCCTTCTCTTTCTCTTTTTCTCCTAAATCCGAGAGTGCTGAGTTCTGGGCCATTTTTAGGGTTTCTGAGTTTCATCTCATCTAAGGCAATTCGCGTGCAAATGATGTTGACTTTCATCAAAGCCTTATGAAGGATTTAGATAAATTTTATTGTTGTTTCATTATCAATATAACTTTTAAACCACGCTGAACAATTGCTTAATCATTGGGTAATAACATTTGTTGAGCTGGTGAGAATAAGTCCTCAAGGATTGTGTTTGTGCACTTGTAGTCCTGTGAGTCAAACAACATTTGTTTAAACTATGGATGCCTTTTATTTTCAATCACAGGCCTGAGGTGGAATTAAGAATTTCTGAACCTGGGGGCTGCTTCCATCTGGATCTCTAGGTTGAGAAGGGCTTTTGTAACCATTGCTCTACTGCTAGACATAAATCAGGCAATTAATTTATAGTGGCATTTGCTCTGCTGCTGACATGTCTGATCAGGAGGTGGACTGAGCTTTCAGGAAAGATCATACTCTATTCTTCCACTGTAAGCAGGTTAACATACTCATTTTAACAGCTGATTTATAGTTTATTTATTAATAATTTTTGTGTCATATTGTTATTTTTCCAGTTGAGATGTCATTACAGGTAAAGTTCTGGGCATTGTGCAGAAAGAATTCAGCTGGGAATCTGCACTAGGTCAGTAAGTTCGTTTGAGAGTGTGTTTTTAAAGGAATTGAAGTGAAACTGAGCCCCAAGTGCAGAAAACAATGTAGAAAATGCATGCTTTTCCAACAGCATATTTTAAACAGCAAAAGAAACAGATGTGGTTACTGTGTGAGTGTGTAAAGGATGTAATAGTGCTGTTTTCTCCCTGTGCAGAGAAAACAGTGTGAGTTCTGTGCATCAGGCCCTCTGGTACAGGCTCAATGTTTGCTGGCATCCCCAGCCACCCTTGTCTTCTGCTGGAAGCAGAAGGAAGATCACACATTCCTGGTGCAGGGCCAGAGCTAGCCCAGGGCACAGAGGAGCAAGTGGCTCTTGGGTACTGCTAGGGGCAGTTCTGCACTTGCCTCTTGCTCCAGGCAGGCTCAGTCTGGGAGAGAACCTCTGGCTTCTGTACACATGTTTCGGGATGTTCAAGGTTTGGGGTGTTTGGTTACCCAGGCTGCCCACTGCCTTCCTCACCACACGTGTGTTGTCAGATACACATGTCCCTCGTCCTCATCTCATTTCACCACAGGAGCAGCACAACTTTTTGGCTGTTTTCTTTGTTTCACGGATGGGAGATACCCCATAAGGAGCATGGTGGCATGCACAGCTCTTGCTTTCTTTTTGTCCTTGATTTTCTCCTTTTGAGGGCCTAATTGTGGAGAGAAGGCAGCATGAGATCAAGCCATGCAGTAATTAAACCCATGTTAAAGATTAAATGAAAGTGTTTAACCCTATTTGAATGTGCTATTCTAAATTTCATGGGGTAGATTCTGTATTTGGGAAGGAAACTTACTGTGTTTGGTTGAAGCAAATGATAAATTTTCTAGACATTTGGGATATAAATGAATAGCAGGGACTTGAAGCCTGGATCACATAAAGCACATAAATTTAAGGGGGGGGAAATCATATTTTTGATGGTTTTAATATCTACTAGGCCTATTTTGTTAAACGGTACTTAAAAATACATTTATCATAAGTTGCTTATTAAGATGCATGTCACATGCATCGTCATGCTGATTAGCCTGGAAAAGAGCAGCTTTTCAGCTGATAATCTGCTGTGCCACAAGGAGGTCAGGTTAGAAGTCAAGACTCCAGGGATTAAATTGTGGTCCCTTTGAAACTGATAGGCATCTTGCCAATCACTTTGGATTCTGCTCTGTTTTGCTGTTTCACATAGATTCTGTTCTTGATTCTTATCAGTGATTTGCTGTGGGACTTGAGCAAGTTATTTAACTCTTCTGATCTTTTATCTTCTCTAGCAGTTTTTCAAAACCCTATGTATTATATATAACACAGTAAGATCAACATGTAAATACATTAGATATATGTGTAATGTTAAAAACTTTAATATGATCAACTCCTCTTGATATACTGATTTTCTGTTCAGGATTGTTGGTAGGAAAGGTCAAAGAAATTTCCTACTTTGAGAAATACAATTCTTGTAGGAGAATATTTTTTGTTCTGTGGGTAACTTTCTGAACTGGTTTCCATAGCTTCTGTGAGCCAACCCTCTTTTTAGGTCAGTAGCAGGCTTGAGTGAGTAGAGTACAAGAGCTTAATTTGGTGCCTGATGCATGTCCCAGGATGCTGAAGGTAAAGGTGTGCAAACTGAGCTCCATGTTTGGAGCATGTTGGCAGCATGTTTTCTCCTGGCATCATAGGACACAGCAAGCACCACTTGCACAGACAGCCACAGCCATGTTTTTCCCTAAGAACTGCAAATCTCATTTCTCCAGTTGCACTTCTTGTGTCTAAGACAATCCATTTGCCTGCTGTGGAAAGGAGCATCTCTCCTCCTTCACACCAGTGTTGGCTGCAGGCCACGCTGCTCCTGCAGCCAGGCACCCAGTGCCCTTGCTTTGTAGGTTGGTTGATCAGTGTGGAAAAGAGATCCACCAAAACTGATGTGTGGTTGGTGGAGAGCAGGATCATCCCAGGGGAGCATGACACTTACTGTGACATGAAATCCTGCTCCCAACATTGTGGTGAAAGTCAGACTCTGTTAGGTGTTTCTGTGCCTGAAATCCAAGGAAGATAAACACTTGAATACCTTTGACTATATCCATGCTGCTAGAGGCCTGGCTACCCATGCAGCCCTGATGAACAACATTCCCAGGTGAAGGTGTGTAAACTGGCCCATGTCCAGAGACCAGCAAGAGGGGACATCTCTGGGCTTTGCATGATCATCCTGATGAGCAAGTAGAATGGTGGTGATTGATCACCAATGACCATGTCCTGGCCACTCCAACAGGATGCTGCCCTGGTGGTGGGTGAGCTCTTTCTCCCAGAACAAGGTAGCCTTGGTTATTTTAATTACTACATTGTAGTGTGCCCTGAATTCTGGACATTGTCTTGAGAGACACAATTGGGCCAGGAAGCCTGTTGGAAGTTCAACAATATGGGCTGTGCCCAAGTTCATGTCCTGGCCCTGTTAATTCCACAGTGCCTGTGTTTCATTCATGACCAGGGATGTCATTATTTTCCAGTACCTTTGCCGTTCAGTGTGAGTGCAGCACCACAGCCTGACTGAAGCTGTTGCAGTTGTACAATGCAAGGTACAGGTCGTACATCCAGGACAGTGGCAAGCAGATGTACATAGGGCATTTTCATGTAGCAAAACCTGCTCGGGTAGTGTTGGAAGATTGACATAGGAAGGAGGAGCCAAATTTGTAATGATTTCTTTCATGCTTTGTCTGTGGACTGCACCAGCTTTTGGTGTGTTTGAGGTGTGGGTGATCGAGGAGTTAGGAAATTACATTGCTTGCAACATAGATGCCCCAAGCTTTGTGTTGGTGGGTTTTTCCATGCCCTGGGATCCTGGAATTGATGGGAAGTGCTATGTAAGTGGAACGAGAAAAGGGGTGAGGGCAGCAGCACTGCAAAGAAGCTGGAGAGGGAACTTGCTCTGCACGCTGCTGTGAGGCTCCAGGGTTGCTTGTGGCTGTCTGCTTTGCAAATCTGACCCATTTATCTCTCTAGGCTCAAACTGAGTGAGAGCAGCCACGCTGCCCCCCTCCCTGCCAGGCCCCGCAGGTGCTGCTCCACAACCCAGAGAAAGAAGTCCACGTTTACGGAAAGTCCTTTTCCTTCCCTTTTCCTTTCCCTTTTAAGGCTCTTGGCCAAGCTGTGCGATTCTTATCTGGCCTCTGCAGAGCCTTGAAGTGAGGTCATTCAGGAAGTTTAATTAATCCTGTACAATTGTCACTACATCCTTGGCTGCACATTGTACTAGGGCCCAGCCCACCACCACAATGCCTCTTACGACAGCTGAACATCTGTTTAAAAACTGGTTGCCAAGAAGTAGTACTTGCTAAGCCTCGTTTTCCCTCTGGCTGTATGTGTGCAGCTCATCACAATATTGTATAACAACGTTAAGAGAAAAAACAGAATTTCCCCTTGCTCTAGGGATCAACTGGTAAAGCAAGCTAAAATTATCTGGGAAAGGCCGGTTCTGAAATAGCACTGGCAAAGAAATGGGCTGGTTTATGTGTATCCTGCTCATATTTATTTCCCAGGCTGGCACTATCCAAGACACTGGGCTGTGAAGTGATGCAGGACATGGGATTTGTTGGGATGCAGGGATGGATCACCAGGTGCTTCAGTCCCTGACCACTGCTACTCCCCTCAGAACTGGGACCTTGCATGTCCCCAAGGCTGTGCTCTTTTCCACTCTTTACCCTCTGGCTGCAGAGAAGGACAATATGTTTCTTCTGCTCCTGAGGGTGGAGAAGTGCTGCACACACACAGGTAGTCTTAGTTCTTCCCAGCCTCCCAGGACAGCCTTTAAAAATTATTCTGGAAGAAGACACTGATAATGAAGAGGGGAAATTGCAAGTCCTTTGTGGGGGGAAAAAGAATGGTAGATGCAGAGAGATGAGGGGAGCAGGGGGTGCAGGAACCAACAGAAATATGAGGCAAGTAATACTAAATGCCACAGCATCAGAGTAGAGGGCACACAGAAGGGGCACACAGAAGGCACAGTGACAGGATGTGCTTTTATCTGACAGAAGAGTGTTCTTGGTGCTGTCTAATCTGTCTTGTACCTTTGTTTGCTCTTATTCCCCACTGACTTCCTCCAAAATTCTTAGTGGTGCAAAAATACTAAGAAGCCTAGGATAAAGTCCTACAAGGAGCTTTTTGTAATGGTAGGGAAGTATTGGGGCCTGAAATTGTGCAGCTCATCTTTCAAGGAGAAGCAAAACACTTCCTTACTCCTGCAGGCAGAAGACCTAACGTGCCCCAGAGCTGCTCACCTGGGATGACTGCTCCTGTCCAAGGATGGTGGAAGTGAGGTTGGTGTGGGCCCTCAGCCACAGCTCACACAGGGCCCACACCAGCCCTGCTGGCCCCTGACTGGCACAGCTGGGGCTTGCTGAGGAGTGATTTGATATGAAGATTGTCTAATTTGGTATCTCTGATGGACAATGGATGGGAAAAGTCAACGTAGCAAAAGAGACTTTTTGAGTCTTTGGAGATAGCAATCCATGCTTCCAATTTCCCAAAATAGTCTTGCCTTTTGCTTCAGTAATGAAATCTATTTTTCACAGTTTGGCCTTTTGGAGCTACCTGATTTGTTTCACTCTTTGCATTTGTTAAAAAATTGCATATTGCTTTCTCTGAGGTTTTGCAGAGTGATTGTGCAGTTGAATGGCAGAAAGGCAGAAAGGTGTATTTACATGCAGGCAGATCCTTCAAGATTATTAATTCTGGGATATTCAAATTTAGTTCCGTACACAGACCATCTTTTATTCTATAGTAATAACACTGGTTTACCTAGAGATAAGCTGTTCTTCCTTCAATATCATATTGCCCTTTCTTAGACTTACGAAAGAATAGAGTTCAAAATTAGCAGCATACCTTAATTCATTTAATATTAATTATGAACCTAATTTATGAACTTGTCTTGTAAATACAGTCAAGCTCTAAGCAGTAAACAGCTGACATAGCCTGCAGCATATAAAGGTGTCTTCTATAATTATGATGAGATAATACATATGAGATAGTATATAATTATATGTATACGTAATTGTTTGTGTTATCTCCAAAGAACTGGGGTCGGTACTGGCTTCATGCACAGAAAAATACTTGTCGTGCGTTGTCTGAACATCAAGGGAGCTGAGCTTTCCAAATGTTTTCTGTGTGCAGGTCTTAAGTGGATGGCTTAGGTGGTGTCCTTTTTGGTTGAATTGCTGATCTCACCACAGCACAGAGGCATAACTGTGTGGCCAGGGGCCACTGCTGGTGATGTGATGTTTTCTGGCAGGAAGGCATGTGCCTGTTCCCACCCTGGGAACCTCTCTAGAGGGCAAACCCAAACCCCATCATCCTTCTAGGGATACCTCAATTGTTTTGGACTCTAGGCATCTTGATTTATAGGTATACTGAAGGACTTTACACTCAGCTTTTAGTCTAAGGAATGTGTGAAGGCCACCTTAAAGGAGGGTATAAATTCTAAGGAGGACTAGAGGTGATATTTTCCTAGGAGGGTTGTTTTATTGATAGCTTTCTAGCCAGTATTTTCCTGCCTCAACACAATCCTCTCAAGTACACTTACAGGACTGCATGAGTTGCATTTTAGGGTGTTTATCTGTCTTACCTTTTGACATTGGCACAGATGTGTCTAGCGCTGAATTTTTCTGCAGATCTCTTATGAGCCAGTGTAGTCTGGGTATGCATCTGTCATAGTGTAATAACTCCCCTGTTGTCCATACCACTGTTCTGTAGTACTCCTCATGTTTTGTGTGTCTCAGAGTTGGCTGAGCTTGCTTCCCTCTGAGTAGATGGTACTGTTCTGTGTATTGAGTGGAATTGCAGGCAAGGCAGAACTGCTTTCTGTGGGTGTAATATTCCTCTTGTTTGTATAAGAAAACTGTTTTCTCTGCTTTGGGGTAGAATTTAAAGTCAGGAGGAGATGGCTGATGCTAAAAGCAGCATTTTTAAAGGCCGGATTCTGTCCTGATCTGATATCCTGTCTTTATTCACAATTGATCCACACAATTGAAGCCAAAGGGGATTGTGCTGGTACAAATACAGAACATGCCCCACTACCCCTGAAATAAATGACAGCTCACACTGATATACCCAATATCTTATTTCTTCAATGTGCTTACAAGACATTAACTAATTAACCTGGTGGTGCATTTATTTAATGAGATCTGAGTACCAGCATGCTCACAGAAGTCTCTTCTCTAAGCTCTGCTGTGTTACGAGCACACCTTTTGGTTTAACTGCCACATGCAATAGTATTTTATTGATTACTGTTTTTCTCCTACAGTGCCCTAGGGGATTTGTGTAGCAATGGGCTGGAGAATCTTGTGTTGTATTAGGTGCCATGATGCAGCTTGCTAGTGCTTGAAATTTCATTTAAATGGTGTTTAAAAGTCCATAAATTCTCACAGAAATGGGAGAAAGAAAGAAGTAACTAAGAAAACCATCAGTCTTAGACGAAGATATCATGTCTCCCATCTTAGCCTCACTTTGCTGCAGTGTGTTGGGTGTTTTAGCATAGTGGCTTGGAGATTTGAAATACAGCTGGGTTTAGTGCAGCTTTGAAGGCTTCCCGTTAATAATTTGTCCTTCCTGGACACTGCCTAGTCCTGTGAGCTTTGTTCCTCTCTCCACCAAAGTACTCTTGTCTGACACTGAGAGCAATTCCCTGAGGCTGCCTGCTGTGCTTTGGGGTTCAGCAACCTTACTGTCCTGCTGATTGCCTGTGTGTTAACAGCCCTTGGCCCTGGCAAGCACGATGCAGCTGTGTGTGTGTGGGAAGGGCTGCAGCCCATGGTGGGTGCCTGCTGGTGTCTGCCCGACCTCTGGGCCAGCCTCACATCCTGCTCCAGGCACTGGTTTCACAGCCGGGAGAGGGTCGGTCAGGCTGCACACAGCAGGAAGAGAGGTTCATCCGTTCCTGCAGATTGCTCAGAGTCACGTTTTTATCTGTGCATGCAGGGCTGTGGTTATCAGCTCTTGCCTCCACATAACCTGGGAACAAGACGGATTAGAGGCTTCCACCAGACAAGTTAAACTGTCCCTCAGATCGGCTGGGGTTCCGCTCATTGAACAGCTGAGGTTTGGTTTACGTGGTTGCAGCACCACTGACACACCTCCTGATTTATATTTGCAAAAGACTGCTGAACTGCTAAGCTTTTTAAAAGCTTTATAAATGTGCAATATGGGGAAGATTGATTAAAAATACATTTCTGGATATAAGTGGCATTGCATACTCTCTATATTTTCTAATAATAGTTTATCCTTATTTCTCCTAAACTCTCATATCATGAATTCTCTAGCAGACATCTTTCTGGTATATCGAATGTACTGTCAGGCACAGTTGTGTTTTGGCTTCAGCTGTTATATTTTTATATGGTGGTTTGTTACAAATGCCTTAGCACCAATTTTTCCTACATTCTCTTCCTAATCCCTTCTCCCTTTTGCTTGCTTTATGCTGAATTTGTACTGAATAAAGCTGGCTGTTTAACAGTCACATATATCAGAAATTTCTGCTTATCTGTATATGTACTGCCCCTGAATTCCTCCACCTCTATCAGGTTTTCCAAACAGCCCTTTATATATTCTCAAGGCTATAACTCAAAGCAGAGACAAGGAGAAAAAGGAATTTCTGTCCATCTCCCTCTTCTCTGAATGTCCAGTTTGCGTTGTATGTGACATGAGTGAATCCAAGGACTGAAGATGCCCATGCTGGAGCCCCTGCACCTCCACTGTACTCAATTTGACCCTTTACTCCAAAGTAGGGTTAGTCTGGTTCTTCACGTGAATGTCCAAGTCATTCAATCTGTGCTTTTGCATTCCCAGCTAAATTTAAAGTGCATTTTTCTCTTTGCACACCTGAATCACAGCACCTGGTTAAGTTTCCTCTGAAAGCAACTTAGTCCATGACCCCCAAATCACCCTGCAAACACCACCAAAATGCAAAGATGAATATGAGGTTGTGTGGCTGCTGTTTTATGACCACAGCTCGAAGAAAAGATGTGCAGATCCATCCAAGAGAGCCTAAATGATACTGGGTTTATTCTAGATACAAGCAGCAGGTTTTTTCAGGCTGAGGAAAAAGCTGGCCTGGAATCACCTTTTTCTGTTGGACTAAGAGTCACATCTCATAGGTAGCCAGGCTGCCACTGCCCTTCTTGTAAAGGCATATTTATTGAGTGTGAAGTGTATCTGCTAAGGAATACGGGATTTCCAAATGAATACTTGAAAAGAAACCCTGGGAACTAGAGGAAACACTAAGCTGGCTTCTTGTGTGTACTGGCCTGAGCTGCTTAGCAGAAACACAGCAGCTCCTCTGCCACCAGAGGCTGCAGATCCTCCTTCAGCTCTGTGTTGGTGGCCTTGAAAGTCTTAAAACAGGCCCGGTGTTACACTCAGTGACGGAGACCTGGCCTGCCCTGGAAAGGAAATAATCACAGTCTGGTCTGCCCTGGTCCGGTTTGGAGCCAAAGCTGTCACTTCACCACAAAAGCAAAGAGGAAGAGGAAGGAGGAATGACCTCACCCAACTACAGGAGAGAGCACAAAGGGGTGAAACCACTGGGGACAAGCTCAGCTGCTCTAGGAAATTCCCTCTCCTGGCCTTTCTGAAGGCATCATCAGCATTTCCAACCAAGCAAGCAATCTTCTCTCTGGTGCTTCCTGTCCATGTTCACCCACCCACCCTGTCTGGCCCAGTCCCCACTCTCCCAGTGCAGCCTTGCCCTTGGCAGCAGGACACCTGGACCTGTGCAAAGTACTTCCCAGGCTGCAGTCCTGCTCTTCCATACCCTGGCGCTGGCCACCTTTGCTTCCCTCTCCCATATGTGACAGAATTTGCACCTGCTGGTGTTCTGCCCCAGTACAGCTCAGAGTCTCTCCTCTGGGAGCAGTTTTGGATATAAAATCAAAGAATGGTTTAGGTCGGAAAAAACCTTTAAGATCATTGGCTCCAACCATTAATTCAACATGGCCAAGTCCCTAAGTACCACATCTACATGTCTCTTAAATACCTCCAGGAATGGGGACTGCACTACTTCTGCTGGGCAGCCTGTTCCAATGCTTGACAACCTTTTTAATGAAAGAAAGTTTTCCTGGTATTTAACACAAACCTCCTGTGGCACATCTTGAGGCAATTTCCTCTTGTCCTCTTACTTGTTGCCTGGGAGAAGAGTCCAACCCCCACCCCAGCACAACCTCCTTTAGGACAGAGAGCCTCCCTGAGGTCTCCCTGAGCCTCCTTTTCTGCAGGGTAAACAATCCCAGCTCCATCAGTTGTTCCACATGAGGTCTGTGCTCTGGACCCTTCACCATTTTTGTGGCCTTTGTTGGACATGAAATCCATCACCTCTATGTCATAGCCATGCACTAAAACAAAAAAATAAATAAATTGCAGTGGGTCCTACCTCTTTGTCTAGGCTGCCTTCATATTTGTTCTGGGCAAGCAGACCCTAATTTTCCTTCACTGATGAATCATCCTCAAAGATTTTGCCCTTCCTGGGAGTCCCTTTGGTGGGTGTTCAGGTGACAGAGTCTTGGTCAAGAGTCTGTCCTGCTGTATTTCATTGGAAGGTGAACACTATTGAAGGGAAGAGCTGTTATAACACAGTTTGTATCACGCAGACATTACTGGAGATAAAACAACTCCTTAAGTACCCAGATGCTCTGTGCCTTTTTTTTTTAACTGACTGAACAATGAATGAAAGCTAGTCTTATAAAGTTTGACTTTTAAGAAATTCCAATTTCCTTTGATACAGGCAAAAAACCCCACCCAAACTTGTTTTTGGCAAAAATAGTATCAGAATAGTGTTTCCTACTTAGGAATGAATTAAAACGACTAATAGGTGAGCTACAGAGATGTGTATGTGGTTTAGTTGTGAAGGAGTGCATCCTTTAGGATATTTGCTGACTATTTTATACCCATGGATATCCCTGTTTCCTTGATTGTATTAACCTCCCAGGGCATGTGAATGCTGGCAGGCTCTCAGGTGTGTATATACCTGGAGAAGAGTTCAGTTTTAACTGGGGAAGCTAAGAGTAGGAACTGAAATTGCCTTTTTTTCCCCCTCCTACAATAGTGAAAAAGGTTTGGGTCCTATGTTTGAACTGATTAGCTTAGCTAATTAGAGACTTGTTTTTGTCTGTCCTGCTTGTGCATTAGCCATGTGATGGGAATAAGAGCAGAGACCCCAGGGAGCAGAAAGATTTATCAACTACTTTTATGTTACCTGGATTGGTTTTCCTTTAACACATGGTATGAAAAAAGATAAGACAGCAAAAGTATGATGAAGAAGTATGGTTTGTATTGCAAGACTCAGCAGTCATTTGCAAATTGGAGTTACTAAATCTTTGGTTGCAGAGAGTTTGGCTCCAGTAAACACTAAGATAAATTCAGGTACAGCTTCCAAGGTATTCTTTGTACTCTGAGATCAACCAACATGTCTTGCAAAGTTACAGCTATTTCTTTTCCCACTCTTCCTTCATCCTTTCCTTTCTGCACAGGAAAATTCTTTTTGAAGTCTTTGGACATGGTGCTTCAAAGGAAAATTATAACCTTAAACATAAAGTTCCCCCAACTTGAATATCCCCGTGTCTTCTCAAGGTGATGAATTCTAATTCTATCATCATGAAGAAGATGAAAAGAAAGAGCTGTCAGTCTCATCAGCTTTTTTAGAGGAGTGATGAGATAAATTGCAGAGTTAAGCAGCTAAATGTTGGAGTAAAAATACATTTATTACCTTTTTGAAATCAGTGCATATTACAGAAATGTTCAGCATTAGGCAGCTTGCTTTGAACAGAGTAGTCTGCTGATAGATTTCTTAAACTACCGAACCAGAATTCATATGAGAATATGCACATGTCAAATCTGTATCTCTAATAGTTAGAAAGAAATTGATAAAGTTTGTCCTCACACATCTCAACAAAAAATCTGTGTTTTCTCAAACATGGATCTGGAGACTCTGAGTGGTTAGGTCCAGCATCAGCTGGGGCTTCATCCTTTTGGTGAAGTATTCCTTCCACCTTCATCCAGGTGGTGAAGTATTAAAAGAAGTATTGCAATGTGTTCATTCTTCAGCCGAGTACCTACAAAAATATTTGGAGCATAAGAATCCTTTTCTAAGCTAAACCTGTTTTTATCAAGAAGTGCTTCTGTGACTGCTGTTTCAGTCTTTCAATTTTTATTCCAGCTTTTCCATTTAGATTGTGTCAAAAGATGAAATTTTTTATGGCCTTTCTCCTGGCCACTTATGCCTCTCCTTCACCTCACGTAACTGTTATGTAAGAACAGATATATTGGACATCAGAAAGCTTATCTTTTGTTTCCAATTTCATTTAATCTTAGCCTTAATGATGTTGAAAATTCACAGAATCTCTAGAGATCTCTTGGGCTCCAGTCTCTATGCTTACAATTTGCATGAAGGTAAAATCACATGGGAAATGCTCAGGAAAATGAGGTATTTTCTTCGCCATAGAAAACACCTTCCTCTGACAGCTGCAGAATCCTTGATTAGTCTTTGTCTTTCACATCCTTTTTTAGGGATGTTGTTTGTGCCTGGGTGGTATCTTTGTAGCAGGCTCTAGTGAGTAATTTATTTCCTTCTTACTGACAAAGAGGAAGGATTATATCAAGACGCTGATTGCTGAACTGTCCTGATTGCTTCGTTACCAGCACTTTGGAGAGAGCTGGGAGAGGAAGCCTGGGGACTGGTAGCCTCAGGACTGACACTTTCTAAACACGCTGAAAGAGACAGGGGGGGAGAGAGATTTTCTTGCAACACTTTAGGAATTGGACAGTTCCCCTGGCAACAAACTGCTGCTGAAGTCGAGTTTGCATCATTGTCTGTGTCCTTGAGACCAGGAGGCCAGAACATGCTCCCAGCTCTGTCCTCAGGACCAAGTGATGTGATGACAGAGACTTGGGGGGGCATGCAAAGCAGAAACATCCCTCGCAAGGCCTGCTATTGGGCCAACCCATCCATACCTATTTTCCATCCTACCCAGCTGGATGACTGTGGCTGTGGTATTCCACCTCAGGAGACCACAGTGGAAGGCCCAGGTTTCAATCACCTGAGAGATGCTTCATCCTGGAGGTGCTCAGCACTACTGAGCCTCTGGGTGCTGCCCAACACCTCTAGAGGCCTTAGTGTGCCCATTTCCAGTGGTGGAATGGTTCCCATGATGCAGGGAGAAGAGGATCCTGCTGGGCTTTTGACATTTATTTTGGGAACTGACTGTAATTTTGTCTGCCTTCAGCACATCCCAGGCTCCTGTCTTTAATGATCTGTTGCTGCAAAACAGGAGGGGTTGCTCTGCCTGCTATAGTATATCTAGTGCAGACTTTTTTTTGGAGGTAGCACTTTGATTAGAGACAATCCCAATGGATGAATTGGTTTAAAAATTAAAGTGGAGGCTGTAGGTGTAACAATTTCTCCCTTTTGTTTGATGTGAAAATATTTAAATGTATATCTCATCCAACTAGAACTGACCTGGGGTCATTCAGATGAGGGTTACTAATGTGATGCTGTCTCTTTTAAGTCTAGCAATACCTGTAGGGACACAGCCATGGCTCAGCATCAGAGTTCCCTCCCCAAACATGCCTGTTTTCAGGGATTTATGTAACTGCTGCTGGAATTTCCTCCCGACTGGTTGACGCTTGTCAGGTCTATTGAAACCATCTCAGCAAATCAGGAGAAAAAAAAGTATTTCCTCTTGCCTAGAATGAAAGTATTTTTAAATAATTAAAAAAAAAAAAAAAAGAGAAAAACTGAAAAGGGTATAACTTGAAGAGGCAATAAGTAACCTTGGAGGAGGCTGCTTGGGTGGCTCCCAAGATCCCTTCCAGCCTCAGTGGTTCTGTGATGGTATGAACTGTGAGCCTTGGCAGTGTGATGACTATGTGTTCTTGAAAAATTATTTTAGAAACACAGCACTGGGGATAAAAATCCCTGCTCAAGATTGACAGTAAGTCATATGCCTGAGATGAGGTGGGATTTTTATCTGAAACCTCCACACCATGGTGGAAGGAGTCAGTTTTTATGAAGTGCTGTACATCTGTCAAAGAAATCCCATCACATAGTTTACTGTATGTAGGGCACATGTGTATTGCAGTATACATCTACAAAATCATGCTCTTCATAGGGTTCCTTTATTACCTGAACTCACACTGATGTGATAAGCTGCTCTGTGATGTTGTAGATCTCCTTATCCCTCCAGCAGAGTCTACACGTTGTCGCAGAGGTGGCCAGAAGCTTTTCTTACCGGGCAAAGCTCTACTTTTTCAGAGGACTTGTGCTCAGTTTTGCCAGAATTCAGTTTGTCAGAAGCTGTAGTAAACACTAAATGCCATGGTGGCTATTCAGTCTGAAGAGGGAGATAGCAAAAGCCATGCATACCAAGTGAGGAGGCTGTTGTGCAAGCCAGTGCATGGCAGCATGTACCAAGTGGTGGCACCAGGGTAGGGGTTTGGCTCTGGAGCTTCAGGTTTGAGCTACCTCACCTCCCTCTCCAACACCTTCCTCCCAGAGTGAGGCTTGACTGTCCACTAGGAATGAGTGGTGTGGAGGAGAAACCTGTGTTTCTCTGTGCCCATCTTCTCATTGCCAGGTATCCTACTGACTTCGTGGCTTCAGTGTCTTTAGAAAGGTGTAATCTTTCTGGTGGTGGCTGCCACTTGCTGGTGATTGCTGCTGGAACACTTGCTCTCCAAGCACCTTTGCAACAGACTTCATTTTCATGCATGTTCCTGCCACGTCTGCCTATAATTAAAGCTGAGCAACCAATTAGAGCATCAGCATGAGTCTGTGAATGCCAGTGCTGCAGTATTCAGTTGCCTATGCATAATGAAGCAATAATTTTGGATGTGTGAACCTTGTCCCATGGTTGACTTGACACAGCATCAGTATTGGCTTCATTCTGCTGTTGTTGCCTCCTAATGTGATCCTGTGCCATGTGAAATTATGCAGTTGGGTCTGCAGAGTATAAACACAGGAGTAGATATTTGTTAGACAGTCCAAAGTAAACGATAAAAATTATCTTTCATTTCTTGGCTTCCTCTTTCACAAGACTTTCCCACCATAACATTTTCTCATGCGTCCCTTCACTAGGACAGGCGATGTACTGGTTCAGTATTTCTTTATTCTATTCTGGTTCTTCTGCCGCCCACATCAGTATGGTGTCTTAGCTATTGCATACAGATTTGAGGAGAGAAGATTGAAAAAAATGGGAAAAACAGCCTGCTAATTAACATTCTAGTGATGGGAGAGAAATTGTTCTGTTAGCATTTAATTTTTGAAAAGCACTTAGTGTAAAGGTTTTGGGAGGAACTTTCTAAATACTTTGCTTAATAAAGCAGCAATTGTGTGAAAATGACAATAGACAATGATTGCAGAGACAATGGAATATGATTTCTGAAAAAAAAAAAAGCCCACTGCAAACTGGAGTCTGCTAGTGTCAAAGAGGCAATGATATTGGTGCAGAATTGATAAACTACATTAAAAAAAAAAACAATTAGGTAATGACCATTCGCGCATCACTGGATTAAAAGATAACTTTTTGCTGTCTTTTGAAGTTGGAACAGAATTAAAGATGTTCCACTGCATAAGACTATAGGAGAGGCCATTCCAGATAGTGAGTCCTTACCCTGGTAGATATGGAAATCAAAGGTGGGGGAGCTACCCACCTATTTGCCTATATATATGGTAGTCATTACTCAGCTGTGCAGTCAGAAGCTGAGAGGCATTAGAAGATGAGAATGGAGGGATGACTACAGGGAGCAGCTATGGCATGTAGCTTCCTAGCCTTATGTGTCAGTTATTTGTTGTTAATTCTCAGAGAATCCAGTGGCTGGGCACGGACTATGTCATGGACTAGGTCAAACTGCAATTCAAGATATTTGGTGCCATTTCTAACAGCTTTTCTCATGTCTTATTGTAATATTACAAATAAACATGGCCTGAGAAAGATAAAACATCTTTTGTCTCATTGCAAACTTCTAAAATTATCAGTAACACCTTAAAAGTGTGAATGAACTATGATCTTAACTCTGTGCTTCAGTACAAGTCTTCACAAAAACATCCAGCGTGGATACACGTTACCAATTGCTTCTGAACCCAGGGAAACAAGCTGAAATAAAATATGGTACAGAATGTACAAAGACAGCCCAGGAGGAAATGTAGGCATACTGCAACGCTATGTTGGACATATTTTTATCATAGCTGAACATCCAGTTCTCAAAAAAACCCCTCAAAAACAACAACAAAAACTCTACCACCCCCAACTTCTAATGCATATTTTCCTAAATTTGTCTTTAAAAAGCTGTTTAGATTGAATTGCTTCTGATTCAGACAAAAGGAACTGGAGAAAACAGCATACATAAAAGAATATGGGGTATTACCTTTTCAGTTTTAATAAACTCGCGGGCTGCTTCAAGAAGCAATGATGAAAAATTATTCTAAGCACAAGTTATATCTGATGCCAAGTAAAAAACAGAACTACAAGAGGCACTAAAACACACTCCTTGGTTAAAGTATAAGGGAATGAGGGCTTTTCCCTGCTCTACCAATCAGTCTATAACTGAAGTTTATACCTAAACAATACAAGGAAAGGTACATTATAGGTAACATGGGTCACTCAAAAATGTGTAGGGAAGGATGCCACACTGGAAATATGTAATCAAGCAGGATGTGAATGAACAGAGCCAGACTTGCCTGCACAGAGATAAAAACAAGAATTTGGATGATGGTAATGCAGCTTTTGTGTTTATTGAACATACCTACCATTTAGAAAAAAAATATCCTTTCCGTGTTTGAGGAATCTGCTCTTCCTAGGGAATCCAGCTGAGTCTACTTCTGTGTCTTTCTTGAATCTTGTTAGGGCAGATTTTTCTGTTACTATTGTTTGCAACTAGCATGAGACTTCATGTTGTGGAGGAGGTAGATTAATCCTTTGAAGATCCCTTTTTTGTTGTTTTTGTGCTTGAAGGTGTTTCTTTGAAGGCTGGTGCTAATACATCTATGAGTGCACACCCTTATAGGCTGCATTGATCTGAGTGAGTCTTGCTTGGGCTCTATGAACTTAAGAAAATAATGAAGAAATTATTTCAACCCTCAGATACCTTCACAAGTGTAAAGGAAATGCAGATGCCTCCTAGGTTATAGAGGATATTGTGCAATGGGGAGGATTTGGGGAAATCAAGGTAGGATCCATACACCCCCTGCCTTGTGATTAGTGGGGGAACTTTTGTGCAGACAACAAAGTGGCTGGAGAGAAGACGGAGAGCTGAGTAGGAAAAGAATATGCCTGGCTTCAGAGAATCCAGTTCTCCACAGCCGGGCAATGGAGAATGCATTGGTGCATGTCCATCTCATGTCAAAATCCCTGTGTGTCCTTCATCCATGAGATGGGTACATCAGACAGCTGAGGGACCACTAGGAGGCATGCATCTGACAAAAGCATTCCTTCCCATGGGGAATTTCACGTGCTGCCTGTGGGAGAATACTGGCATGCAGCTGTGCCCCTGGGATGCCCAGAAATGCTGACCTTGGCCACCCTTACTGGCTTACTTCCCACCTTGGCTCGAGGTATGGATTGCACCCCCGTGATACCACATGCCTGCTGCAGGGTGGGAGATGTTGCAGGTCAGGCAGCACAGTGTGGGCACGTAGGGTTATGTACAGGAGCCTCATGGATCTCAAAAGCTACATGTTTTCTACCCTTCCCAGACTGTAGGGACCTCAGGGGTAGTGGTCCATGAACAGACAGCAAAGAGGCACCAAAATCAATTCTGTTTCCCTTTTGTGGTTCATCCACCCCCTATCCAGCCCAAATACCAGGTGCAGCAGGAAGCACTGTGCCCTAGCTGCAGAATTATTTCCTTCTGCCATTAAAAGAAATTTTAATGCACAGCAAGCTCCATTGAAGTGGAAGTGAAGGGCCCATTTCATAAAAGATTTAGGCACTGTCTCAGTGTATACTTTTGATTTGTACAGCAGGGAGCTTGTACTTGGGAAGAAAAAGGGGAGGGGTGGAGGACTTTGCTTTAAATTACAGCTTTTTTTTCTATTCATTTTGCATTCAAAAGCACAAATATATTTTCCCTTTCTCTTGCCTTGATTTATGACCTTATAAAAATGAGATAGAATCAGCCCAGAAAGAAACAAAGGTTAGGTCTTCCTAGAGCCTGAAGCCTTTGTGTAAGTCCCTGAAGAACAGCTGTGCAAATTACATTTGCTGCTATCAGATAAAGTGGAGACAGAGAGCAGTTTTTCTAACAGGATCTGGACAAGATTCCACTTTATTTTGTCGTTTTGAATGCAGGTTTGATTTTGTTTGCTGGTAATCACAGCCTTTAATGTTACCTTGCCAAAAATGGCTATTGCAGGAGAACTCACTTCAATATGATATCAGCACAGGCAGAAAGAGAAACATCCTGTTTATGTGAGTGTCCCTAACAAAAGAAGTCAAGATCTAAACAGATAGAAGAGAATGCCAGTAACTATGAAACAAACTACATGCCAGATGTTAGTCACGCTGCTTAGAGCACTAGGAGAAGTTGATCAGCTATTATGTTGATGAGTGCAGCTTATGAACCTGTAGAGAAGGGAAGCAATAGTTGTCATTTGCATGATTAAAGTCTTGTGTAGTACTTCTACATTAAATCATAAATAATTTAATTTTACCTGAGTGTATTAATTAAAAGGTTACATTTTAAGGCATTCAATTTCCTTTCTTTACAAGTTCATATAAAGCATTGAAAAGTAGAAATTGATTTCATTTTACAGACTAAGAGAGCCACAGAATCACAAATAAAATGAGGTTGAAAACGACTTCTGCTCCTAGCCCCTGCTCAGAATATGGCCAGGTTCAAAGTCACAAGTTGCTCAGAGTCTTTAGTTAAATGTGAGTATCTCTATGGAAACCAGATTTTTTTTCATTACTAACTGCCTTCACAGTGGAATTGTTTTCCATCCAGAATTTCCAGCCAGAATTTCCCGTGCTGAAACTTGTGCCTGTTGCCTCTCATCCCTTCACTGTGGACCTCTGAAAGGACCCATCTTTTCTGTAGTGCTCCAAAGGCCCTGTCATGCTGCTCTTAGGTTCCCCCTGAAGCCATCTCTCCTCCAGGCTGGACAGGCTCAGTTCTCTCAGCCTCACTTAGCTGGCAGGGGGTCCAGCCCCAGTCATCTTGGCCGTCCTCTGCTGAGCTCACACCATTTTTTGGATCTCATTTCTCCTCTGGAGGATGTAAAACTGGACACAGTGGCTTCACCAACACCACGGAGGAAAGCTGTGGTCTTCCTCATGCTGACTGTATTGGTTTGACCTGTGTGTTTACTGAGGGTGCACTCCATCCCTCTGTCCAGGTGGCTGAGGAAGGTGTTGAGCAGTGCCAGCACTGGTATTGTCATTCACAACCAGCTGCTAATTATACTGACTGCTGAAGGTTGTCTTTTGAACCCAATGGTCCAGGTCCTCATCCACCTAGTATTGGTCGTTTCTGAACTGTGCTTAAATTCTGCTCCTGCTTCTCTCTCCTGTGATGGAGGTAACTTGGAGCAGAATATTCAGGACTTGCAGAATTTAACAAGTTGTCTAACTAAAATCAGATTCTGATTATTCAGCCTGCTTTCCATTTTGAGATGTTTTTTTGAGAAAGTAGCTGTGCTTCTTAAAGACTAATAGGAGTTTGTTTTTCTTGTTTAAGTCTCCTTTGGGTTTCCAGAAATTTTTGAGAAAGGGGAGTGTGGGAAAGACTATGGCTGAAAGTGAAGGGACTGAAGCCAAGACCAGCAAAATATGGATTTGTACAGGAATAAGACCTGTATATACACAAAAGTATTTGTAGCTAGCAGACACTATAAGCACTCTTGCTGCTCTATGTAGTTTCACTCTTTGACTAAGGAAGGAGATATTTCCCCTGCAGCAATCCATCATTTTTTAAAAAACTTTTCACAGGAGCCTTTGAATTTTGATAGATCTTGAGCAGATTGAAAAGAAATACCTGACTTTTCTTGTTTTTTTGTTATTAGGCAGATTTTTCAATAGTATCAAAAAACCTGCTTCACTATATTAGTAACTTCATTCACTCATTATTTTGGATTGTATTAAAGGATATGAGGAACAGTAGCAGCATTATTATATCATTTTATGTTGCATATCTGCTTGAGAATCAGGTTGTATAATCAAAATGAAATAATTTCATACTGTGAACCCCAAATTTACAAAACAATGTTTCACAGGATCTTTTGAAATGTCAGTTCTCTATTTCAGGTAGCTTTCTTACTTTCTGAAACAGCTGAGAGTTGTGGTGGACCACACACTTCCAAGATTCACAGTTCATGACATGGTCAGGTTTCACTGTTTTGACCAGCCCAGGGTGGTGGAGACACCTTAGGCCTCATTGCTCAAAGCAGCTTTTGGTGGGCATTTCTTGATCCCTGCTTTTTTTTTTTTTTTTTTCTGTACTGTAATCTGATAGTATTGAATGGTTCTTCTGGCTCTTTCTTGCCTGGCAGGTGATAGTGGGAGCTTCCAAGGTACACCAAGGTCACAGTTAAGTCTGTCCTAAGAGGTGGTGCAGATTTTAAGGATAGGGAGTTAGAGGGGCATGCAAAAAAAAAAAAAAAAAGGTGAGTAAGGGTAAATAAAATTTAGCATGTCTTCAAGGTGTTCATGTTGTGTGAATATATCTGTGCATTATTGTTGTGTTCATTACATGTTTTTCTCAGAAGCATCAGCCTCAAGAACAAAAGTAATTTGCTAACATTGTAGCATGACATCCTTTTCTAAAAGCTTGTCAGTGGGGGCTTAGATTTTAACTCTTCTCCCCTTCTCTTTTCTTCTTGAATGGGAAATGGTTTCTAGCTGGGCTGTTTAAAAGATTCATAAGGAGAGTCCAATTTGTGTTGGTGATTCATTTGTAAAGCTTCAGGTGAGGGAAACAAAAACCTGCAAAGAATTTCCAGCAGAAAACTGTATGTGGAGGAGTTAGAAAACGATTTCCTGTATGGACCAAAGCCTTCTGCATGGCTGAGTGTCAAAACAGCAGCAGTCACACTACACTGACTCCCACACTGGCATTTTGCTACTGCCTGTATATGCACTGGAGCAGGCAAAGACAGAACACTCTGAACTGGGTTTTTGAAAGCCAGGATGTAGAATTCAATCTTTCAGAAAGCAAAACATCATCAACAAAATACAGTGATTGTGCTTTAAACCCACCTGGGAGCAGAGGGAGAACACATGCTCAAGCATTCAGAGGCAAGGCAGCCTCACATTGTTCTGCTCCTGATTTTGCCAGAGATGTGAAACTGAAACAGTTGTGTTGTTGATACAGAAAAAAAAAAGCAAGCTGCCTACCTGTGCTGACCTTGAAGGCTGCTCTCCCCCGAGATAATTCTGTTTAGTTAGTTGTTTCTGCTCCTGAGCCCTGTGCTGGAATAAAACAGAATGACGAGGGTGGGAGATAAGGGGACACAGCCAGCAGTGTGGAAATCTCAGTGGCTTTTGAACACCTCCAGGCCTCCCGACTACACCAGCACAAGCCAGTGTTGCACTGCTATGAGAAGAGAGCAGCACTGCATTCTGGAGAGCAGCCCCTAGAGCTACCCCAAAGTCCTACTCCACTGGATATGCTGGAAAACAGCTATTAAGAAGAACACAAAATGAGTTTAATGACCGAAGAAATAGCCACTGAAGTCAGTATCTGGTGAACATGAGGCAAATCTTTTGCAATGCTAAGTTTTGCCTTGGGACAGTAGACAAGAAGTGTTGTTATCTAGAATTCCTACGTATTTCTTTACACTTTTTCAGAAATAAAAGATAAACTCTCATAGAAGTGAATGAAGCCACTTGAACCCTTTGCCCTGCAGCGCAGCTTGGCAGAAAAATGGGGAAGAATGTTGTGATGCTTCCAGATTTTCCAGGAAACTAGCAATGCTCAGGAAATCAGAGACGCTGGAGTCCCTTGCTTGGATGTGTGCCAGAGACAAGAGCATTGTTATAACAGCTGAAATCTGTTTCTACAGGCCCCATTGAGCAGGGCATAAGTACATACTTAAGCCTATCCCAAGGCAGCGAGGAGCAGAAGTGTGGGCTGAAGTTCCAGCAGTGCTGCTGATTGTGTGTGGCAGTAGTGTGATTCTCACTACATCCACAGCAGCTTTACTCTGCTTCAACACTTCTTTGCTGTCTCAAAAGTAATTATGTTAAGGTGACCAACCTGAACTGGAACATGGCTTTAGGTTATCTTAAACTAATGAAGGCAAAGATAGATATTAACACTGTCTGATTCTACACAACTGTTTAGGTGCCCTGAGCCATGTGCTAGTATTCATATTTTTCCCTTTTGGACATTCAGGGAAGTTGGGCTCTCAGGCTCATCAGTTCTGAATCACATTTTAATTAGATGACTAAAATGCCTGTTATAAATATCTTTCTAAAAGCAAAGTTTTAACTGTGCGCATAATTAACTGTTGAAATCAATTTCAAAAGTAATTTCAATTTGTCATCACTTGCAGTCTTTCAGCTGAGCATGAGTGTTCATAAACATACATTTCCCCCACTTGTGTGGGGTTCTTACAGGGCACATTCTGGCACTGTGCTGCATAAATTTACTCAGGTCCATGGTGTGCTTTACTACGTATTCCTCCTGAGGGAAGAACTGTGTACACCAGGATGGCTTCTTTTTGGTAACAAAATGTGGCATGCGTGTGAGAGCCTGCTTTTCCAAGAAGGTGCCTGGCAGTGTTTTACAGTAATTGCAGTTTCCTGTAACACACATTGCATGCTATAGTCAGTTGATGGATGATCAAAGCATGATTTACTAAAACTGGATTATAATCTGCCAGAGACAAGTTTCCTCACCAGCCGGGAATGACTGCTAGATGATGCTATGCAATGTCTGGAAAGGTGATACAAATGACTTTCCAAGTAACAACTTGGAACATAAGTCTTGGTTTTCCAACTGCTGCACGTAGGGATTGCTTGTAGACATTGAAAAAGAGCTGTGTGAGATTTTCTGATAAAGCTGCAGTATTCTGTCATTATTTTTTGAGTGCCATGCTGGAGAAAAAGCTCAGATTGTTTCAGATTGTTACCCTGGACCTTTGCCTTTTTATCTCAGGAAAAGGAACTGTGCCTCTGAGACAGCATCAAATGCTTTAGGTAGTTCCAGGAGTGTGAGAAAGGATGTTTACTGTCTAGCCACTGACTACAGGAGATTTTGCATCCACTGAAATGGTTTCACATCCAGGTCCTGGATCTGAATATACCCATTCAGCTTCATTTCTACAAGGCTACACTTCATCCTGGTTATTGTTTAGGAAGAATGGAGAAGGATTAACCATAGCCAATAGCAGATTGTTACCCATGCACCCAGAACATTTTACATGCCAAACAGTGTCTTTGAAGAGAGTCTTCTCCTGTGGGTTTCATGCCAGCTATTTCTGTCAAGTGGCACCTGCTTACCCTGATGTAGGAAAAGTAACTGTTGTAGTCAACACTTGGTTCACGCCCTGTCCTCAGTATGTGAAGCTTTGTGCAGGTTGATGGTAGTGGACACTGGAAGCCTTGATGGAATTCTGGGTGTAGTGGTGTCCTTTTATGCTGCTTTGCATTTCTGGCACTCTTTTGATCACAGGACCTATCTGTTCAGAACAGATTAAATCATCTGTGAATCATAGGAAGGCTTGGGGTGAGATTTGGCAGTATCAGTGGAGGGATGTGGGCAGGAAGGTTTTATTGGGAGTATGGGACAATCTCAACTTTTATTTTCTGCCACTTGGTACTTTGATTACAGTACAGTGGCAGAAGGCAAGGGAGGTATATGCAAACGGTAGGAAGACAGAGCCATATGGTAGTCAGTGTGCCTACTGTCAGTGCTGTCAGTGCTAATGCCCCACAAGCACCACATATTTTCCTCTGGGGAAGGAGATATTTGCATTTTAGCAGACCTTGGTAGTTGTTGAAGTCTTTGTGGCCAAGCCAGAGGCTCTGGACTTACGGCTGATGTCCCAATGGAAACGATGGTTGTGATGTCCATAATCTTGATACCAGGGCTGGCAAGCAGCACCTGGCTAGCTGCTTGACCAGAGATTATCTGTGACAGTTCTAAAGAACAAAGAATGGAAGCATTTGGCAGTTTTAGTCCAGCAATCTCACCACAGTGTTGTTGAAACTAGTTGAACTCTGATTTATTTCATTACCTTCAATATACTGGTGAGTCCTTTTATGCTTGCTGGCATCTGTGGCAGAATGCAAACATGTGATTGTACTCCCTGTTCCTTCACTACTCCTCTCTTCTGTTGTGCCTACTAACTGGAAAACACAGTGAGGCTGAACGGTGTCCTCAGACTAAGTGCTGTGTATTCATCTGCAGCAACACAGCCTCCAGAGAACAGGTTAAACAACAAATGGTCTGTTTGTATTTGCCTTACCTCACAGTTACTGTTTTCTCTATACCTTGGGTAGGACAAAGGTTTCAGACTGGAGCCTGTCCTGGAGATCCTAACAAAGAGTTTTAAATCAATTTATAATTTTCTTGTGATGTAACCAAAGATAAACCCTGTTTATTTAATTAAGGCATGTAGTTGATATCCAGGACAATGAATATGTAGGGCATGTATGCTGGACATTTACCTGAGAGCTTTGTTACCTTTGGATGAAGGATAACGTAAATTTTCTCTCCTGGCTTAGTTCTATTTTTCGTCCATTTTATAGAAATGTGAATGAAAACCCAGTGGAAAATGTTGAGCTGCTTGCCTTAATTCACTTTCTAGTCAGTGGAGTTAAAAATATCATTTGTAAGACCTGCCTTAGTCGAAACACTACGACTGAATTCAAACCTACAAAGTCTTCTTTCTCTCCATTGACAGGAAAGGGGGCCTAGTTTATTGGTTCTTGTGTTGATAGACTGCAGATGACTAGAACCCAAAGGTGAAGAATCAGTCTGATGAACTGCCATTACATTATTCTCCATTTTGAAATGCATTTATTTAGTTTTTAATGAGATCTAGTGTGCTTCAAAGTTCTAAAACCGAGTAACTTCTCAGCCATTCCCCAAGTTGGCTCAGCTTTGTTAGTGGGACTCACAGACAAACAGACTGGTTTTACATGACCCAATTAGTTTTAATAACTTCCCATTCAGACAGCATTCTCATTTGCCAAAATAGAATTTTTCATGAATTACTAAATTAGTAATCAGTTCTTACTGTCTGTCAGCTTCAGTGAAAGCAGATAGGAAGATGTTCTTGGCTTGTAATACAAGCCTACTACAAGCTTGGGGAAGACTCACTACATTTCATCCTATTTTTATCAGCCTTCTCCAGCCACCTTCCTCTTTTCCCAGGTGCCTTTTATTAGCTTGTTGAAAATCTGTGGGAAGTGAGACACTTTAACCTCTGAAAGATTCACAACAGGTATTTACGCTTTCCTCTTCTAACAAGTCAGAAGAACCAAACAGTATTAGAGATTGAGTTACCACACACCAGTAAAAGTAGTTCACCAGTCCATTAGTTTATTATTACCAGAAAGACACCTAGGTCTTAATTAAATTGCAGATCTGTCTCCCTGAGACAAATACAGTTTGGCAAGAATTGGGAAAGAAAAACTCAAATACATAATTTAATCTTTTTCTCTGTAGTGTCTGTTGGGGATTTTTTTTTTTTTTAGAATTGTTGCTGAGGACAATGTTTAGAAATAAGTATCTAGCTGTAAACTACTGACTGTATTGAGGCAGTCACATGTAAGGTTGGGGCAATAATGTATGTCCTATTTATTATCCTATAAGTTTGAATGTTGTGATTTGGGATGCTGGACTGGCTTCTAAACTCTATTCTTCAAAAATTATGCTGCAAATGAATGAAAACACTGGAAGAAAAGGGAAGAATTGCTATTGTCTAACCACAACAGTCCAGGCAGGCTGCCATAACAGCATTTTTGAAGCTCTAATTCAATAATTAGATCCAGCTACAAACGTATTACTTTAGCCAAGTCCTCTAGTTGGCAGAATGTCTTAAATTTCCTTTGACAAATGCTGTTGTTTGCTTAATACATCATTAGATAGTTTACAAATTGCTTGATCTGTAAGTTACTATGTTCAATATCAACTTGTTAATTAGATTAATTTGGTTTGGTATTTTGCTAGAAACAGCTTATCTTTATATGAATGTACAGTTTTATTTCATTACAGTTACAGACATAGCACTGTTTACCAATGGTAGTGTATCCAATTTTCAGAAAATACTGTAAATGTCTTGCAGGCAAAGAACAAAAAAAGCATT
The DNA here is from genome assembly GCA_013396875.1 of Vireo altiloquus. Taxonomy (NCBI): domain Eukaryota; kingdom Metazoa; phylum Chordata; class Aves; order Passeriformes; family Vireonidae; genus Vireo; species Vireo altiloquus. The sequence goes on from VZRF01014785.1 coordinate 909,949, forward strand.
TTTCCAGGGCTTCAGTGAGAGGGAACAGTTTTTTCTTGTGGGAAAGAAAGATTCATCTCATGTCTTCTGTGTGTACAATGCCGTGTGCTTACTGTGACCCTCTTCCAGCAGGTTTTGCATGGCTGCTGATGCAGCTTGTTGGGAGGCTGGACTGTATGAGTCTTGTTTTACAGTTCTGGCTGCTCCAGGTAATCAAAACACATTTCATACAGATACATGCATGCAGACCCTGCAGCTACTACTGCTCTCATGTAGAAATACACCTCTGTAGTTGAGGTTCCAATAAAGCCCACCTCTCCACAAGCCAACATCCGTAATCTTCCATGGATGGTCTAAACTGGCTGTTGACATCTTAGGGCCAAACTGGTTTGCTATCCCAAATTCTTTAACTCCCTGACTCCTGTGGCCTTTTAGAAGTCTCCAGAGGTGCTTGTAAACAGTTAGAGGAGACTGAAAGGGGAAAAGATTATGATAGGCAGGACAAAGACAATTTCTTCTTTTCTCCAGGTGTGCTGGATATCTCGGCACAGGGAGAGCTGTTTTGGCCAGCCACCTGTCCTTCCCCAATCCTGCCCTTGCTGTCTGCCACTTCCTTGAACAACAAGATTGCTTTGATGATATTTTCCCACAGTCCCTTTGAACAGATGTCCCACAGGACAGCTGAATAGTCAGGAATCCCAGGAGTGCTGTTGGAGTGAGATCTGAGGGCTCATCAAGCTGTAGCTCTAGACACAGAGTTGAAAATGCCCTTGTGTAGATCCATTCAAAGCCATTTACTGCACCCTAGGCGCTTCCTGCACTGGCAGATGTGGAAGGCAGTATCTTTCTCTGGACTTTTTCTTATGCCTGCAGACTTGCTGGAGTGAGCCTTCCCTGCTTTACCACCACCCAAATGGAAAGGACAAAGCCAACTGGATTTATCCACAGCCTGATTACCTCTGCTAGTGCTGGTGTGGCTGTATGTCACTGCCTTTAATGTTATTCTTAACAATGCCAGAGAAACCTACCTGGTGAGCAAGCAAACCTACACCATCCCCTGTACAGTGGGGACTGTCCTCTGAACCCCCAATCAGACATGATTTTCTTTTCCAGTCATCTGCCTCCCTGTTTCTGTCCAACAGCCCTCTTATTCAGGGGGAAAAATCAGGCATAGTTAAAGAAAAACAAAACCCAGAACAAATACAAACAAATCAAATTAAAGAAAATGTTTTAAAGCATTTCAATACTCACATGATGTTGTGAGATGGTTTCTTGTCTAAAATGGTAATATTATTTCTGGCAATCTATCTCATGCTCTTCTTTTGTTGATTTTTCCAACCTCTCAGGAAATTGGAATGAAAATATTTTACTGATGTTACTATCCCTGGGAAAAGCTTGTCAACATAGATCCAGGTTTATGCTGAAAACTCAAATGTTTGGCATGTGGTTTTGTATTTTTCCTTCATCAAAGAGATTATGTGGAGCTAAGGTCTGTTTAGCTGGAGGCAGCGAGAGATACTGACACTGTAATTAAAACAAAAGGCGACCTTTCATATCTGTGTACATATATGCAAATATCTCCTTTTCCAAATGATAATATAATCATATGAGAAAGTCATTACATTACAGTAGCTCCCTCATACGAAAGCTGTGTAGACACTCTAGGAATGTATATGCTATAGAAACCTCTCTCTCTCATTTCTATAGTGGTTCTCTGAGCAGGGGGATCAATGAAACCTGATTTTGTATGGATTTGTGTCTTGAGGTTGAGGCCCTATCTGGACTTTGAGGTCTCGTATGAAGTGCTGCACTTTTTACCTCACTGAAGCATTACCCACAGCTCTTAACTGGCTGCCTAGTTTCAGAATGCTTTAAAAGACTTAATAGTTTTTGGATTTCAATACCTCTCAAATGTGCTCGATGAGCTTAAGCATTTGAAGATTCACAGAGAGGTCTCAGATGCTCAAAGAGGCAGCACAATATCTTAAACACAGTTTCTACAAAATGAAGCTAAAGCATCCTCATCCACATATGGAGAAGAAGCATAAAATACGAATTAAAACAGAAAACATGAATTTAAACATAAACAGAGAATTTAACAGCTAAGGAAGAAGAGATACATTTGCAGATTAACCATTAATCACACAGGGGAAATCTTCCATTGCTTGTGAGAATTTAGCACCTAATTGCAATTTATGTCTTTTAAAATCTCCTACATAATCTCTTCTGTAAATATATGTAAAGCTTCTCACATTGCACATTTAAAAAAATAAAATCATGTATATGCCTATTTGTCTGGGGGGTAAAGGAACTTGTTTTGTTGTAGCTGTCAGAAAAACTCCCCAATTCCATGGGTTCATTTATGTGTTTTCTTTTTAAATCTTTAATTAAAAGATATTGATTTGTCATTTTGAGATTTCTGTGTTTGTTTAAAAACTAACCAACCAACCAAACTGAACAAACTCCATTGAGGATCATTGGCTTAATTTTAGCCTGTAAGAGAAAGAGCAATAGCTCAATGACAATACTGTTTTGACAGAAAAGGCCAGACATATGAGCTTTAAGAGTTTTAATTTCCCAGAGGGGTCATAAGGTCCCCTGCTATCAAGTATGCTAAAAAGACAAATCAAACTGAAGAGTTGAATCATGTTCATTAGCTCTGGCAAATCCCATTTACCACTGCAAATGCATTCTTCCTTGGGTTTGTATGGAAGCAAAAGTTTGCTACGCACCAAACAATGTAAATACAAGGCTGTATTTACATTAGTTTTGCCCTTGTCATCATGGCTCAGTCATTCTTAAAAAAGATCAAATTTGCTAAAAGAAACGCAAAAAGATCAATTTAAGATTTCAAACACCCTCCTGCACACCTGTCCTCTGACTAGTGCTATAATTTGGGTTCAAACCACAGCAGCAACAGAGCAGTGGCGCAGGATGCTCCTGAGGTCCCTTTTCTTTGAGTGCTGAAGAGTCAGGAGCAGGGATCATGTACCAATTCCATGGGTGATTCATGGGCAGGACACAGGCTGAGCAGTCATTTGAAGATGCTCTGAGGGTTTTGAAGGCTGGAAGAGGTGCTGAGGGCAGGGGGGCAGGCAGCTCTTAGTGAGTTGTAGGGAGAAAGGGTCAGATGCTGAACTGAAGAGGCTGTCAAGAGAAAACTGGGGGTTGCATTAAGAGAGACAGACTTCAGAGCTTCAGACTTTCCAGGCGTTCGTCACACAAATCATGAAACTACTTGAAATATTTCACCTACTCATACATCTCTTTTATCTTTAACCTCTTCCCTATTTTTTGCAGCTATTCTCCTGTTCTGCTCTATTTCAAGTCACACTCTGCACTGTTTTCCTGCTTCCTGGTCCCCTGTTCCCATTTTGGTATCTTTCTGTTGCTGAGCGTTCATTACATTTTTCAGATCTTTCATTTTGGAAATGCTACAAGCAGTACTTCTGAGCTTAAATCACTGAATATTTGGTCTATATGATGACACAGTACTACACTGTTTTAAAAAAAGAAATTACTTGAGAAATTAAATCAATGATATTTTTTTTAAGTATACACTACCCACATACATGTCCCCAATCTACATGACTCTGATAATGAATTTTTGCTATTTACATCCATAGTAAATTGGTGATATTCAATGTTTAGAACGCAACTGAGGTCCCACTCTTTGATCAGGTGGAAGGGAGATAGAAACTCAAAAGTCTCAAGCAAGTTCTTCAGCTAGAAAGAAGATCCCTAGCAGCTCTGAGGTGTGGATAGGTTGGTTTTGTTTTGAAGCTGAGTGAACCAATGAAGAATTGCCGAAGCAGAAAAAGGTGAGAGGTGACCAGACTTCTGAAGCATTATCTCCAGCTCACAGCACGGTGGCTGAATGGTCACCCACCACACTTATGCTGTGGATGAAGTGATGAGCAGCACACACATCCCTTCTTGGGACTGGGAAATGTGTCCCAAGACTGCTGTGAGGCACTGAAGTGGCAGAAGGGAGCAAAGCCTTTCCCAGCCCTTCTCTTTTATGGGGTCATTGCACATGTTGTGTTTAAAGGCAGAAACAAAAATCTGCCAGGCCAGGCTTCTCCATGTCAGGAGCCCAAGAGCTGGCAGGACCTTGGAGCATGACAGGGGCAGTCTGCAATTCATGTGCATTGGGCCTGGAGTGCATTTGGCAAACTAAAATTTGTAGGATACAAATCTGTCAAGAGAGCATCCCACAAAAAGGGACCTCCTTTGATGTGCATCTGGATGTTGTACAGGAGGACAGTACACAGATCACCTCCTCCTGAATGGGAAAAGGGGTGTTATGAAGAAAACCTGCTTGCCTGCTTTTTGAAGAGATGGGAAGAAGGTCAACTCGGTTTATGAAAAGGTAGGAAAGCATCAACCCCCTTCCCCACTTTAGCAGGACTGCCTGGGAAGGGGAAGTAGTGTTTGGCTGGTTGTGCAGTGGGTGGTATTTTGGAAAAAAAACTTGCTTTCTTTTAAATGCCTCCTGCCAGGTCAGGGAGAGCAAATATTCAGAAAGGATGGCTGCCTGTCAATGACATATGGCTCCTGCACACCAGTACTCTGGAATTCTGTTTCTGCACTGCCCATCTCCACTTCATGCAGGGAAAACTAAAGTGGTATGCATCAATTTTCCAATGGGGTCAAGAACTCCTATTGCTTTAAGTCCAAAAGAACAGTTTATTATGCTTTGTCAGGAAATGTCTGATACCAGATAATTCTTTCTTTTTGCAATGATATACTTAAAAACTGATGTGAAACACATACAGGCATGAAACAGCTTGTATTGTTTTTACTGCATTTCTTTTGATTGTGCTACACCATGGAAGAAAAACAAACACATTCAAAAAAAGCAGACACTCCCAGGCTCCACATCTGCAAAGTGCAGTAGAGTTGTTTAGGTCTCCAGACTCCATCCTGTATCTATTTAAACATAGATGTTTCTATATTTATATGAAGATTCTTGCAACTAAGGGAACAAAGCCTAGTCCCAGACTCCACTCTGGAAGGTAGAGTTTAGATATTAAGATTTTTTTTTTTTCCAGTTTAGATTTTTTGCTAGAAAGCACAAGAGAGAGTGTGTCCTTAGTTTTGCTTTATATTGGACCAAAACATAAGTGTTTAATCTGGAGAACTGGAAATCTCCAGTGTCTGCACATGGTCAGTGGATCTGACACTCCTTTAGTGTTACTGCTGCTGTCTATGAGGGAGAGGAAATTCAGCCACCTGGAGGCCAAACCTGTTGAGAATAGGAACCACAGTTCCTCAGAGCCCTGCTCTGCCTTCAGTGACAATTCACTGAAAGCAAGATGCTCTGAACACAACATTTTGGCTGCAACACACTGTTTTGGGTTTTTCAAATAAAACTGTTTTGCCAAATACCTCCTGATGAGATCTAGTTTTGCCTTCTGACCCCCATCCCTTTCCTGTACAGAAAAAAATGACTCGTTCACTACGCTAAACTTTCAGTGAATTAACAAAAAAAAGCAACATAAAATTTTATTTTATACAATTCCTACCACAATCTTCCCAAAACCTGGAATGATCCAAACAAAAACTAGAGAGGCCTAACTACTATCTGCTCAATTTTCTTGACAACTGATAGTCCATATTATGCTGTCTGGCAGCTGATAATTTTTAAACACACTGCAGGGCATATTTATTTCTCTTTCGACACTGTTTACACGTTATACTTATCTTGCTTAGTTAAAAAACAAAGAAAAGTTGGAGCACTGGCATAATTTTACCCTTTCTTAACATAATCAAATTACTTCTGGTTATACTCCAGTCTGTCATATTAAGTCTCACTTTATTGAGTTGTCTTACTGCAGGTTGTGTTATAGCAGTGCCTAAAGACTCATACAAAATACGTGGTCCTTTTGTGAAGCCCACAGATTAAGGATCCATTATTCTTTTGGGTGTAGATAGAGTTCTCTTCGTAATTGCATCCTGAGCTGTGACAAAGTGGCTGCCAGGCAACACAGCTGTCAAAACTACATTGCAGGGCAGTTGGAAAGCACAAATCAAGTAAAACAATATAAATGTTTGGGACACAACAATGTTTGGGGTTGTCATAACCACTCTTGTCCATGCACAAAAGGGTTGGTGCTGATGTTGCCAATTGGGACTCCCAGATCTCTCTGGCATTTTGAGGTCTGCAGCACACTTTTTGTCCAAGGGCTGTCACTATCCTGTCTCTTTTCTGTCTTTTTTGTCAGCAATAGGCATCATGCAATGGGCAATATCACTCTGATAAAATAGGTGATTATTTTTTTACACTTAACCTTTCAGATCTGGCTAACGTAATGGGCAATAGCAGCAGGAAGGAGGTGGTGCCAGAATGTGGCTGGAGCAAACCCTGTCCCTTTCAAGAGTACCCAGGTTAGCCTGATTCATGCTGCTCATCAAATCATGCACACAGGCTGCGGTTAAGCTGATTTAATAACAGACGGCTACTGAAAGGAGCAGTTCTGCTTTACCTCACTTCCAGGTTTCTGCCTTCCTCGATCCTGCAGCTGTGTGGTCACAAGGTGGATCGATTCATCTGTCTGGCCAATGGAAAATCCATTATTTTCTGAGGTGTTATTTTTCCACCAGATCGATCAGCTGAATAGAGTCTGATGGTTACCAGATCCCACAGAAGGGTGGCAAAGGGAGTAACACATCCATGGATTGCAGGTGGGATCACTGTTTCACAGCACCCTGTGGTCAGGCCAGTGCTGCTGAAAGGCCAGGCTGCTGATGCATTCAGGTGACTGATAATCCAATGTCACACTGATGCTGGAGGCGTCCATTCTTTGTCTTGGCACCCTGACCCAGTTTGGGCACACCTGCCGTCTTACTCCTATGGGTAACCCTGTGATCCCAGAGGAGCTGGTCTAGGGAGGACATAAGGGATGAAATAAACCTATTCCCTTCTTACTTTTTTTTTTTTCCCCCAAGGTTAGTGTCATGGTTAAGCCAGTTCCCTGTGGGGCTGGAGGAGTACTAGGGTCAGTCCTGAAACCAGTGGAACCTCTTGGTTGGGACAAGGCAACTGCTTTCTCTAACATGAATGTGAGATTGGCTTGACTATAATGTCATTTACTTAGACATTTAGGCACTGGTAAACTCATCCTGGATGAGCAGGTCAGCCTTATTTGTAGCTTTGAGGCAGAAGATATATGTAAGGGAGACTCACATTACCACCAGTTCTGTGATCTAAATAAGACAGAATTTCTGAGTCTGGCAGAGAGGAAGCAATAGCTGTACCACTGAGTTAGAAAAGGCAGGCTCCAGAGACTAAATAAAGTCCCCATAATTCATGGAACTGAGTTCCAGACAAGTCTTTTACAAGTAGTAAGGGAACTGGTTTCTGTCATCGAGAGTTCTCTTCCAGGGATTGTCTGAATGACTGGAAGCAAGTCATCTGCCTGAGATGAACTGCTTGGTTCCTCCACTATCAATGCTGGCTGGCATTGGAGGATGAAACACCTCTTTGGATCAAAAAAACACTGGGAAAGGAACAGAGAAGGTCTTTACCCCTTTCAGCCATAATTAATCACTGGACCAGAGGGTAACTCGGGCAAGTGGGAACACGAGGAGGCCTCCAGCCCAGGCAGGCTCAGCGCTTGTGGGTCACACCAGGCTGCTTGGGACTTCCTCCAGCCCAGACTTGACAGCCTCCAGGAGGAAGCCGAGGCCACCCAGCCGCTGGAGGAGCCCGAACCCTTCTCGCCTCGGCTCGGACGCGCCGTCTCTGAGCGTGCTGGCCACTCTCCCACGTGTTCTCGCCGCGGGCGAGGGTCTGTGCGGGGCGCCAGGGCCGGTGGGGACAGAGCCCGGGCGGCGGTCCCTGAGCGCAAAGGAGTTAACAGGAGTTTCTGCCTTTTCCCGCCCGCGCCTCCTCCACCCTCCTCATTACCTGCACTTTATCACCGCCGGAGCCGCGGCGCGAGGCGGTGCAGGGCCGGCAGGGCTTCCTGCACCGCCCGGGGCTGCCCGCGGCGCTGGGGCCGCGCCGTGCGGGGGAAGGTGCGAGCGCTGCGTGCGAGGCAGCGCTGCCCGCCCGCCGAGAGCCTGCCTGTGGGTGGGAGCGCGGCTGGGGCTGGGGCGAGGGGAAGGCGGGCGGGTCTGCGGAGCCCGGCAGGGATGCGGCATGGCCGTGGGCTCCGTGAAGATGCCGTCGCCGTGTGAGGGCGCGGAGCTGGCCCGAAGCTGGAGCCCCGGCGGCGGAGCCCAGGAGCCGCCGCCGCCGGTGCAGCTGCGGCAGAAGCTGCGGGAGCTGCCGGCGCTGCTGCGGAGCGGGCTGACGCTGCGGAGGAAAAGCGCGGCCGCCGCCGGCCGGGTGAGTGAGTGAGTGAGAGGAGAGAGCGAGGGAGCCGTGCCCTGCCCTGCCGTGCCCTGCCGTGCCCTGCCCTGCCGTGCCCTGCCCTGCCCTGCCCTGCCCGCCGGGCCGCGGTGTGCGGGAGGCCGCGGGCTCTCGGCGCTGGCCCCGGGCGGCGGCAGGGGCGGAATGAGGGAGGGAGGGAGGAAGGGACGATGCCCGGGCAGCGGCGGGGCGGCACCTCGGTACCCACTGGGAGAGTGCCCGCGGGGGGCCCCGGGCTGGGGCCACCGCTGCCACCTCTGGTGTAACGTGAAATACCAGGGTGGGAAAGCGTCCCTGTCCCATCTCCGGGTTCCTCTAGTGGCTCTTCCCTTCCGTCCTTTTCCCCTCGTGCGGGCTGATGCCCGCTCTGCGCGGACAGGAGGTACAGCCCGGCTGAGCTCCGGCACCGGTGCACACGCGTGTTCCGGCGGCGAACTCCAGCGTGCCCTGGAGCGTGCCAAGCTGGGATGGAGTGAAGTTGGGATGCGCACACCTGGCCCCCAACCTCGCATGCCTATTGACAGTGAGGCCACGGGGCCAGGTGGGCATCACGCAAATTTCACTCAAGTTCACCGAGTTTTCAAAAGGCTGGTGGTGCATCTTCGCAGGGCAGGCAGTGCTCCGGTGAGGTACAGCGTGACACTGCCGTGGCTGGGAACTGCAGTGGCGAGCGGCTGCTCCCGGCTCCGAACTCTCCCCGTTGTGTCTGGTGCCGTATCGGGGGGTGGCATTGCCATCAGGTCAATGGCAGTGTCTGGTCAGACATTACTTGCAGGCCAACACTGGATTGCAGCCCAGCGCCTGAGCAGTCGAATTGAAGGGGTGGGTTATTCCACTTGGGGTTGGGTTTCTCTGCGTGGGGAAGAATCAAGCGAGCTGCTGTTTTGTTTTAGTGCCCTGGTAAACACCTCTGCAGAGAGTTAGTTGAGGGGAAGTCAACATGGTGTGTTTGTACCCTCATCAACTTTGCAGTACTTTGCCCATGTAAATAAATGATTTCTCTGCATGGGGAAGTTGTGAAATATACCAAGGTGTGAATTTCAAACCAAACTTCCTGGGTGAATGCTTTGTTATAAGAGGATATGTAGGTAAGGAAGAGAACTAGGATTAAGGTAGGATATAAATTCACAGGAGAATAGCAGTTTTTGAGTAGTGTGGATTCAGATTCCAGTTCTACATTAATTTCTTTCCTCCAGCACATTCAACACACAAAATAAAGACTAACCTGTATGGAGATGCATAATGATTTTTGTTGTTCAGGTGAATTAGTAAAAAAAAAACCTGACAAGTTGTCCATATGAACACAGAGCTAAGGGGATTCAGTTAAATAGCCAAGTCTTGCTTAGCCCTGAGAGGATGCTTGAGACAGATATCTTTCTTCCCACAAAGAAAGTTCTTTTCTGAATTGAGTGTGGTTTGTTCCTCATTCAAAGCATACTAACAAAGAAATGGAGTAAGCGTGCAGTGAGGAAGAGAAGAAGCAGTGCAGAATTAGTAACAGCATTAGTTTGCAGGCAGGTCTGAAACACTGTTTTAACAAAACAAATGCATGACACTTTAGGGAGACACCATGCAGAGCAGCCTCAGGTTTGCTCTCATGGTTATTCCTCTCCGCTACTGAAAGCATTTGACAAGTGAGCTACAACAGTTACTCTGTAAATATTTGCTGTGGGTGAGTTAACATCCCGGTGGGAAGCCTGCGTAGCTCCTGGGTCATGCAGCTCCTCAGTCGTGCTTGATGAAGCCTTGATCCCCTCTTGTTTCACACAGTTCCAGCTGAGACTCTGCCTGCCTTTGCTGATGTTCTGTGTTATGGACCAGCAAACACAATGTGACAGATTTAGTGGTGGTGTCACCTATGGCTTCACCTCCCAGTACCCTCTGGGTCATCTTGTAAAGTTTATCTTGAACTGCCTGTCTTGGTAGGAAGACTGGAGGGAGGGTGGATGTGTAAGGCAGTCTGGAGTCAACCCAGCAGATCTTCTGTTAGGAAGAAATTCTTTACTGTGAGGATGGTGAGGCACCACAACAGATTGCCTGGAAAAGCTGTGGGTGCCCCATTCCTGGAAATGTTCAAGGGTAGGTTGGATGGGGGTTTGAGCAACATGATCTAGCAGAAGGTGTCCCTTCCCATGACAAGGGGGGTGGAACTAGATTGTCTTTATGGTCCTTTCCAGCCCCATCCATTTTATGATTCTTTGGCCCTGCATCAGTGGGTGAGGCTGTGTGGAGATGCTGAATAGCTACAGCAGGACCTTTGGGCCAGTGTCTTGGTCCCACATGGAGAATGGGAATGCTGTGCTCTGCCATCTCTGGGTTTGCAGAGACTGTCCTGCAGATGGAATTACTCAGCAGCATGAGTACCTTGTGGGGTGTTCTGAGGGGCAGATCATACAAAGAGCCTGGCAGGGTTCTTAATTCACTGGGTCCCTTTGGAGGCAGTGAAAGGGGGCACCTGGAGTGCATGAAGTGTCCATGTGTGATCATCCAGGGAGCAGTTTGTTTCTGTTAGCAGTACCTTGTGTTGATTCCTATCTTCTCTGTGCATGTGCTTTTTCCCCCCAGAAATGGACTCTTAGGGGCATGACGCTTTTCACATACTTCTATTTAATATGAAGAATTACTTAAACTGTGAAAATGACAGTATTTGGGAGAGGCAGGGGATATGTTAGAACAATAAAATGCAACATTTTTTATACTTTCCCTTTTAAACATGACTCTAAAATTTTAAAAGTCTTAAAATAAGGTTGGAGAAAGGTTGAGTAACACAAATATATGAAACAAAGATTCCTTTTTTTCCCCCCTCAACAAAATATTTCAAGTTAATCCAAAGTTAATTTTCAGAGGGTTTTGTTTGCTCATGAAAAAAAACTTAGTCTGTTCTTCCTCTCCAGTGACTTTTTCTTTGTGCCTTTTTGCTTGTTCAAACACCAAACTGAGAGTCTTATTTGTCCAGCTGGTTTCATCAGAAGTGTTGCTCACTTAGGTGAGCTGTTTTCAAGTAAATGCTGACCAGCTGAAAATCTGGCTTGTTTAATTTCCTCGAAAAATATTATGACCCCTGAACAGGGGTTCTGCTTCTGATGCTGGCTTGCTCAGGGACTGCCTGCAGTGCAGTTTGCTTCTACATCTATAAAGCACAGATAATCCACATGTGTGCATGCCTGGAGACTATGGTTAATAAAATATAATGGAAGCGTTAAGGATATTATAATTGTGTTAAGGATGTACTTCACTTCATGCTGTTCAAATACTTCCTGGGTTTCAGGGGAAAGGAAAGCATTGTGTCATAGAGGGTAGTAGACATTAAAAGAATTGATTACATTTTGAAAATCAGTATGGGGTGAAATAAATGCTTTTAATCTGTTTGGACATCTCAGTCCTTGACCCTTCACACAAGACTATCTGAAAATTGTGACTAGAGATGAAGATAATTGAAAATACAGTGTTAGATTAATTAAAATTAGATTTCCCTCTCAGTTCAGTGACCCCCAAAACTGGAGAGCAAATACATATTTTTTGCTTTCTGTGTCGGGATACATCCAGTACTCATACATGTAAAGAACTTAGAGGTGGAAAAGCACCATGTAGAAAAAGGTGTAGTAACCATCCAGCTTGGATGTTTTTGTGCTGTGAACAGTAAACATGAATATACTCCACTGCTTCAGTCATTTAGATAAAAGGAACGTTCAGTTCCTTGTCTAGGGGAGCCCAATGGTTTTTTTCAAAGCTCCTGAACTTTGAACTCTAGAACTCTACATTGACCTTGTCCTTGATGGTTTTTTCTCTTAAGTTCATTCTTAGGGCAGGTGTAGCACAGTTATCCAAGATGGCATGGATGATTAGATTGCATTTGCACAGTGAACTGCGAGGTGTAGGTTTTACTCGTCATCCTCTGCTGGATAAAATAGAAGAAAATGACTCAGTCTTTTGCTGTTGTAGCTGAGTGTGTGTCAGAGCTTCTGCAGAGGCAGAGGAGGGACCTGTTGTAGTGGGTCATTTTGCCTGTGGGACTGTTCCCCTCTGCCATGTCCTTTCTCAAAATCTCTGGAAAGACCCTTCTGTTTCCCAGTTTGCCTCCTAGAGTTAGGTGTTGAGTATATGTGTAGTGAGCATGAGTACTTTGCTTATGAACTATCTTTGCTGCTCTTCCTGCTGCTTGTTAAAGAGATCTTCTTCTCTCCCCTTTTTTCCTGTGACTAGCGATGAAATACAGTTCTGTGCCTCTGGAAGCACCAGTAGTGAGGTCCTGCAGGCCTCTCCATCATGGCAAAACTCCTTTTCACCACACTCAGTTTCACTCTTAATGAAGCTAATTATGCTCCTAAGAGAGCAAGCAAGTGCTCAGAAGGAGGAGGAATTGTTTTGCACGCGCACAGGCACACGCCTTTTGAATCACCTCTTCTGCTTTCTAGGTTCATATTTACACACAGATAAATACTGTTATATGTAAGCATGAATGCTGCTCTTTGTCATAGTAGTGGATCTGGAAAACCTTTTGGATGTCATGATGTCAAACCGCAGTACTCTGATGCTGTGAAAAATCCTGCTGGTCTGTAGAAACCTTCATCATGGGATATACCTTTTGGCTTGATAAAAATTGAAGAGATGCCATGACTATTTTTGCTTCTGAGACCTTGTAATTACTTCTGTGAGGTTCCTAGAGGTCTTAGGCCAGGCAGTTGTTCTCAGACTGTCTTCACCTTACTTTGTTTTGGGCAGCTGCTTTGCTGTATGTTTGTCAGGATGTAAACTGACTGCAGGGTTCCAGGTTTAAAATAAACCACAGGAGTTGGGGTACAGCTGTGAAGAGTCTACGTGAGTTCAGGGTGAGTCTGGAGAAATTAATGGAAGAGAAATTCATTGAGGATACATAATCCTCATAAGGCACAGAAGGTTCCCGAGCTGAAAATAGCTGGAGGTTTGGAGTGTATTAGGGATATCTATCATATATTCTGGCACTAGCAGTTGTCATGCAGTTGGAGACAACTCCTCCTTGGCAGAGGAAAAAAATCAAACTATATGCAATCTGTTTTAATTAAATGAAGTATCAGATCCTCTCAACCTACATTCTGCTAAACTTTTCTTCATCTCCTGTTAGGAGCTTTCAGTTGCTTATGTCATTCAAGTAGCTATTCTCTAATCAATTCATTTGGCAGCTGGGGAGACTATACTGTTGTTGACGGGGTTTTGCCAGGACATTAGAAATTGGCTGCTGGAAACACTCAGAATTTACAGTCCTTCTTTCGCTATATCATGGTGGTGGTTGATAGTTAGGTTTTGATTGAGCTGAGCATATAGATCTGCCTGGTACCCAGATAATCCTCTCGCAAATGACTGACATTTATAGCAGTCCATATCCTTGTTGGCAGCTTCTCATCTTCAGGGTGCCTGAGTGACCTTGTATTTCATGCTGCTGAATTACACTCTTTTCCTAATATTGCAGTTCTTGAAGGCTCCTAATCTTCCAGTATGCCATTCTGTTTACATGGGTTTTGACAATGCCTCCGATTTTGTGCTGTCAACACATTTCATTAGCACCTTTATGCTCTTTTTGCCAATGTTGTTAATGAGAAGAGAAGAAAAAAAAATCAGAATAATTTATCTGGTACTTATGTTTATATATACTATAGAGACTTTAATTTTGACATTTCTTCTGCATTAAAAAGATGCAGTGATGTTTTGTGTAGATGCTGTACTGGCTGAAATCAGCACACAAAAGTGCTGGATCGACTCAGTGGGTTGGAAGTTTTATTGCCAGAAGTATTGTCGAAGTTCACTGATTGATATTGGTGACATTTTGCTTTCAAGTCTGCCACAGAGGTTCTACTCAGTAACTTAATACCTCCATCACTTTAGCAGCTATTATGTGGCTAAAAATAGTTGTGGTAAGTAGTCTTGAATTTTTCCTATTGTAATCAGGGTTATTATGTATTCCTGCTAAATGTATTCGATTAAGATAATTGTCTTTCACGTATCACATATAGTATCCTTAAACTTGTCAGGTCTTTGATTGGTGACACATGAAACACTGAGCAACGGATAAAATAGCTTTAGCAACAGTGACCATGGTAGTGGATGGGGAATTTCAGTGTCTCCTGTGTTTGTTTGCATAATAATTTGTTTCATAGTCAGTCTTGAGTGAATTACTAAATTGAGAATACTTCTTAATTAGCCCATGTGTTATGACATCTGAGAAATTATGCCTGGATTTGATTAACTACAGTTGAATGAAATGGAAAGTAAAACCACATTTTGCCCTAGGAAGTAAACTAGTAAGTTTTGCAGAATGCAAAGCTATTTTTCTCCCTGAGGTTGGGGATTAGCCTGATTGACAGGATGATGCCCGCTGGCTGTGGCCTAACACTGGCACTGGGAGTGAGGCTGGTAATACCTGTACTGACATTTCAGCTGCTTTCTAGCATCCCTGGGAAAGTCCAGATGCAGCACTAGCTGGTGACACTGCCAGCACAAGGGGAATAGGTGCCATCATGTGGCTTGTGTTCATGGAAGCTGCATAAAATTGACATAGATCCCTTAACACATCAAAAATGCAGCGGCTTGCTTTAAACTGTGGGAGGGGTTCTGTTTCCTTTCTATGTTTTGGTCCAGAGCGCATCCTGAAAAGCCTCTTTTTGACCTGCCTACCATAAACCAGACTTGACTGTAACTCCTTTCCCACACTGCTCATTGAGCTCCAGCTGAAAATACCTTGAGCTCATTTTTTGCCTGTGCTCAGTCTTTAAGTGCCTATTGTCGTGCTGGAAATAAAGCCTTCAGTTAAGGACTGCAGAAGCAAGTCTTCGTCAGCCCTGTGTGGTTTTTTTACAATTCTGGTTGGACAAGAATCTCACTGGTTTCACTTTTGGTTTTGCTCCCCTTTCTAAGGGATGTAGCTTGCAGATCCTCAGATGTGGTACTGCTGTATATGGCTTGGAAACCTATCAAGGAAGACTATGCAGGAAATAAGATCAACTCCACTGGAAGTAAAATGTGCCTATTTGCAAAACTTCTTCTAGTGTTACATCCTGTTGAAAGTCTTGATTTAAATGTGAGCTGATTGTCCGCTTAGTTACATACTTACAGGGAAATAAACTGAATTCACTTAGTGGAATTGTATATTTTAATTTGCTTGGTTGCAAACCTGTATTATTGGTTAATTCACACTAGATTTCCCAGCTGCCAGGATGAATGAACAACACCATACTGTACAATTATGACAAACTCCATTAAGATTTGTATTCAGCTGTTGTTACTTGTATGTCCCCAGTGGTTTGAATTCCATTTGCGCCGTGAGGAAATTGCAAAACAAGCTGTGCATTTTTATGCTGATGAAAATGCTGAAAATAAACAGTGATAGCTTTTCAAAAGGGGAAAAGAAAAAAAAAAAGGAAAGCAGACTATGCCAACTTTTCAACCCAACTCACAGAAACCATTGTAATAAAACAGATTTATGCTAATTATATAACAATTAAAATAATATTTCACGTGCAGGAAAGGAAGGTCCTTGTTCTTTATACTTCTACTATGTAACTTATGCTGTATAACTTTATATTTATGCTGTATAATTTGCTTATTCAGTTCCAGATGAAGTGCTCCTTCCCACCCGTGGTTTGTGCTCTCCCCAGGCAGATGCTGGGTGCAGCAGCCAGTGTATGAAGTGATGGTTCAGGATGCAGACTTTTGGTCTGGCTCTGCTAAAGCACTTGAGCCCTCTGATGGGTCTGGCTGCATTTCTGTGCCTGAGCTCAGGGCACTCAGATGCTGCAGGTCTGGTCACACAGTCATCTCCTTGGGACGTGAGCCATCTCCTGATAAGGGTTCATATTAATGCTTAGAAAAAGGACCTCAGCATTGATCTGGGCTCAGCATGGTGCTGTAGGGCTAGAAATCAAAGGGGACACCTTGTTACCTCTGAGCAGAGTGAGAGTGCCCTGTTCTTCTGCAGTCTTTCAGGGCTGGCTTAGCTGGGCCATCCCCTGCTCTGCTTCTGTGCACAAACTCCTGAGGACCCTTTCCCCCTAAATCAGGCTGCTTTGCTGATTCTGAAGGGTTCATGTGAATCAATCCCTTTCAGTGGAATATTTTAGTTTGCTTTTTTGTATCTGGTGTATAAACTTTATCCATGGCATCTTTTTGTTTAAACATTTTTCATTATACCTGTGCTTCTGGCATGAGTTTAAGGATAAAAAAGAAGTCATTTGGGCTCTATAGTTAAAATCCATGAAGGCAGGATGTGAATATCTGCAAATTCTAGGTATAAAAGGCAGTAGCTATTCATTATTGTCACTATGTCTTTTGTCTCAGTTAACTTATTGTTTGGTTTGGGTTAGTCTGACCTTGTAAAACGATCTTCTTACGGACATTGTATTAAGATAGGGTCAATTATTAATTTAATAATTTAAATTCTATGGTATACCATTTCCTCTGATTAATTCATTTTTGAAAGTTATTTTCCTGCAGAGAGACACAGCGGTCTAACTGATTAAAAGTCAATATCCTTTTTTTATAGTGCAAAAAGAAAATATTCTGCTGATTGAAGGAGAAAAAAGCCCTTCAATCTCTATAAATACCAGTAGATGTGTATTCATAGCATCAGTAAGGATCTTCTGCCTTCAGTTTTAGAACTGAATTAACCCATTAAAACTTAAAGTGCCAGATGATTTCTAATTTTCCTTTTTTTTGATTATGAGAAATGCAACATTTTTGTTTCGTTGTTGGTGAGGAGGCTGCCTTTCCTTCCCTGCTTCCTGAACCTCATACTCAAGCCTTTATGTAACTGAGACATCCATGGGCTACATGAGCTAGGGCAATAAGGAAATAAATGGTTCAGAGCCTCTCCAGCAGTCTTTTGTTTAGTTACGGGGTGTGTTTTATCTGTGTGTGTGTGTGTTTTATTGCAGTAGCTTCTCCTGCAGCTGCCCCTCCTGAGCCTCTCTGCAGGTCATGCACGAGTCAATATCAGCACTCTGACCGTGCAGTGTGTGGCACCAAGCGAGGTGCAGTGGCTGCTTGAAGTGATACCACAGGTGGAAGAAATGTATGTCAAACCATGCCCTTTGTGATGAAGTAGATGGTATGTTGTTTGTAGGTCAGTATTGAGGAGCAGGAAGTACTGCATTTTGGGTTAAAAAAAAGGCAAACCGAAAAAAAAAGGACCCAAATCCCACAGAAAAACCCCGACAGAAAACTGAGGTCCAGACCACTTGTGAGCATCAGGAATTTATGGAATGGCTTGGGGGAGGGAGAGAGAGCAGGTGTTTGGGGTTTGTTTATACATTTTTTAAGATTATAAGCATTTAATTGTGGTTTTCTGGCCAAGTTTTCACCAAGAGAGCTAGACACAGTGGTCCTAAACCACTTTGTAATTTCAAATGGATGTGGTAATCATTTGCTGTTGTAGACTGCTACGGCACACTGCTAAGCAGATGCTCCATTTCATCCCATAGGTGAATGCAGTTCAGTGATACATCAATTGATTTTTAAAATGCGGAAAGAAGGGGAGAAAAACAATGCACACACGTGGTTAGCTTTGAAAGTTGGAAAGCTGTTGTTTATTGGGTGGCTGAAGGAATGAGACAAAAGCATCCCTTAGATCTGCTCTGGATCCCAGCTCGTGTACAATCCAGAGCTTTGTTGTGGTTTGTCATTTCTGCAGTGCCTGAAGCCTCTTGGCAGTAAAAATAAATCTGGGGGTGTGGGCTGTGAGTCTGCTGCTGAATCTGTGCTGCAGGACAAACTGAGTTGTGTGGTGTTTGTTAAGGAAGGCCATGGGCAATCCAAGCCCTAAAGGAACAGAATCAGGATCTAGTAGTTTGCTGCCAAAGAAGAAACTTATCCCAAGCTTAAGTGTGTTCTGACTTGAGTGGCATAAACTGTGACATCTGTCAGTGCTAGCACTGATTTTTGTGTGGGAATACTTTAAAGTAGTCTTCCTTGAATTTTGTTGGGAAAAAATTATTTAGGACACAAAAATTAATAATCCTGTTAGATTTAACTGTTATAAATGGTTTTGAAAACTTAAATAGAGTTTAATTTCCATTCACAAAGAATGGCATGATCATGTTAAATTTGGAGTTTTGGTGCTTGAAAAACTTATACCATGCATGCCATCTTAAAGTTGTACTCTGTCAGCTCAAAGAATGTGTGCAAATTATTAAAAGACCTATTCTCTTTATTCCACATGTATAAAAGAGATTGATAAAAATGCCCAGCCTGTTAGAGTACAGTAATTCATAAATAGAGTCTTTGTAATTGCCTTTGACAGCAAATGCTGCAACAAAATACATAAAATGCAAAAAATAACAATGGTAGTCAAATTAATACCTCTTTATTAATATTTTTACTGTTGTGCTGAAGGATGCATTTAATTTCTTGTTTTATCTCATTAACCAGACAGTCACAAAACAAATGAGTTTCAGATTAGTTTCACCAAAGCTATTTATCTAATTATGGCTTTCACTGCACTTGAATGAATGGTTGCAAATCAATAGGTCTCTTAGGTTGCGAGGACATGCATTAATATTGGTGAGTCTCCAAGCTGAATAGCAGGAGTGATGTCTCTTGGTTTTTTCCATTCAGATATATGCATAAACTGAGAATTTATCTGAAGGCCTTCTTAAAGAGATCCATTCATAAATTGATCATTTGTAATTCAGTGTGGCAAAAAATGCTTACATTATACTGGTAGAGGTTTTATTAAAAAAACCCAGAGCAATTATTTCAGAGGAACCTAGAGTAGATAAAAACGTGTTGTAGTGGGTCAAGATGTTGGTTCAACTGTAGCCATAAGTTTTAAGGTTTATCTAACAGGTAACAGTTTTAGCCATAAATATGTTTCTTGTGCTTTCAGGAGAGTGCATGGGAAAATGTACAGCCTGCCTCCCATGCTGTTTGTTTTTTTTTTCTAGTTTCAAATAGTCAGATAGTTTCTGACTCTGATGCTGGGGGCTTGTTAACATTAACCATTTAAGTTACAACTTTTCATGTCATGCATCTACAAATCCATCCATCTACAAATCCAAATTTAATGAATTTGGATAGTCATTTGCCTTCAGACTCATCTTGGAACACAAATTTACAGAGCTTCTCTGTGGGGTTTGGTGATAATGACTTTACAAAGGAAGGAAAGCTAAGTTTTGTTCTATTCTCTTGTTGATGAAGACATTTATTTTTGATCAGTTTTGAATATCTTACCTTTAATTTCAGTGACCTTTCCTCTGTTCCTATGAGGCAGGGAACTTCCAGCTTCTATACATTTAACTTTTTATTCTTTTTTTACAGCTGTTTTTCAAGGAAGCAATTCCAGTCTCTCTAGATGACTCCTGCCATGCTGTAATCATTTTTGCTACCTTGTTTTAAACTCTATCTGGTTCCGCAGTGTCCCTTTGAACTAGTGATGGCTTGTGCTGAATGTAATATTCTAGATGAGACTGCACTGCTGTTTTATATAAATCATGCCATTTCCTCCCTTTCTACATCATGTAGGATTTTCATCCTAACAATCTGCTGTCTTTCCAGAGCTCCTGGGGCCACTGGTTAGTTCTTCACACAAAATGTCTTCACAGTCATTCAGGTTGCTTTCTTTCAGCTGATATAGTTAATGTAAAGCTGTATAAATTGTCAGCATTTTTTTCGTTGCATTTGATGTGGATAAACATAATTCAGCACTGTTTACTTGCCTTCCTTGACTAGGTCTATTTGAAGTTGTTTATAGGCTTCTAATTGTGACTAACCAAAATTGTATGAGCAAAATTTATCTTGATGCTGGTATCATAAATATGTTTCATGAAACAGCATCCAGCCTAGGACACAATGTCAGGGCATCTTTGTGTTTTCCTTTTCACAACGAAAACAGACCATTTAATCCTGTTCTTGTCCTTCATTACTTCTGTTTCTTGATCAACTGCAATGTTTTGTCTACACGTGAAAGACTGCTTTAGCTTCCCTTGAGGAGTTTTCTATGTTAGGGTGTGTCCATACCATCCTTGATGAAGTTGGAGGTACAGCTGTAGAGTGTTGCTGTGTAGGTGGTCTCTGATTATACAAGGAAAGCAGCTGATATAGCACGTCAGTCTTGACGTTGTTGCAACATTCTCTGTCAAAGGCTTTGCTGTTCTTCTGAGGCATGTAAGAACATATATTCATGACTGGTGAAGCTCCTGTTTGGTGGGTGGACAATTGTTTGGAAGGCTTTCCACAGACTAGTAACCAATAACATTTTCCAATAACCTCTGAGCAGAGCTCTGCAAAAGTATCTCTTGGCTCTGCTCCTTTCAGCATTTTCTTTAAAACCTCTAGTGATGGAGTGGAGAATGAGTTGTTGAGAAGTAGCTACTGCTCTGATACATCAAAGAAGAAAGACCAGGGAGAAAAAGTGTCTGTTTTGTTCTTTTTGAAATAATTTATTTATATTTTTCTGCTTAGGCAACTTGATGGAAATACTGCCATTAGGAATGAACCTATCTAAAAGGTAAACCAGCAACGGCTTTTGAATAATGTCACATCACAGGCATTTGTTCTCTATTCTTGTAGAGCACTTCATTAAAACCAGAGACACAAAATGTCCTTGTACTGAGTGGTCTTTTGCATTTAAGCAGAAAGTGTAGCTAACAGAGTAATTCTGCTATTAAATCAGAATTGTGGTCTGATTAAAAACAATGCAAATTTAGGCTCTTTGAGAATCCATTTATTATTGCTGTAGAAAAGTACCTACTTCAGTTGTTTACTAGTAACAAAACATGTTACAGAAAAATTTATGGCAGGATGGTGGGAGTGGATAAGGAAACATTACATTTGTTTTTTCCAAATTCCAAAGAAACTACCCAGAGACAATAATTTCTTGTTAAAAACTATCCCTGGTCACTGAAAAGGTAATGGTAAATTTTGTGAAACTTCTAATACTGGAAAGATTTTAATTTTTTTTTAGTGTGAGTTAAGCAAGAAAACAGACTGCATCTTTATCCCTTGCTTTAGCAGTTTTTGGTGTTATCTGACTTTTAGAAACAAAGCTAAATGCTGAGGGTCTGTGAGTCATCTTTTCAGCCTTAGCCAACTCCAGCTTCAGTATGTGTGTGCTTGTTTCTTTATACCATGACTTTTTCCCTCCTAAGTTAGTCATTGTTATCTCTTGGCACAAGTGAAGAGGTTAAAAACATCAACAAGCATGAGGCATGCTTAAAACATGCAAACAAACCTCCCATGTAATCTTCCAAACCCCAGAGTGTTCCCATTCCCATTACTTTGTTGTTCATGAACCCATCTGATCTTTTGATCATATCCAAGGCAAGGGTTTAGTGACCAGGAATAATGTCCTAGAGGCCTTCTTCACTTAACTTCTGCTGGTGTGTCCAGTTTCCACAACAGACATTATAGCATTGCATAAAGAAAAAGCAGAAAATAGATTAGATAGACGTGAAATTTTTCTGTTAATCTTTTTTTGAATGCTGTGCATTTCTAAGAAGTCTCTGTGTGTGTATCTACATACCAAAAAGGTTTGTAAGCTCCTTTTAATTTTGATACAGTTGTTTCTGGTGCTTGAGAAGTGACCAAAGAAGTTGTTACCCCTCAGGCTTTGGCTGGTTTGGATAAAATGGGTGAAGCCCTTGTGATTTGTGGTGGTTGTTCCATTGAAATAAGGATGGTTTGAAGTCGCCTCTGAAAAAACAGTTTGGGAAAGGATGGAGCAGTGAGCAAGGTGGTGGGGGTGAGCATCAACTGATTTTTGGAGACAGTGCATCTCAAAATGAAGGTCTCTTACAGTGAGTGGTGGTTTGCCATCAGTCTGCTCTAGGACCACAGTTTAACCCGTGGGTGGTGTGTCCTTGCTGCACAATGAGCAGTCGAGCTGCATGGGCTTTTGAGATTGTCATGGTGAAGAGGCTGGAAGAGTCTGAACAGGAACTACTTACTTTGGTAGGGCATCCAGGCTGCCCAGGCTGCTTTGGTGAATTGGTGAGAGTAAACTGAGCACCCCAGCAGGCTGTTAGGATGTCACAGACATCTTGCTTTTTGTTAGTGTTCATGGAGACACAGATAGAGCATCTCTGCTACTCTCTGACAGGTCAGTCACTGTGGGGGGAATAATGCCCTTTATTAATCTTTTGGATAGTTTTTCTTCCCTGATTTTCATCTAAATTCCCTATCAAATTAGCATTTTCCATGTGCATATTGCTTGAACCAACTTTTGAAGACAGCAGCTCCCCATCTCTCCCACCTCCTGCTTTGCGTAGGTCAGAAAACATTTGCTGACTTAAAATGATATTTATTAGTGACTTTGAAAACTGAGTAGGCTGGTAACTAGGATACAGTGGGTAAGTGGAAGGAGGGTAGCACCATATTGAAATGATCAATGTTGCAAGTGTTAGCTATGATGCTGAATATTAAAGAATGAGAGGGTTCATTCTCTTTGCCCCTAGGCCTGAACAAATGTGGTCAGTCTTTACCTGCTTTTATTCCCATGGGACAAAGCACTCCTTCAAGGATCTTGGGATAAAAACTCAGGTTGCTGAAGCAGAAGAAGCTCTGTTCTATGTTGTTGCTTTCCATGGATACATGAAGGAGGAGCATGAGGAGTCCTGGACGCTGGTGTGTGTGTGTGTGCGGTTGGGCAAGAAATGTGCAGCTTCAGGTAGCACACGGAATGCGTGAGCTGCTCCTTAGTCTGGCAGTCAGAAGCTCCTCCAAGTGTACTGTTCCTAGGCCTGGCTGTCCTCAGGAGGTGGAAACGTGACTCTGTGGAAAGGCAGTGATGTGTGAGCCCTTTCCTCTGATTGTACTACGGCATCAGCAGAGGGTTCTGATGCTGCTGATGTGTTCTGTTCAGGATACATTCAGCTGTACCTTGGCTGTGAGTAATGCAGGGGCTATTCTGCTTTCCTTTTGTGTGCCCCGTTCACACAACTGATAAGCAAGCTTCTGTTCACATTATGTCCTTCGGCTTCTCTCTTACGTGGTCTAATGAGTATTTCTTTAAAAATAGTTGCAGTGCTGCTGCTGCTGTCTTCGGTGAGGGATGAGGTGCTCTCCTGGGTGGTTATCGCAGGTTCTGCAGGTGCAGGCTGTGGATACTGCCTCATGTATATTTTGAAAAACAGACTTGAAAAAGTCATCCACAACTTTCAAGCCAAAAGACGACGGTTTAAAACAACAGTTCCTCTGGAGGACTGATTTTCCTTACAGCACCTGATGTGCAGAGAACTTGTTCAAGTATTAGAGGGTTCAGTCTGTTTGTCAAGAGACACATCTTACAAAGACATGTATGTTCAGTTTCATAACATGCAATTCACCTCAGAACCCTGCTCTGCTGTGATACTGTGGACTTTTTTCCACTGCACACATTTTTCATGCTAATTTAGACTCTAGCTTTTTTTTTTCTTTTGCATATGCCTTTGATTATGAGAATAAGATTGACTAGGATATAGATATCATATGGTGGGACTTCTGTTGGGATGGAAAACTAGATAATAGTTGCAAATGTAATTAAAGGTTAATTAATTCAGATAATTTAATCAGATGTAAAAAGCAGAGAAATCTTCTAATCCTTTGACTCTCAAATTGTGAGGGTTTTTTTCTGTTTATGGGGAAAAAATATGTCCTATAAGTCATTTAAAGGCTTTGTAATATATAAAAAATGGAACAAAGGGATAAGAACTTTCTGCTTTAAATACCAGGTCTAGTTTTGCTGGAGGGAAGTTATTGATGTCATGGGGGACAAGAGACTGATGTGGGACAAAATGAAACAAGATTTGTTTGTTTGTTTGTCTAGTTAGGCTGCCTAAAATAGTTTTTTCATCGATACTTTCTCCACAAAAGGTTTAGTGCAACATAGTTTAATACATTCTTTTACTATGAATTTAAGTGGGGTTATCATGTCAGAGGGTGTTAATCTTGTAATAGTATCTTGTCAAATTTTGTGGCTTTTTGCTTAAACTAACTTTGGCTGAACGTCTGAACATATTCTAAACCGGAGGAGAGTGTGCAGGGATCAATTCTGAAGGCCCATGCTGTCTTAAAAAGAAATTATAAATACAGGGACCCCTAATAGGACAGTTTCTGTAAATGATATTTTCAAAAGTCTATTGTTGGACCAAGACCCTGGCTTTCAAAACTGGAGGTCAAAAAGAGAAAATTCCCTGGTACCAGCTGGAAAATGTCAAAAGATAAAGAAAACACAGCCTTCCACATAGGGATCAAACTTCCTACAGTAGTAGGAAAAACAACTTGTAGACTTAATTAAATTTAGTGCGAGTAAATCTGTAGCATGAAACATCAAAATGATACAGCATAAACCTGATGTGACATATTCACGTGCTAGTAATATCAAATATGTGCAAACAGTTGTTTATATGAATAAAGATGAAAATAAAGATATATATCAGAAGAAAGGCAAGTAATTAAATTTAAGGATAAAGAATGTAATTAAGGGAATCTGCCTCGTTAGGGTGGAAGTCTTGCCTGACTTGAAAGGCTATGTTCATGAAGGTGGTTCCTATTTAAAGATGTCTGAACTGGATCTGTGACCTTGTGAGAGTGCTGAGCACATCTTTCGCTTTCTTATGAGCTTAATTTGCATAAGATATGTCATTTATATTATTTGGTTTTGATTTTATTGTACTAAGTAAAATTTCTCTCTCTTAGCTACTTGGCACTTGAGCATTTTTACTGAGGCAAAAAGAAATATACAAAACTCATCTGTATCTTGCATGTATATTTTCTGATTCTGTAACTTCTCTAAACCTGGTGAAAGCAAAATTTACCTAAGCAGCTTTTAGTGGTGGCTCATATATTGTAGACTCTTTGTGCTCTAATCCTGTTCCATATCTGATGGTTATCACACACTGCTTCCCATGCTGCTCTCTGTGCCAAGCAGTCAGGATTGAATGATGGGCATGCAGTGGTTTCTGCTAAACTTGCAGAGACTTTTGAATGGCCTTGTTTCTAGGTCCCTCCCCATCTCAGAGGTGACAAACCTCCCTTTGGAGTGGATTGCACTTTTCATTTGTTCCTGCTTTAATGGCCAGGCTAAAGATTTGCAAGGCTATCAGAGTTAGTACAACCTCACTCTGCAGACGGTTTGAAGGTGCTGGTAGGAGAGTTCCAAGGATTTCTGAGGCTTTGCCAAGAGCAGATGAGGAGTTCCTGATTTACTTTGCCAAAAAATTGCTTGTGTGATCTAAGGGAAAGCTTTATTCTTTCTTTGTGTGCTGAGTGCTTTTTAGGTCTCTGTACAGTGAGGCCTTGACTGCTTCATGAAACTAAAGTTAATAGTCTTTCCTACAACAAAGTAAATTACAGCTGTTCTTCTGGAAGTGGTTAAGAACTCCCACTCTCTGGTTCATAGTAGGTTGGCACTGGCTTGTGCCAAGAGCTACTGTCAGTGAAATTATTATTGTTCCCAAGAGGTCACGTAACGGAGCGCTGCCAATGCAAACCACAGCACTGCAGATTCTCAAACTGTTAAGGCTCTAATGAAAACTCCTTTAAGCAGAGTACACCCACCCTCAAGGCTGCTCTTGCTCTCCGAAAACCTCAGAAGCAAGAAAAGCAGAAGTCAGCAGTTTTACTCTAGATTTGTTGCATTTTAAATGCCCTATAGGTGTTTGAACTTAGAGTGGGGCTGCCCTGGGTAGGTGGAAGAGAGCTTGTGTGCTTCTGGCCCTTAGCTGATAGCAGATTTTTACCAGTGGGTCTTAAAATGCTTCTAGAGAGTGCCCATGGTCATCCCCCTTGCATGGGAAGGAAAATGACTTGCTGAAGGTTGCGGCCCCACCATGTTAAGGAATGAAACCGTGGTACGCTGAGCAGTCTGGTGCTTTTCTCAGTGGGCCTCTTGGTCTCTGTGAAATCAGAAAACCGGTTACTCAGAAACACAGAGAAAATAATTTCAGTGGTTTTTTTACCATAAAGGAATAACTGTGCTCTTCTAGTAGGAAAAAGGTTTGGGAAATTACTAGGAAGAGGTTTGGTGACCTACCTCTTGTACAGGCAGTGGTAAAAGCAGGGCTCTCTGGGACCAGGGACCTAAAATAATAGGGACATTAAAAACATACTTTTATGCACACGTGAGCCCATTCATGGACAATCTGTGTGCAGCCTATTAAACGAAAACTTTAAAAAGTTGCCAGAAAGACAAGCGTTTTTCAAATAGTAAACTAATGCAATTTATTGGAAAGTATTTTCATAAATCATAGTCAGAGCACTGGATTTTAACTTTGTCTTTTTGTATTTGAAGCATTAAATATACTCAAGTTATTGAAAACTATAACTGTTTCTTTAATTAGAAATTGTTTCTGAATGAATTAAGATTTTAATGGATTTTCTTAATAATGTATGCACTCTGTGTTGACATTTTTAGCTACTTGTCGTCATCGTTCACAGCTGATTTGCTGAATATTTCCTAATATCTGGAGTTTTGTTCCTGCATCTGTGTTCACTGAAATAGCTGCAGCAATACTGGATATTTTTGCCCTTCTGCTGTTTGCCAGAATTCTTGTGGCAGAGGTGAGCATCCTTGCAGCTGGGTTATTGGGGCAGCTCATAAGAAGGCTCCTGAACCTGTGCTGGCAAAAATCAAGTACCCAACCATGCTGATTTTGCCTGACACCAGAAAGGGAACGTTTGAACTTACACCTACGTGGTGGGTGGTTGGTAGTGACAGATGAGATGAATCACTTAACTGATTGTCTGC
Source organism: Vireo altiloquus (assembly GCA_013396875.1). Lineage (NCBI taxonomy): Eukaryota > Metazoa > Chordata > Aves > Passeriformes > Vireonidae > Vireo > Vireo altiloquus. The sequence continues at coordinate 936,975 of VZRF01014785.1, forward strand.
TTTAAATTTTTTATTATATTTAATCTCTGAAAAATGTGGCTTGCTGAAGGCCAAGTTCTGGCACCTGTGTTGTCTGCAGTGATGTTGACAGGTGGGCTACGTCAGCAATTGAGACCTGGCACACTGGATAATGTGATGGGGAAAATTGGTGGAAGGCTAACATGAAAACACGTGCTTTTAAGAGCCTTTTTAAAACACAGAATGCATCTAGAAATGTACTTCTGGTTGCCCTGAAGCTCCATAGACTTTTTCTCCCATGCCTGGTGCAGCTGGCTGGACTAGCAGAATTAAATTGTCTGGGAGTGATGGAGCAGGAGACAATTACAGATTTATTTGAGTGCTAAGGGAAATCCAGGAGATTGTTTGATCCAACCCCTGCTCTGTGTAGGACAAAATTCAAAGCCAGCGAAATTGTGCAGGGCCCTGTCTGGAGAAGCTACAAAAACTCCAGGAAGAAGATTTTACCACCTGAACATTTATTCTTGTGTTTGACACACCATTTCTTCATAAATTTCTTCTTCTAATGCATGCTTGTAAGTCAGGCTGCCTGGCTTTCAAAATGCCTTTGCTATGTAGATGTGCCATGCTGCTTTCTTTTTTTTTTCTTTTCATTTGGAAATGTGTCATGAGAAGGTATTTTGCTGGCAACATAAGAAACATGTCAACAGAGGTGCTTTGAAAAGCTTTTAAGTATGCAGACAATCTGCGTTTTCCTACTCCTGATCTCTCTTTTAACTGTTTTGTTGGTGTCTTCGTTTAGATTTATCTGAAAATAAATAGTAACCTGTCACTGGGAACATTGTTTTAATTGTAGTGTGAAATATCCAGTGCACATTCTTTTGAAAGCTCCAAATAATGTACTATCAAATTATAGCTTGCATCTTTAGAAATATTAGCTGTTGCATAAAATTTTAACAATCACTAAAACCCCCTACCCATCTGCTCTTATATGCTGCCCTCCAGATCAAAACCAAACCAGATGCTGGTGGCCAGGGACACAATGGTAGATGACAAAGACCATCTACTTTTATTAGGTGCTAAGTTTTAAAGAAATATAAGTACAGCAATACTCCTAAATCTTTATGGTAACAGTCTGTTCAGTGCCTATTTTGTACTGGAAAAAAGGGAGGATACTGCTTTCCTGTGAAATGTTGCTGACAGCCAGGAAGAGTGAAATGCACTGGGAATTTTGTAAGGTAGCATTAGGAAATGTATGGCCAAACTGGCAAACTAGAGCGCAAATGCTGCAATAAAATTCAGTTAATGAAGGAACGTGAATAGACAATTAAGTGTACTCTGCATACTTTAATGTTACATAAAGCATGATAAAAAGCAGTAAAATTCTGATTCTTTCTTTTCATATTTAATGAACTCTCATTGCAAACATTGTATTAGCATATGAGTTGACAATGTCCATTCTCTCTTTATAAGAGAGGGAAATCTTGTTTAAACTGTTTTATAAACTATACCCATGGAGTCTACAGTTGTAGATGAGATGGGAATTTCATTTTGCATCAGCTGATGCACTTAGGTGAGCATGGAGTCTGAAGTCAAGTTTCCCATGGCTGACACCCTTGAATTTTGTATTGTCGTTTTTTGTGAGCATAGTTAACTGCCTTTTTATGTTGACAGAGTAGAGACACTGCTCTGTCAACATAAAAAGGATTTATTAGGCATGTTTTATGCCATCATTCCTTGGATAGCTTTAGTTTAGCATAAACAAGTGCTTCCTCTGAGCACAGCTGTCCCTTCCCGCCTCCCTCCGCGTCCCACAGCCTTCGCCTGTGCCCCCACTGCTCGCCTTGCTGGGGATCGTGTTGGTGTGGCTCCCCAGGGACCCACCAAGGGAAACCATCGCTTTTGGAAATAATCTCTATTTAGTGAGCCGATTCAAAGCCATTGGTCATTCAGCTTGGTTCAGGACCTGGCTTCACGGGCATGTGTGGAAGCACAAAGGAGAAGAGCGGTGGGAATGGGAAGCTGAAACACAAGGTGTAGAGAGGACATGACTTGCTTGTCAGCAGCCTCATTTTAGGGTACTTTAATCTGATCATGGAACTCATCATGAGCAGGAGGGTGGCCGTCTCCTTTCTCTAGTAACATAAAGTTCCTAACTGAGGCATCTCCTTCGGCCAGCTTACCACTCCTCCCTGTCTCTCCATCCGGGTAGGTGTCTGGATGCTGCAGCTTTATTTGAGGCATAGGATACAGATGGAGGAGCCTGTGTTAGTGAAGCTGGATTTATCCTGGGCTTTTTGCCATAGTAGGACTGAGGAGGAGGAAGGACTGAAGAGGGAGGAGAGAAACCAGCCAGCCCTACCATATTGTCTCCTATGATATTCTTTTCTATTCTTAACTTCTTTTGGGCAAAGGAAAGGGCATTGCAAATAAATTTTGCTCTTGGACACTAAATTACACTCCTTGCTGGGCTCAGGAGGCTTTAAAAGTGGATGGTTTTTATGCCAGATTAAGTAAAAATTAGTTTTGTTTGAAGCACAAACCCATTCAGCCATATTTAGTTTGCTAGGTACTGGAAAACAGAGATGCTTCTAAATGCTTCCCCAACTGTCGCTGACTCAGAAATAAGTCTTTAAACATAAAGAGTTCTGCTTGTCTTTGTAAAGAGCATCCGTTTTCTTCTCACACCCATTTCTGTTTTGGGGGAAGTGAGAATGAGCCATGAGTTGTGGACTTCCCCTTTGTGAAATAACTTATTTTGTGAGTTCTTTCTATAAGGTAAACAGATGACAATACCTCCTTGGTTTTCTTTCATTAAGGCCCCTTTTGGGTTTCTCCAGGCAGCTCTTCAGGCTTATCTGGGAACCCTAAATTGCAAGCTCTGCTGAATACAGATTTTTCTTTTTACAGCTTTTTGACCTTTTAATGCTACACCTAAGTATATGAAACTTAAGATGATCAGGAGAAGATCTTTCCTTTATAAAAAAGATCTGTTATAAAGGGTTTTATATTTAATCTTAAATAAATATTAATGCAGAGAACTGTCACGTTGGCTGTTCTTCATTACCCGTGAATTCTGCCAGTGGGTTTCAAGAGGAGCGATGGGGGAAGGTTGTTTGTTACGAATATTATTTGGCAGAAAGTCAGGCATATTCTACAGTTTCATATGAATGATATAACCAGGAAGTCAGATAGCTTCCCAACCAACTCTGCTTGCTGTGCCTTAGCAACAAGAAAAAATCTGTTGCCACATGGAAACGGATTGGGATTCATGACAACACTCCCTATATCCAGCCATCTTCAAACAATGGTAGTGTTTCATCTGCTAAACACAACACCCTTGTCTGACTTCAGCTTAAAACACCTATCATTTAGACAGCAGCAAGTGATGTCAAATGCAAAAAATTCAAAGGTGGCAAAGAGATAAGTGGTACTGTTCAGTAATTTTTTGCTCCCTTCCCCCACTGCTTGCCTGGCACGAGTAAGCAGTGGGAACAGATGAGCATTTACTCCTGCAGAAATTACTGCCTTCTTGTGTTGCGGGTTGAGGAGGGTGTGCCAGGCAGGTACTGCCCAGCTTTGTTTCAGGATTTGTGTTCAGATCAGGGCTAGGGTGGAAACTCTCTAATTATTGTAGCTGCTTGCTTTTAGCAGCTCCAGCAAATCTTTTTGATAAAAACTTTCTGTCAGATGTAACAGTTGCAGTGGTTTCTGTCGCTCTTATGGCATTATCATTGTCATGGTTCATAATGGGAGAACAAAATCTGATTGAGACAAAAATAATTACTTTTTGATTTGTGTGTGGAGTGGGAGAGAAGCCTGAGGGAAATGAAGTAAATACATCCGGTGGATTTTAAAAATTTTTCCTGAGCCACTGTATTCTTACAGCTGAATGACCATTGGAGAGAAAAGTAGAAGCAGATGATTGTTTTGGAGAGTGAATTTGTATTCAGCTTCATTTGTGATCCTTTTCCATATGCTCTCGTGGTTGGAATGTGAGAAGTTTCCAGCATGAGTACTTGTGAAAGTGTATTTTAGGTTTGGATGCTTAAATTCCTCTTGGATATGTGTCTGAATATATAATTTCCTTTGTGGTCACATTAGCCAATTTAGGATTCAGGTGCTGAGTAGTTGCAGAAATCCCCCTGTCAGGGAATAGAAATGATCTCATTACCAGGTAGTCTGTGCTACACCATGTGCATTTCAAAATGAGATGATTTTTTGTCCAGGCTATTTATATTTAGGGAATAACAACACTGAAGCATTTGCTTAATTTTAAGTATATTGAGTAATCCAGTTTGAAATGCAAAAGTGCTATACTAAACTCTTTAGGGACACGGTGACAGCACCCTGAAACTATGAACAATTGTTTTGTTATATCTGTATATATGTTTCTAGAACTGCTCAGCAGCATGGAGTTGATCATGGGCATGTTTGCAAATCAAGCTCTGATGAAACAGACAAGTATTGATGAGTGTGTTGTAAACAGAAAACAGGTAGAGTTTGATTGCACATTGCAAACTCCTAAGCGTAGATTACTATGCTCATATTTTGGAAACAAACAGTTAAAAACCTAGATATTTGAAAATCTGGAGTGGAAACTTGAACAATTTACTGGAGAAGAAGAGCTGTGATTCTGCCTTTCCTAATTTCTGTTAGTTTTAAAATAAGTCCCACTCTAAAAGATTTAGTAAAAGAAATAATTTTGACTAAAAAAGAAATTCTTCCTTCTCATTTTTGTCATTTTTTTTCTTGCTAACTGCACATGAATATTAGAAGCTCTTAGAAGAAAGCAAAACATTTCTGTTCTGTATTTGAAATTACTATTTCCCTACAATTTCTGTAGCCTCTTTTGAGGTGTTACAGCATGACTTCTAGTGTAGACAGGTTGCTGGCTGCTACCACTGCGCTAAATCCCAGCTGAGGAAAGCACTTGAACTGGAGCTCGAAGCACTCTTGCTTTGTTTCTCTCTGAGCACGATGGTGATTAAATTGCTAGCAGATGTATGGAGCGTTGCTGATGCTACTGTGACTGCAGTGCTGGCAATGGCAGAAATATCAGCAGTTGTTGGAACAGCTTGGGCAGGAGGCGAAGCACAAGCAACTTGAAGGCAACTAATTCTCCTGAACTGAGATGTGGCCAAAGCAAAATCCCAGGTCTAAAAATGAGGAGAAAATTCAAATGTCTCTCCAAAAGATGCAACTAAACCCATGCTCTATAGTACCATTAGCTCTTGAATAGAACGTTGACCAGGCTGTAGTAAATGCACAGGGAGTTGCTATGGTGGAACCATTTCAATACTCTCCCAAGCAAGGAACTAAGTCAGCATCTAACAGTAAGATACAGCTTGTTCTTTCCGGTGGAGCCATTAGTATACTTTGTTGTGTAGTATGATGTGGGGGATTTCTTTCCAGGCCTCTAAAAAATCAGTTTGTACCAATATATTAAAATATTATCATTGATATCTTTGCATGCTTAACTTTAAATAATGTCCGAAATTCTCAGCTTGTTTTACAAATAACCATACAGTTGAAGCAATACTAATTTAAAGCTAGGTACAGACCTCCCATAGTAGTATTATTCATTGAATTAGCCTCTGCTTCTAAAAATCTACCTTATTTAATTCTTTGGCTTACAGTTCTATAAACTGATCATATATACTGTAGAGAAATATTTCCTTGTGGTCACTTTATTTTAATCCTCCCATTCTTTTCACATCATTACTCCCTGCAATTTTAGTGATTTTAAATAGCACAGTAAGCTCCTTTATAATTTTTCCCAATTTCAGACTAAATTATCTGTAGTGCATTCAGATTTGGATACTAGCTATCCTATTCCAAAACCTTCTCTGGGCTTCCTGGCCCATCTGTCCTCTCCTGTCTCATGCAGGTTATGTCCCCAAGCAAGGACAATGCTATCCCTGCTCCATGTTCGTAGCTCAGGCTCCAGATCCTCCACCCACAGGATTGCTCCCTGCCTCTTTCTTCCTGTGTCCACAGCAGGGAAGATGAAGCTACCTATGCACACCTGCCCATGTATGATGGGACAGCCCTTCTGGAGGACACCCAGCGCTCTGGAGCTCCTGCACATATGATCTTCTGTCTCAGGAGCTGCCATAGCCCCATCCTCTCCCTGACGTGTGGTTTGGCAAAGCTTCTCCTCAAGCTGGTGGAGAGGCACAAGGGAGTGCCAGGGTGGCAGGAGCTAGAAAGCAGCACTTGGCATGGGCATCAGTAGCTGTTCCAAGGTAGTTTTCACGAGAGATGAGCTGTTTGCTTGATGACTAATTAATTTGCTTTAAAAGCAGATTTTGGCTCATTCTTAGAGTGATTTGCAAATGTATTTTCAATCAGTGTGTGTGCCAAAATAATTTGAGGGGAGCAGCCTATATTTGCAGGTATCTTCAGGGAGGAGTGGTGCTTCCCTAACAGAGCCACCCAAAAGCTGAGGTCTTTAAAGATAGGCTGGACCATTTATCCGCTACCTCTTCCTCTTCTGTAGGCAGCTGCCCAGTTTGTCCCCAACAGCTAAGAGTCTACTGGACAGTAGCAGTGCTCAGTACCTAAATATTTATTGTGGCAAGTTAAAAAAAAAAACCAAACAAAAAACCAGGATCTATCAGGGTAGCCAGGACATAAAATCCTAAATTTCTGTATCAATTTCAGCCTAACTGCAGGCTGCACTAGCGTCAACATGAAAAATCATTTTTTCTATTCCAGAAAGCTACTTCCACTTTTGTTTTATTTTCTCCTATCCNTATTTCAGCCTAACTGCAATGAGTGTTTCAATGTTACACAGGCTGCACTAGCACCAACATGAAAAATAATTTTTTCCATTCCAGAAAGTCACTTCCGCTTTTGTTTTATTTTCTCCTATCCAGTTTCTATTTTCTTACGTTTTTAGAAATTTTGGGTGGTTAGATTCCTGCATGGCAGGCTAAATGCCCTCTCATGGTCTCTCCAGTGTTTCATGTTTGTACCAAGTTGATATGGGTTCAGGCTACCACTGAAAAGCCATTGTCCTGTCCTCCCTCCTCCCATTTCAGGGCTGTGAATTCATGCTCTCTTCCCTGCACCAGAGCCAGAACTTTGTGGTTGGAAGGATAAACTAGAAATGTGGGGTTTTTTTCTCTGCTGGTTTTCAGCATCAGACACCTTTTGCAGACTCCTTGGAATTTCTTCCTAATATCTAACCTAAGTCTACCCTGTTTCAGTTTAAAATGATTACCTGCTTTCCTTTCACTACACTCCCTGATAAAGAGTCCCCCCATGTCCTTCCTGTAGGGTCCCTTTAGATACTGGAAGATACTACAAGATCTCCCTGGAGCCTTATTTTCTCCAGGCTGAACAACCCCAATTCTCTCAGCCTGTCTCCATGGGAGAGGTGCTCCATTCTCGTGATCAACTTAGTAGCCCTCCTCTAGATTTCCTCCAACAGATCCCCATTTTATTATGCTGGGAAGCTGATATTTGGATGTGAGACCTCCAGGTGAGGAGTGGACTCTCACAAAAGTGCAGTAGAGGTGTAGAATCACCTTCCTCAACATGCTGGTCCTCCTTCTTTTGAGGCAGCCCAGAATACAGTTGGATCATGTCCAGTTTTTCATCCACCAACACCCCCAAGTCCTTTTCCACAGGGCTGCATTCAATCCACTCGTCACCCAGCCTACGTCCATGTTTGGGATTACCCCACCCCAGGCACAAGACCTAACACTTGGCCTTGTTGAAATACCTGAGGACTGCACAGGCCCAGCTCTCAAGCCTGTCCAGGTGTCTCTGGATGGAATCCCTTCGCTCTAGAGTATCAGTCACACCACTCAACTTGTCATCCCCCGACTTGCTGAGGCTGCACTCAATCCCCCTGTCCATGTTCCCATGTTCACATGAGGATGTTCCATAATATGGTCCCAGAGGGACACCACTCATCACTGCTCTCCACGCAGCCATCACACTATTGACCTCAACTCTCTGGGTGTGTGCATTTCCTTATCCACCAAGTGGTCTGTCTGTCAAATCTGTGTCTCTCCATCTCAATCACAAGGATATGTGTGGGATGCTATGAAATGTTTTGCACAGGTCCAGGTAGTTGATGTCAGTCTCTCTTCTCTTGCCCATCACCACTGTAAGCCCGTTGTAGAAGACAACCAAAATTGTCCTTTTTGCTGAGTTTCATCTTAAGCTGTCATGTGCAGTACCAGTACTGCACAGTGCAGTACCAGTATTCTCCCTGGGTGAGCCTCCCTGTCCTCTGTCAGTGCCAGCCTGGGAAAGGAGCAGGGAGCAAGGAAATCGATGTATAAACTTGGACTGTGCTGCTGCAGCAAGTGAGGCTTGTGGGATGAAAGACTTGGACAGAAACCAAGAGAAGTGGTGGTATGTAGGGCTGCTGCAGAACCGAGGTGTTAATGACATGCCAACTAGGAAGAGTAAGTGGGACCCGAGGCAGTGTTGCGCTCTTACAGCATCTTTGTTGGGTACAGGAGAGGGAAATTAGGCTTACATGTTACAGTATTTCCATATGGAGCTACTGTTTTGCATGGAACTACACTAAGGTTTGTGATGAGAGTGGAAGGGTAAACAGGGATAGATGCTTCTCTGGTTCCTCGTCCCTTCCCTTTCTAAAAATACAGTAACAAGAATACAGGGAAGAAAAAGCAGGTGGTGTTACTGAAATATGGATTCTGTAGCTCTTATAGGGTGTGAAGGACGGGGTTTTATTATGATTTCAATATACCAAGTGAGAATTGGATCCCTCTCAAAGTGAGAAATTAATTATGCTGCTTGCAAGTTGAAATAATGTGAGGGAGCACCACATGATCTTCCTGTTGTAGTGCCAATGCACCTGCACAACATCTTCTTTTCCACTTCCAGGCTTATTTTAGGCAATGTTTATTTGTGTCTTGTGTGGCTTGTAGTAAGATGTAAGTTGCAGTAAGCATCAACATAGACAATATCTTGTCTTTTAATAGTGACAAGGTATGGGAGGATCATGGTGAGTAAAAGTGGGGTAACCTGATTCTTGTGGAGATGTGTCTCTGCCTTTCAGAGTTCTGGTTCACTGTGAATTTTACAATTTTAAATCCCAGTCTTTATTGATCAGTGGTAAGATTTTGGCATTTGCTTTTCCCTGCTGTAAAGACATATTTGTGATTTTCCTTTCTGTCTGCACAAGTATAAATCCTCTCTAATTTTATTGGGTGATCAGAAATTCTCATGTAATGTAAAGCAGAGCACAAAAACTCTGTCTTTTCTTTGTGCTGTTGTGTATAATTGCATTATGTCTCTTGTAATCTCTCCTTTGTAAGGTAAATAGTCACAGCCTTTTCTGTCTTTTCTCACATTAAAATGTATCCAAATTCTTTATTATTACTACTACTTTTATTGTCTGAATCCCCTGTAACACTGGAGAATTCATTTTTTGAGATGCTGTTACCAGTGCAACATGTGGCACAGCAGAGATAACGCTGATCTGTATTCGTTACCTCCCCGCTGGTCACCATTTTATTCACCATTTATCCTAATTTCTTTTAACTACAGTTAAGAATTTAATTTAGAAGAGTGGTCTTCCTTGAGAAGGATTCTGTGACCCTGAGGTGTCTTTAGGGAATTCATAAAGTTTGCTTTAAAAGTTGTATAATTACATTTTCTCCCTCTAGTACATGCTGATTTCAATGTTGAGCTCATCATGATACTGTATTTTCACCCAGCATTTTTTAGATTTATCTTGAGATTCTTGACTGTCGTTTTTGATCATTCTTGACCCAAATAACTGTGTATTATCTGTAGGCTTTGCCATCTCACTGTTCATCTACTTTTCCAGATCAAGAATAAATGTAATAACACAGAACTGAGTTTATCAAACCTTTTTCCTGATGTGAAACAATTATTATTTGGAGACGTAAGTTAGACTATTCAGATTATTTGATAAATTCTTTTTATGTAGATTTCAATAGCTAAAAGACTAGATTGCAGCTACTTTTTGCTTTTTTTTCCCATACATAAACCATAACAAAACTAATAGTCTACCAAATTATCTTACAGACCCTGTCCAGAAGAATTTCAAATCCCTACTTGGAAACTCCTTCAAATAAGGTACTTGTGAAGCTTCTTTTTAATCCCATGTCATCAAAGAACATACAAGGAATGTTTTTGCTTCGGTTCAACCTCTTAATCATAGCTTTGAAGACACTTGTGAATGTGACTTGCAGTTAAATCCAGTTAAGAAGTTATCATTTTGTGTGTGTGTGCTACAAATCATGTCCTTCCATTACTGAGTTTGCAAACTGAATTGTTGTTAATTCCAATGTATACTTGCTTCCCAGTCACTTGAATGATTGCTGCTGCTTAGCTTACTTTTACAGTATTTGAGGGCTCTGGTTCGCATGTCACAAGACTTTTCTGTCCCAGGACTATTCTATATGCCTTAAAAGATTCATTCCTAAATATAGGGGCAAACAAACAAAAAGATGAAACCAAGCAGCATTGTTTTCCTTTCAAGTTAGTTATTTGTGTCACTTGGTGTGTTTTCCTGGGACAGTGAGGAAACATCACAAGAGAAGCAAAGTACACATGAAGCAGGGGCACACGAGGTCTGGGTGGAATGTGGTTTTATGGAAACTGAGTTGGGTTCTATTTTGATAGACACAGCTACAGCCTTGAGGTGCAAGGTAGAAATCATATGTGGGGAAATCAGAGGTGTGTCCTTTCTGAAAGACCATATCCTCCTGGCAATGCATGGATGAACTGATCTACAGCTATCTGGAGCTTTCTACAGGAAACCTCCAAAGGTTCTGAACAAAAAGAAAAGACTATGAAATAGTCTTTCAGTGGGTATTAGGCTTGAAATAAATTATTTAGCTCAAATACATTGGAAATTATATTTATTTTAAACTGTATCTGTATGATTTTGCAATGGTTAATATGTCTCTGCTAGAATAACATGTGTTTTCATTTAACTTGTCTGTTGTTCAAAGGTAAATCTGATGGGTAGTAAAACCTCTCCTTTTCTAGGGCAGCAAATCTGAAACCAGCCCAGCTCATGGGGCACCTGCAGCCCATGATAGAACAGGCAGAAGCTGGGGTGCATTTCCTATGGGACTTTGAGTGCTTGCTTGTCATTTACCTGGGACAAAGCCATTGCTTAGAGGGAGGGAGTGGACAGTGGCAAGGCAATTTACTACAGCGGGAATAAATCCCTGTTTGTCACAGTTTTCAATTTCTCTTTTCATTCAGATTTATGGAGAAAGTTCTTCCTGTGCTGGGAGAGCTCTCAGGAATATTTTTACTCTACAAGCTTCTGACCTGATTAAAGACAGGGTGTACCTTACTGGCATTTGCAGGTAAATCAAAATAATTTGTTTTAATCAACTTTATGAGTTTTATTTGCATTTATCTATGCCTTGATTTTACAAGAAAGTAAATTCTGAGTGAGAGGTTCTGTGTATGTCACTAAGAATTGAAAATATTTTCTTTAAAATATTTCTTTAAAAAATTCTTTAAAGTCTCATGAAGATCAAGTTATTTTCTTATATTACAGTGTCAGTTGTCAGAAAGCAGCAGTGGCCTGACTGTATATCCATTAATTCAATTGCTTATGATTTTCATATACACTAGTGTTTGTCAGTTATTTTGTTGAAAAGAAAGAGTATTAATTTCAGCCCTGGTTTGGAGTTATAAAATAGCTTAATTGGATTCCGAGATTTCGTTACACAGTGATTTTTGCATGTAATTTATGGAATATTTCTATAGTGAAGTGATTCTCCATTCGTGTTGCATTGTATCATAAATGCTTCCTCCTGTTTTCAATCATACGCAAATGTACAGCTCTCTATTTTAGCACTATTTTTTCACACCTGTGTTTAAAAAAAATCCACTACTTTTTTATTGTTATTTTAAAATATAGATTTACCAATAATATGAATGATTAGGTACATCCTAGAGCAGCACTAAAGGTCTTCCACATATTGTTCAGCTGTTCTGATTATGCCTATGCTCAGAAAGGAAATAAAATCCTGAGGCTAAAAGCTGGATATTTAGATTTTTGATATTTAGATCTCTTATGCATCTTTGGATAAAATGTATGCAGCACAAATTGATAAAAATGCTGCATATGGCACAGTATGCTACGTGAATCAGGTATGCAAGGGAACTTGCTCATCTAACACGAGTTCCCTCATTGCAGCTAAAGGTATCCCCTGAGGCTTGCCAATGTAATTTCTTCCCTTGAAATGAATAGGTTTAAAAAAATTAGCAATAGAGACAAAGAATTTGCTCTGCTGGACAAAAAGGTTGAATTTTGATAGCTTTAAAAAATAGCTCTTTATTATAAAAGAATGTTTTAACATAACTGTAGTTTAAGAAGTGATGTTTTACTTATTTTCAGGAGAAGCTGTGTTGGATCAGAACTCGTAGACTGGCTTTTGGAGCAGTGCCCTTTTGTCAAGTGCAGATCTACAGCAGTTGGAGTGTGGCAGCTCCTCTTGGATATGGGCATTATATTGTCAGGTCAGTCTTGACAGTACTTACAGTGTGAGGAAGGCTATCCCTTTCACCTGCCTAGGACAGGAGGAGGGAAAGAAAAAAAGCATGGATTTGTCCAATTTTTTTGCCAGTTCTTTATTTTACTATCCTTTTGGGAAGCTTACCTCTGTGACCTTTCATTTCATAAATATGAACGAGCAATCCCTCGTTTTTGGCAATTGTGTTCCTTTTGCTTTTGCAACTGTAAGTGCCTGTTATCAAGTTGCAGACAGCGCGCATGTTTTTTCCAGGCTTTTTTTTCCCAGCAATCTATTTTAGGTTTCTCACAAGACAGCAGCTGTTTAGTCACTGCAGATCATGGCTTCACCAGATGACTTCTGCAGCGATTAACGATTTTAGTTTCCTCTCTGTTTTCCATAATTTTTAATTACAATGGGTCGAGAGAGGATCCAGCTCCTTGAGGTGGTGGTGGGGCCAGGTTCTATCCTGCTGTCCCTACCTCCTCCACCAAACCGAGCGATTTGGTCCAGCTGAGGTGGTTGGTGATAATTACACTGAGAACCAGCCTCTGGGGGTCTGTGCTAGGCACTTCTTGTGAGAAGGTGAGGAGTTTTGGAAGGTCTCTGTGTATGTACACTGGCAGTGTGCCTTAAGGTTTTCTTCGACTGAGCTGACATTATGTGTGGTCATGCAGCCTCAGCAAGGGCTAAATTACTTGTAGCAGGATCTTGTGCTTTTGGATTTGGACTCTGTCCTTTTTTCCCCATGGAATCCCATTCTTTTCAGGGAAGACAACTGGTGTATCTTTTTATCCAGGTCTAGTCTGCAAATCCAGTAGCCCTGAATCTGAGGAGAAGCTGGAATAATGATGGGCTGGGTCCCCATTACTTAACTTTGTTAACTAGTGGCTGACCATTAGTGAGAACAGTTTAGAAATCAATGGAAACTGAGACTCAGAAATCTAACAAAAAAGAGGAAGGTTTTTATCCCCTAATCCTGAACTGATTCCAAAACTGATTGAATACTCATCAGTCTTAATGCTTTAATTTCAGGTTCCTGGATATTTTTAAACTGAGGTTTTGGGGTTTTCCTGTTTGGATGTACTGAATTAATCTGAGAGGACAGGATTGTTTCTGTTTTAAACTGTCAATCCTTTTGCTCTGTGAGGTGGTACAATTAAGATCAAGTGCAATACAGAATGTGATAGGAGTATGGAATCTTCACTTGGTGAAAGTTTAAAGGGTATCTAATATTATTTTTTCTAACAGTGGACAAACAAGTCTATTTTCAAGACTCTCATGCTTTCTACCAGTTCTCAGCGGATGAATGTACCTACCTTTTCTGTGAATTTGAGAAAGAAGAGGCATGGAAGAATGGAGTAAGGCTCCTGCTTCAACTACTGCCGCTGTCTCCTCCCAGGATTGACATGTGCAATCTGTAAGTGTGCATATACAGCTGTTTGTAACTTTTACTGATTATTTTATAAGTGTCTGGCCTTATAATGATGTTGTTTGCCCCCAAGTCACCTTCCAAATGAGACAGCTTTCTTTTGAGGGTTGACATATCTTGTAGAGATGTGCTTTTCATCTGAGAAGGTCAGTATGGGTAGAAGAATTGAGGTACTTGACTTGGGGTTTTGGGTATGTTACAGTTTTTAGGCACTAGTTCGCTGCCTCTAGCTTAGTATATTACCTGGGCATGTGATTCGGTTTTTTTTGGGTCTCTTCCTGCATTTGGAGGTTTGGCTTGAATTTGGCAGCAGGGATACTCTGATGCTGATTGACTAGCAGATCAGATGCCTTTGTGATGTTTCAGGATCATCTTTCAGATGGATTGACAAGATGGGTGGAAATGTGGTACCTTCAGTCATTTGATTTTAGTTTTCTACTGTTTGTTTGCCAGAGCTCTGTAGTCTCACATTATTATTCCTTTTTCAGTATATGGCTTTTGAGAGTTTTGTTTCCCGTATGCCTCCTCTTTCACCTGACTGTTGGATGTTATCATACTCTCTGTGCTCGTATGGCTGCACTCTAAGGTTGCCTATTTAGAGTGGCTAGAAGGAAACCATAGTTATTTGTTCCTCAGCGAGAGGCCAAAATAGAGGAGAAAAGTGTTAGTGAGAGCTCTGGAGGCTCCTGACCATTTATGCTTTGGTAAATCTGCAGGAGTTGGCCTGAATAGACAAGTTGAGTTATATTCTGTCATTGTCCCTAACACGATGATCCTCAAACCCAATACTTACTCTGGCAGTACTAGAATTTATTCTCTTTGATGCCAAAGACAAAACTTTCTTCTATGAGTACTTTCCTTCTCTACGTATTAGCTTTTAAAAATGTTCATTCTCTAAAATGGATGTCCAGTAGAAATATTTCAAAGGAGCACAAAAGCCAGAAACCCTGTAAGTTGTCTCAAGCCCAGATTCTTAAATTCAGACATGTTGAGCTGATTGGAAAAACCCTTGGTAATTTCTCTACATGATTCAGGGCAGAAGCTTGATTCCCTCCCCTACTGCTGACTGCCTTCACCAATCAAATACTGGCAGTTCTGCAGTGGAGCTTCCCTTAAAATGCATTTATTTGATCAGCTTGAGCGAGTATAGACAAGTGACAAGAAGCCCAAGCTGGCTAGAGCAGCAGGACTGAATATGACCTTCTAAGCAGCTGACTCATATGGGAGAAAACCTTTGACTATTTTTTCAAATAGAAATGCTTGTCTTCCAGCCAACTCTGGTGCTAAACAGTTTGTCTGTCCCTTAAATATCAGGGCATTTTGATCTTGATTTTAGTGGGAATTGGGATTTTCCTCATCACTGTAAATCAGACCATTTTTCATGGTTCATGTCCTTTTGTTCAAAGGATTTGAATCAAAAGGACAGAACAGATAGGTCATATTGATGTGTTATGTGAAGGATGCTGGGTAGGAAAATGGATTGAAGGCTTTTTAGGTTCAAGTTTACAGTCTGCTTTGCAGTTTTATCATTTCAGTGCAACTGTCATTTCCAGTGGAAGATGATCCCTGTCACATGAATAGAACAATTATTCATTAGTGTACATTTCCAGCTCCTTCCTGCTCACATTATTCAAATTTAAATTGAAGCTGGATTCCTTTTGGGAATATTACCACTGAAAAATTGTTTTCTGGAGCTTTTACCTGTCAGATTGTGAGGGTGCTTTTTGAAAAAGTAGATATTGTAGGAATTGAATTTTAAGTAACGGTACACCCTCGAGGGAATATGATATTAAAGCAGAAGGAGACTTTTCCAGGTTCAAAATTCTTCATGCTTGATGCAAATAATAAACTGTTAAAACACAGTCAGAAAGGGAATAGGTGTGATGAGATGTTTGTTAAAGTTGTCTGACTTGGTTCAATAAAGCCATATACTCCTTTTCATGAGGAAAGAGGGCAATTCTAAAAACCTTTCCCTGCAGGGTTTGTCTTTTCTTGAATATATGAGCTGTTTTGCATACCATTAGAAACATAGGATTTTTTATAATTTAATATTTTTGTACTCATTTTTCTCATTTTTGTATTTTCTCACAATCTATATTGACAGCATTAATTCTGCATGTACATAGGGATAGAGAAACTCTTGCTTTATTAATTAGATTCCCTGCTTTTGATGAAATCAGAGAGAACTGCCTGCTTGTGCACCAGAAAGCAACACTGGACATCTCCTGGTGATCCCAGAGGCCAGATGACCTCTGTCTCCTCTGCAACTGTGGGCAGTATCCTGTGCTTGCCTGGGCTGCTGGGTGCATCAGGGAGTCTCTGAAGTACCATGGTTCTGCTCTCCCAGAAGGAGTCTGTAGACATGAGTAGGCAGTAGCAGCTCTGGGGACTTCCTTCAGCAGCTCTTCTGGAGCCCCTGTCAAATAAATATAGCTCAGATTTGATTTGCTGTACAGATTTTTGGTGGATCTGTGTTTGTTTCTGGTCAGTTTTAGTGGTGTTACCAAATAAAAATATAGGAAGCTCTACAATGATAATACTGTTCTGAAGCCTGAGATATGCTTATGGTTCCTGTTGACCTGGGTGGAAATTCCTTACATTCAACATAACATTAGTGGGAATTCACTGTGGAAAACAAGTGAGGACATAGCAGATTTTCAGGAGTTCACACTAAGCTGAAGGCTAATATTTTTGTGTGTATTCCACAGGACTGAGAAAGCGCAAATGTTGTCAAATGAGATGGCACCAATGAAGAGGCCTCTTGGGGTCATTAAACACCCAGTGTTAATCACAGTCATTCTACCTGAGTAGAGAACAAGTGAATATTGCAATAGACTGGGCACAAAAAATCGGAATTGAAAGCTGTGCCTAGGACTCTCTTACAGCCTTGATCAATCACTTAGGCTCTTACCCAATGCCTCCTGAATTCTTTTCCATTTACTGCAATAGGGTTGTATCAGCTGTTTAATCCTTCCAGGCTTCTATTCCCTTCTTTGTAAATGGGAGTGTTTATAACAATTCTCAGAACCACTGGTAGACTCAGTGAACATTTCAAGAACACACTGAGTACCTGAGGCTGTTGAAATATATCCCATAATACTTTTAAAAATTATTGGAAAATATGTTAGCAGAGGTTTTTTTCTTAATCTTATATTGCTTTTTATTTTCAGAAGTGTTGCACTATATTCTCTGTCGTTTGTCCTGAAACAATTTGCATTTTATTGATATCAGAAAAGTAACCATTCTTAAAAGTAATTTGGTTTTAGTGCAAATAGCCAGGATGGGATATTGATTTAGTTACTGCCTTATGGAGTTCCTGGAAAGCTTTTGCTGAAGACAAACAGCTCTCGGGTATTGTATGGAGACTGACTTGCCAGCTTGCAGATGTAGGACAAGCATCCCTGCATCTCTTTCTGCTTAGCAGACTGAGCCCACAGATCTGAACTGTATAAGCACTAATTTGCCTGAGTGTGTAGCTCCTGTTTGATATCAGCCCTACTAGGTGCTAGCTGTTCACTTTTCAAAAAACTAGGGTGAAACTGTTGCTTTTGTCCCTTAGCCTGGGTGTCATAATATACCCTTCCTTTGTGATTCTGAAGAGCTGACTCTAATTTTTAGTATATTCATGGTTTCAGAAGTATTTGATGCTCATATGAAGATGAATACTGGGAGTACTTCTAAATAGAAAATAAAGCAATAAAGGCCCAAGAAGGAAATAGCTATGCTATATGCTCTTCTGGGTTTATAGATTACACCTGTGGCTGTGTCTACTGAGCTGCTCTCTTCTGCCTCCAGTTTAGAAGAATCAGGTCCTAGCCTGGATCTGAGAGATCAGGAGAGATCAGATGTGTAGAGAAACATCTAAAGAGTTCAGTTATTTTAATCTCATTCCAAATTATAAAGAGAAAACCTAAATAAATCAGTCTTTGTAAATGAAAATGCATCTATTTATTTCTTTTGGGCTGTTTATAACACTTAAAATGTTAAATCACTCTTTCTTTGAATAGGAAAGGCAGTTGTGAAAATAATTGTGATTTTAATCTAAATTACCATTTTGATCTGAATATGCTCGCCCCAAAATGAATGCATGTGTCATTCTGTGCTTTCTGACCTTAATTTTTTAATCAGGGAATTAAATTTTTGGACATGGGATGTAAGAACCGCAATATACCAGCTGCATATTCCAGATGTATTGCCAGCTCTCTCCCTAAAGGTATCAAGGCATATAAGCAATTAAATAATTTAGTCAAAGACAGGAGTTTCTGCTGATACCTGGGATTTATGTTTATTACAGCAGCTGCAGTTTTGTGTATCTGTTCAGCTTGCTGGCATGCCACTGCTTCCTGAATACCATGAAAAGTAAAGATCTCAAGGACATTTTCTTTTACTTCTTCCCATAGTAATAACCCTATCATATTGGTATAATGCTTCTGATTGTCAATAAAGCTTCTGAAAGGCTTACAGATGTTTTAGTGATGGAAATTAAACTGTTTAAAAGAAAAACACAGTCTTACCCTATACTGTCCACTTTTGAGTGGCTATTTCCACATGGGCCAGACTTCTGGGGCAGTTTCTAGGAGGGTTCTGACTTCACTGCCTCACTTTTGAAAAGACACATTAAATTTCTCTTTCTTGTGAGTTACTGTCAAGACAACCTAGTAGTGTTCTCAGCCATTGCTTTAGTTTGGTTCTTTATGACTTCTTAAATATATTATTTTCACTTCCAGTTATTTTTTCTGAATATCGGACTTCACGTGTCACAAAATTGTGTTGATGTTGTCTGTTTTCATCTACATGAAGTTGTATTCCATAGGTGCTGCTCCACACCTTAGCAAAGCAGGGCAATGGGCAGATAGAAAACTCTTTGCTCTGTTCATAGAGTATGTTTTTAGCGAAGCAAAATACGCAGTCAAATTAGCAACTCTGATCTAAAGGGTCCTGCATTCTTCAATCCTTTATCATATTTTTATAGCTGAAGAATTCTCTCACTGTCTGCTTCATGTTGGTCGGATCAAAAGAGTTCTTGACAGCAAGGGACAAAGGGTGTACTCTGTCGTTACTGACACGATTAATTATTGTCATGTCGCAGTCCTCATTTTGATGTGGAATCTCAAAGGCCCTTTTACATTAGTGCCTGTGGCTACACAGTTCCTTACTTTCCAGGAATCAAAAGATGTTGAAACAGAATGAAAGAAATAATAAAATCTTATTTTTATTTTTTAAGGCCTGATCAAAAAATAGAAGATACGGCAGAAACCAATGCAGAAATTCTTGCTCGTCTCACTTCTGCGGTAAGGTCACTGCATCAAAGTTTGAAATGATCATGTTTGAAATATTGTCATGTTTTGGTTCCTTTCAAATTAAAGACTTAGTCTAAGTGAACAGATGTTTGCATATGATGACTTTTTTTAGTCTCTGGAAGGGGATATCTTAACTGAGGTCTTAGTGTGCAATTCCAAAACTATTAAAATCAATCCAAGCAAGGACTGTTGCAGCCTGGTCTTGTAATAGATGCTATTCATGGCCCAGAAAATAAACATGGCCCAGTTTGAAGGACCAAGGTGACTTTTGTGCCATGTGCTTTACACTCAAGCCCTCTTGGACAAGTGTACAACGATGGGAGACAAAGGGAGAGAAAAGTCTTCAGCAGCCCTTGTGTAGATTGTCATAAGCTTTTGAGGAGAGACACCTGGGAAACCTGGGCTTCCCAACTGTGTTTAGCCTCAGTAAACTTGACCATAATAAACAATAGATCATACTGCCTGTTCTAGACTTTGGTGCATCTAGTTTATCTTGTAATATCACTGTTCTAAGAAGGAGACAGACAGGACTTCAGAAAGTTAAGCTAGACTGACTCAGTTTAATGTAATCTGTATGATGGCACAGGAGTGCACCCTCAGCAAATTAACAAGTGATGCAACACTGGGAGGAATGGTTGGTCACCAAACTGGAGGTATTTCAAAGATGTGTACATGTGGCACTTGGGGACATGGTTTAGGGGCGTGCTGGGCAGTGCTGGGTTAACAGTTGGACTTGATGATCTTGCAGGTCTTTTCCAACTGAAATAATTCTATGAGGTTGTGCAAGGTCTCTCAGAGAGACCTTGACAGCCTGGAGGGACAGGCCAACAGGAATCTCAGGAAAATCAAAAAAGGGCAATGCCATATCCTACATCTGGGAGAAATAACCTCATGATTCTATGCAGACTGGGGGTTGACTGAAAAGCAGCTTTGCAGGGAAGAACCTGGAGGTCTTGGTGGGCAGCCGGTTGAACCAGAAACATGACCCTGTGGCAAAGAAAGCAAATTCTTCCTGAGCTGCATTAGTAAGAGTGTTGTCCTTAGGCTAAGGGAGGTGATCATTCCTCTCTACTCAGCACTGATGTGCCAAATGTGGAGTGTTGGGTCCAGTTCTGAATTCCCAGTACAAGAGATATGGATGTACTGGAGTGTATGTGAATGACCATGAAGAAACAGAGTATCTGATTTACAGGGACAGTCTGAGAGAAGTGGGAGTGGATCTTGGAGAGCAGAAGGCTGTGGGAGGACCTTATTGATGTGTACAAATACCTGATGGACAGGCTATAGCTGGCCAGTGCTTTTCAGCAGAGGTTTGGATCAGATGAACTCCAGAGGTGTTTTCCTACCTCTACCATTCTGTGATTGTGCAGTTCTGTGGGCATTGCACCTAAGTCGTGGCATCATCAAAACATGGAGTTAGTGTTGGTTCTGGTTTTGGCATGTGAGAAAGTACAGAGACAAAAGTGAAGCGAGCAAAGGTAAAGTTATTATGAAAAAGGCATGAGGACAAGAGTTATTTTGAGCAAAATAGGTAAATGTGCAAGTAAATAAGCTATCTTGAAATAGCTGGAAAATGGAAGGGAAGAAGAATTTTTGCTATATTTTGTAAAGAAAAAGGTCTTTACAAAAGACATTTTGTAATGTGTTTGGGAAGCCAGTGATTCTGTATGTTCAGCCTTATGCAAAAGTAATTTGAAATGGATGACATAAGCAAATGCTGTGTTTTAAATGTCTTGGGTTTTTTTATTGTCTCAATATTCCAATTCCTTGTTTTCTCTGTTTTCTTGTTAACTGAAAATGAAAGGTGAACTCTATTTTCCATAGAGCAAAACTAGAAAACTGTGAAATACTTTCTGCAAAGTTATATTTTTTTCAAAAACTTGCAAAACTACTGACTCTATAAAACATTGCCAGTATCCCTCAAAAGCTTTGCCTATCAGTAATATAAAAATGGGGGTTTTGTCAGTTAAAAAAAAGGGGTGCACTCAACAAAACAAAGTTGACCTTTTGAGTTTAGGAACTGGATCTAATGGTTGCTGGATGCACTTAAGTAACATGAATATCCTTAAACACCTAATTGACAGTGAGTTCAGAGTGTTTCACATCTGCAAGGTCAAACCTGTGAACTACATCCTGAGTCATTCCAGCAGTAGGGCACATGGACAGGGTTTTCTTAAGTGAAGCATTTTATTACTGTAGCTAACTAGCTAAAGAAAAAATTAGGCAGTTCTATCTCCAGATGGCCAGAGACCCAACTATTGCCATGGTGATGTCAAGAATCCAATCTTTTCTCCTTCATTTTCTGATTTTCCACAGAACTTTGTGGTGCCTCTATAATGACTTTCTAGTCTACCCCTGGGGAAAAGGCACAAGACCAGAGCAGAATCCTCCAAATTTTAACATCTGTGTACAAACTTTTCATTTTTATCCCTCTAGAATATTGCTTTTCCTCCATATAGTAGATTGGGACCTAAAGTACTCCCTGCAACCTTATGGTAAGCCTTTTTATGTCTCAGAAGAATTTGAAACCTCAGCTCACACCATTCAACAGACGGCTGGACTATCCAGTATCTAAGTTCTCTTTTTTTTTTTTTCTTTTCTTTGCTTCCAGCTTCAGAATTTACATGGAAAAAACCAAAAAATAACAACAAAAAAATGGGTCTTGTAAGCAGGAGCTGGAAACTGAAATTGAAGTTATTAGCCATTACTGGAAACAGGTTCACACTGGCTCTTTGGCTCACTGAATGTTTATGTTTGTTGTACAAAATTAAACCAGTCTTCTTTGAAGAATTCATGATTGAGAATCCTGTTTGTAATACTCTTAACACCAGTATTTCGGAAGTGTGAAAAAAACCAAAAAATCCCTACTTCCAGCCTAGCACTAAAGTGGCTGAAGATTAGAGTTGACTTTGTAACTGGAGATTCAAATCCCACTGCTGTCTCTTCTACTTTTCTTTTTGCTTTTCATGGAATAAAACATTTTTTTTTCAGGTGAGAAGAAATTTCTGTGTCAGCTTTTTCTTTCAGGGGATTCCATTCCAAATCTTCAAACCTAAACTGATTGTGAGGATCTAGCCCAAGAAACACTGGAAGAATCCGTATACCTAAAATATAAATCCCCCTTTTAACATATCAAATTATGTGCTTATATCATATGCTCCATTACAATGAGACACCATCAAACTTAAATTGTAAAGGCAGGCAGTGCAAAATTTGCAAGCAGTGCAAAGTGCCATTGGAAATATGTTTGCATCAGATAGTCTTTTTGGTCATAAATTTTTAAGAAAATGCAATGATTATTTTTGGGTTTAAAAAAGCATTCCAGAGCTGTTATGCATCTCATGTCATGTCCCAAAGAGCAGCTTCATACTCAGTGTTTTGTGTGCTAAAAGCAGGGCACGGTGGGATAGCTACGAATGTTTCTGCTGCAAAGCTTTCAGCTTACCTTGTGATGGAAGAGAAGACAATATCAGGACATTAATGAAGTCCATCTGGAAAATAGTCTTCTGGTACTTTAAGGCATCAGACAATATTATTTTTATTTGAAGCCCATCAAATTATCGTAACTTGAGATGAAAAATGTGAACTAGTTACTGTTTGAAAATGTTACTGTTTTTCAAAACCCTGCTGTTTAGAGCCTTCTGTTGCAGGGTTTCAAGATTCTGTAAGGATTGGCACTTTGTCTCTAGATTGGAAGTCCTGTTTTGCACCATGGCATCTAGAATACTGTCTCACAAAGAGCTACTATGGGCTGAAAAAAAGAGAAAGGAAAAAAGTAGCAGTGGTATGCATTTTCTGCTAGATGCTCAGCTAGGTCCACTATGACAAAATGATAAGATTTGTGATAAGAGAAGAGCAGTAGTTGTCATTTACTTTTTAAAAACCTCTGTTCTTTGAAGACAAGATTCCACATATAAATTAATCAAGCAGAAGTATACCTGGGTATCGCTCTCTATGCACATTCATATTGCAAAAAGAAAACAGATTGAGATGTGGTAACATGCCAACTACCCTCTCAAAATATTCTCTTTCAGACCTTCATGATATTTCTGTAAATATTGTGTGGTGAACTGGCCTTTAAACGGAATCAGTTTTGACACCTGCAGTGCTGCTCAAATGAGATACTGTTTGGATAGTGTTAGCTTTGTAGCAACAAGCTGTATGTATAAAATATTCTTTAAAATTTAATATCTCAATATGGTTGGCATACATAGTTCTTGTTTGTATATTTTATTTTGTGTCTGCATTATTATCTTCAATGTGATGTGCAACTATCGATTTTGTCAAACAGGCAGTAACTGAAATCCTATTAGGAAGAAGTATGATAATGGGTAGCATGTGTGCAGTGAGGAATGAATGTTACAGATGGATTTCCATTGGTGTAATGGTGCAGAGGAATTGCATGTCCAGCAGGGATGTCAAGTGCATTTATGCTAAAATAGACAAAAGCATATAGATTATGAAATCTAGGGACACCAATCAAGTCCGGAAGGATGCTCAGCAGTACCAATTCTTTGTTATTGGAGTGAATCCTATGAGAGGCAGCTCAGGTTGTTGTGATGGAACCCTTTGATGAAGGAACTTTCCCTTACTGTTAATACTAGAGAAACACATTTTTCTCCAGCTTTATCTGAAGGGTTTTGCCCAAGTTAAGTAAAAGGTCAGCTGCATTCCTGGCCTGCAGCAAACCATGAGATATTTAGCTTGACAAAGACAAAATATAGAAACCCAGCCTTTTTATTACCTTTGATTCTAGCACTATTTTTTAAACTTAGAGGGTGCCACCTTATAAGCAAAAGTAATACCACAAATCCAGCTGCAGGATGCCTTTTCTTCTGAGAAGGTGTGTTCTTCTCTACAGCCACAGAAAGATTTTCATTTCCTGGGTTTGAATGGGTTAAGTGATACATTTTCCGTTGTTTCAGGTTGTAGTGTCTCTTAAGGCTAAACTGAGGATAATGTATTTATTAAATGCTAAAAGATAAAGATGAAACATCACTGCAATGCTTCTTACCGACTATAACCTGTGACAGCAGACCAGAATTGAGGCATCGATGACATGGGTACCTCCTGCTGAGTTTAATGAAGGGAGAGGGTCTGAGAAGTGTAGCCATGAAAAATCATGATGATGTTACTCAGAAACAACGTGGGCTTTTATTGAAAATCCCACTCTCAACTAGATGGCTTGTGTGTATTATAATATTTGTGTGTAGCAATTGCTGCAAGAAAGCACACAAGTTGTTTTTCCAGAGAATAACTGTTCTTTCCCGTTTTACTTGAAATTTATGCTTACATTATCTATGATTAACATTTCTCCAGACATGGGAATGAGCGTACAGGAAGGAAGGAAGGGAAGGTAATACTGCCAGCTTGCACAATTGTGCTGGAAACAGGATGACATTTAAGAAAACCATGGCACTGCCTTCATATTTTCCTGCTTGGAGTGGCAGAAAACTCTGTCCCTCTCAGTAGAGCAGCATCAAGGAATAGAAAAGATCCTTGTACCTTGCAAGGACAGCAAAAACAAAAATCTTCTTGGTCCTTTGCCACAAAGGAAAGAAGGATGCAAGCAGAGGAAGGATGTGGCCTCTGGTGTGACTGCTTCTGCCACATGTAGAGTGTAGTGCTGGGTGGCTCCTGAGTGTCTGATCCGTTGGTGCTGGAGTTACCAATGTGCTGAGGTGCCCCAAGTGATTTTGTCTGTCTTTCTGCTCAGATCAGTATAATGTTAACTATTCTCCCTTCACATTTTCAAACTTCTCTTCAGGGCCATGAGAGAGCTATATTGACAGCTGTTAGCAACTGTATTACTTTGGGAATCCTTTGTGGGCTTTGTGGCTTGTGACCAAACCACATGTCTTGGGAACGATGTTTGAAATTTCGCATCTCTCAGAAATTGCATGTCAAGCCTCCCACTGCACAGTAGCCTTGAGCCTTGCCTAGGTCTGTTAGATGAGATGGCTAGTATGCACTGTTGGAGACTTTGTACAGAGAAGGGAGACAATCCCTAGAAAAAGTTGGAATGTGTCATTATTTTTCTTTTTTTTAATACTGAAGACAAGCTGTCTTGGGAAAATTAGGTAAATTGGAAAGAGTTGAGAGATCCTTAAAGGATTCTGAGAGCATGGATGGGGCAGAGGAAGGGAAGAACTGAAGTGTGTGCAGAAGAGAGCATCTGGGGTGTGGTAGGCCAAGTGCAAGCCGCTGCAGTGGGACAGATGATGGCAGTGAAGAAGCAGGAAGCATAAGAATAATGTATAGAAAAACGATAGGAAAAGAAATTATATAAAAAGGAATAGACCTGTGGAGAGAAGTGGATGTAGAGTTGAGCTGGCTAGAGACAGTAGCTGGTCTATACAGAAAGCATGAAGAATGCCAGCAAGAGGATGAGGAAGGGAGGTGGTTAGCATGGCAGGGCTGTTACCACAGGCTAGTCAGAGAGCTTGCAAAGCAGAAAATAGCTCTGACTTTTGCATTTTCATCTCAAGTGAAATTTTGGTCCTGAAATTCTCAGCCATGCTGCTAGGAGAGGTTGTTTCCTCCTGGAAGATCCAAAAAGGGAAGGTCAGTTATATACATGAACCTCCATCAAACCTCAGCATGAAGAACTTTCTTATTCTGAAGTCACACAATAAATCCAGCATTTCACTGTGCTCATCAGAGGCGAAACAAATATGTAACAAGGGAAGGGAAAAAATTCAAGTGTGTACTTGTGAAACAGATATGCTGTGCAAATAAATTACAGGTCAGGCTACTGAATTGCCCATTCCCTAAGGAATGTATGGTATTTACATAAAATTAAAGTCACAGAATTCCCAGCTGAAAAGGAGATAGATTTGCTGGAAAACTGACTGTAGTTTCAGAATCAGGCATAAATCCACATGCAGTTGATTGCTGCAAAGCATTAATAGCTCGTATCTTACCAGTGTTGCATTTTATTTTATTTGACTGTGCTAGAAACTATAACCATCCTTTTATTTTCTTGATATTTTAGGTACAGAGGGAACTGGCAGCTGTCATTGCCTTGAAAGCAAGGAAGTCAGGTGAGTCAAGCTGAACTTCAGAGGAGTTTTTGTAATGCTGTTCCCTTTTGTCATTTCTTGAAGTATCTGAATTGTCACTGTTGTCTTTTTAACATGAGGAAGAAAAGATAGTAATGGAGAATCTGTGTATACAGCACAATGCAATTACAGTTAAGCTTCTCTCCTTCTAGCTCATTACATTTAATGACCTAGCTAATAAAATCAAAGTGTTACATTTTATTCTGAACTTGGGTCTCTTTCTGGCCAAAATCACTATTTTCTCTAGGCTTGCATTTTATAAAAAAAGCTGATGTCTTTATTTGACTTACACTTAAGACAAGTAAGTTGGTAATTTTCCTTTTTTTTTTTGTCATCCAGTATCTCATGCCATCATATTTTCTGTCTTTTACTGGCCCAGCCAGGTGTTTTTCTTACTGCTAAAACAAAAGGACAACTTCATGCACTAAGGTGTTCTTTCTTGTCTCTACATCTGTGTGGCTGTAGAGGCAAGTCTTTGATCAGGGCAGGAGAAGGAGAAAGGCAATTGGATAACTGAAAGCCTCTGACAGCAAAAGCATTCACAGCAAGTGCTGGTGTCAGTGCAAAGGCACTGAAATGTGTGGCCATCTGAGCTCCACTGGGGTTTGGTAGCACAGGCACAGAAGAAGGTAGAATCTGCATTGCTGAGCTGCAGTGGAAGCAAGGAAGCTGTGTTTTCCAGGCACTGCACAGGAACCAACAGAACCTACTTGGCCAGGCCTGACTTTTTACAGGGATAACTCTCTGGTGTCTTTGTGCAGTGTCTTCTGCACCAAGCTGAATGTATTTCTAAAGTTAAACAGAGGCCTTAAAATTTAAGAGGCTAAATTATTAGCATGTTCCCAAAGCCATCGAGGTCTTTGAGTGCATTTTCACTGAGCATCTCTTGCGATTTTCAATGATTTTTCTAGAAATCAAAGTCATGGATTTTGTACTTCTTGAGCTATTTTCTGACTTGTTAATAGTGCTGCCTTATAATATCTCTGTCTGTGGCTTACATGTACAGTACAAAATTTACCACACACATGCACAACACACAGCATGGCCTCTTAAACTGGAGGCACCAAGATGTGGCTGGTGTACCTGAAAATATTTTCTTGTGAAAATGTAAGTATTAAAAAAAAGTTCTAGACATAGTTTAGTGCAGTTTTTTCTGGAAATAGAAGTACCCATAGGTTAAATCCATGCTTGTCTCTAAATGTCAATCTGTAGAAGGTAAACAAAAATGTGAATTCAGACCTGATTTGCTTCTGTGTGGGAGCTTTGCTTCTGAAAGTGCTGCAGTAGTTTTTGATGTCAACACCCCTCGGCTGCTTGCCCTTACCTGGTGTCACCCCAGTCCCACCTGACTTGTGATGGCTGAACATGGAAACGCTTCTGCCCTGGCTCAGTGCTGAGGAAAATAGGTTTTTTTAAAGAAGTGCTCAAGGAAATCTTTTGTTTTGCTGTTAAACGGGCTGAGTGTGGTGCCCTGTATGTTTACTTCCTGCTTATGGAGGTATAAGAAATCTCTCTGCTTCTAAGCAGTTTTGTCAGCAAATATTACTACTGCTACTAACAATAAATAAAACTCTTTCCCCCAAAAGAGTTGTTTTTAGCTCGAATTAGCCTCTTATTTCCTTTTGGTGGATAGTTGTTACAGTAGGAAATGAGATGGGGTTGGATAGGAATGAAGTGCAAGACATGAAAATCCAAAAAGAGAATATCTCTTGGAGTCTCCTTTATACTGGTGTAATTGCAGCCCTCAATCAGTAGAAATATTTCAGTTAAAAATCACAGCCTTAGAAAACCAAAGCTCCTTATAGAGCTTTGCAGGGCTGTCCAGCCTTTCCTAATACATTGATGTAAACACATAAAATATCTGTTTAGATCTGAACAAAAGATAACTCTTTAGTCAGTTTAACTAGTGCATGCTTGTTGAAATTTGCATTTCTTTATGCCCTGTCTTGGATGACTGTAAAAAATGGGTGTATGATCAGGCATAACTCTAAGGTCTAATTTAAGTTAATGTTTTTAGTGCAGTAGGTGCAGAGTAAATTAGGGTGGTTGGTTATGCTTCTTTATTTTATTGCTGGTGGTTAAATTCACGGTGTAGCAGTTGCTGTCAGCGATCAAGCTGTGGTGTGCTGTGCTGGGTGAAGTGAAGCACCTTTCGGAGAAAGTACTTCTGGAGCTGTGAGCCACAGTATCTGTCAAAGATACTGTGGCTCTAATCCTCTCCAAGACTCCGTATAATTCCAGGAAATAAGCCACCAAAAATCAGACAAAGGGTTTATTTTGGTTGGAAAAGGGTGGAATGTGACTTTTGGGCCAGGTGCCCTGGGTGGCTTCCAGGCTGGTGTGAATGGCGTGGGAGCCTGGCTCATCCACCCTGGGATTCATGAGTGGGGAGGGCAGGCGATGAGCATGGTCCTAACCTGCTGTCTGGAACCTGGCTGCAGAGTGTAATCGGTTCATCAACCAAAAGCTTTCCTAGAGATCAGCAGCACACCCCATCCAAAAAAAAAAAAAAAAAAGGAATTTTTGCCAAATGCAAGGACTGTATAATTTGCTCCCAAATTATTTAAATTTCTGGTTGTACCTCTGACCTTAGAGAGGCCCTTCACACTGATTTAATTGTACTAGAAAAACTGGCTGATTTAAGTTTTTGCATTATTTGTCTAGAGCTGCTGTAGTAATCACCATGTTAAATTGCATGGAAAGCACTATACAAGTACACAAACAGCACAGCTCCCTCTGCAAGAGGTGAAGAGCTTCCAGGTAGGAAGGTTTGCTGGGTTTGGAGGAGGGAGCAAGTATTGCCTTTGGTTAGCTGAATAAAACAATTTGGTTTTGTTTAAATGAAGCTTGGTTTGCTACCTAGTGTGTGTATGTGAGAGGCAGTAATTGTAACTATTACGGTTCTGTCTGTGTCAGAGATTTACACACTGTATCTGCTGACAAAAAACGAGGTAGAGACCTGAGCCTGCTGTGGGGTAGGGCAAAGTATCAAATTCTTGCTAGTACAGGATCTGACTTGATGGAGAATGTCAGCTACCAGAAAATAAAAAGCCAGTAGGGTGTGGGGTAGAATGCCTTTCCCCAAGAGCCATTATTTTGGTTTTACTGTGGTGTAGAAGAATAGGAGAAACTCATAAAGCTGGCAGATGCTGAAAGAAAAATGAGGAACCTGAAAAATTAAAAACTTCTGTGCTGTGGGAAAAAAGCAGATGTGTGCTGCAAGTATACCACACCAATACTGACAGAGACATACTTGAGAGCCTTCATGCAGAGGGAGCTCAGCACTTTAAGTTTCTTTGCAAATAAAACTAAACCAGGGTAAAACAAGTGTCTGTAATTCAGAAGTGTTGATGTACCTCGGTAACACTGTTGACTTGAAATCACATTTATATTTCATTAGAACAAAGCTCTCATGATAAAGGTGACCTAGGAAGGGGAAATGAGTTTGTGCACTTCTCTGTGGCTTATAAAAATGCATTGAAATTATTCTTGCCTAACCTTAGAAATAAATAGAGTAAACGCTGTCTTCTGTGGTTTGGTAAAAGGTCTTGGGAAAGCAAGTAACTGGAGCAGAAGGAAACTTTATTTTTAATTGTAGGCACTTGGCATTAAATTGTTTTGTTTATTTATACCTTGCTGGCTTCTGATAGCTTCTGCAAATGTGCTGAAATGTAACATAAATGCAGCCTCCTGTCTGAAGGTTTACAAGGGTTGGCATTTATCTCAATTGCTTGTCATGGCTCATGACATGCTTCTTACGTGTTAGAGATCGTAGCTAAAACAAGGGAAAAAAGCAGCAAATAGCCTAAGGCTGGAGGCTTTAGCTGGTGGCGAAGCTACACGGGTACATGTGAACTGATCAAAACCTGTCAGGTAGATGCTTTGTACTGGTGTTAATCCCGTCCAAAAACAAGATGCCTTGCATTTCTGTGCACAAACCGAGCTGCACCCCATGGCATCACCCAGCAAATCCCTTTATAGAAAAAGGAATTTCTATAACTTTATTTGTGCAAAGGATCAATTGAGAAGAGCATGGCTCTTGTCTTTGTGTTTGTGAATATGGGGGCTAAATGAGGTGATATAGCTGACAGGGTATGGGTGAGGTAGGGAGGTGGTGACTCAGCTTCTCCCCAGGCATTGCAGGAGCAGCGGCAGGTCTGTGGGTGTTTCTCCCTCCCACTGTGAAAGGCAGGGCAGACACAAAAGCCCTAGCACTTGTGTGTGGTTTTGCTCCCCCTTAGGAATGGAATTCAGGTTTCCACTGTATAATTAGATGTATTTTAGTCATGCCATTCTTGAATTGGCAAGCTCTATTGATTTTTTAATATGTCATTAATATTTTGTATATAATAATGTTTAATAATTTATAATAATAGGACTTTTGCAATCTATTAACTCCATATTTGAGATCTTCTGGATTGCCTTCACCCTATTCTTACATATATGTATGCATATCCACCCTTCCCCTTTTCTTTTGTATTGCTTCTGTCAGAACCTAACTGCCTATGTGATTTGCTTCGTATTATTTCAGTGCAGGCGATTCAATATGAAGCAGTCACTGGGGCTTGAGCTTTGCCGACATGAATGAAAAGCAAGCTGTGAACAGCTATTCCTTTTCCCAGCCACTGCACCACCTCTACAGCCCTGCTGTCAGAGCTGATTGCGTGACTCGACTCAAACACACTCCAGGCAATGTCAGCCCGGTTAAACACATGAGAACAGTCAGGCTGGGTCAGGTTAAAAGTCCATCCAGCTATGCTCCTACTGTGAGTGATGAGTAGGGGATGCTTAGAGTAGGAAACAGAGCAAGTACAAACAGTCCTTCTGAGGTACAGACCCGGCATCTACCAGCCTGTGATAGAGGGATTTTGCTGTACCCACTCTGCTGTGGTAGGTAACCCTTGCTGGACCTTTTCTTCATTAATTTATCAAATTGCTTTTTAAGCCTGCTTATACTTCTGGCCTTCATCGTGTTTCCTGACAGCAAGTCTCACAATTCACATGTGTAGTATGTTAAAACATATTTTTTCTTGTTTGTTTTAAACGCATTCCCCACGACCCTCACTCTCTTGTGACACAGCTCTTTGCTGACAGAGAGTGATGAATAATCCAATCCCTATTCTTCATTATACTATTCAGGATTTTGTGCACATCTGTCATACCCCTGTGAGTTGTCTCATTTCCAGGCTATATCGCTAGTCATTCCTCATACCAAATTTCTTACATTAAATCTGATCATCTCTGCTACATCTTTTATATTATTTTTGAGATGGGGCAGCCAGAGCAGCATACACTACAGCAGCGGCATGTGCTAGAGTTGACACAAAGTGAGGGTGGCAGCTTCTTATCAGGGTGGGGAGGTGGAGGTGTGTGGGAAGGAGCCCAGTAAGACACTTTTGGCAGCATTAAGCTGTTTTATCAGCTTGGTTAACTCAGGAAACTGCATCTTTATCATCCAGCCTGTTTCCTCAAGTAGTACAGATCCTGCAGAGACCTTTTGGCAAATTTATTCCACAATAATTAGCAAAAGTTTTGTCATATGGTGCTGTCTGAATTTTCTGTTTAAAGTTATTAATTTTATTCACTTGTAGAAGTGTTGTTATGTAGAAAACGGAAATCATTACAAATTTGAGTTAGATTTGTATACGCACTTGAAAAATGAGGTTACAAATACATGATCAAAGGTCATTCAAGAATAGAGCAGTTCAGCATCGTGTGTAAATTTCAAACATATTAAATACCATTGAATATACAGGTTTCATAAACAACCAGGTATTCAATATCTTTGGAGTAAAATGTGCATGGTTTGTTACCATGTATGCCACTGAGAAAGGTCATAATGAGGTATAAAAAAACTTCGTTCTATTTACAGAATAAAGTGACAGTCAAGTGCCAGAGAGAGGTACATTTTCCATTGTGAAAAAACTGAGGAAGTTTGAAGGGTGGGAAAAGGGTAAATCAGTAGAATCTTACTTCTTTTCTATTCTCTTCATGTCTCTTTTCAATAGGTTTGTTTACTTGACTCAAGCAGTACCTCATTTCGATACAACATCCAGTTCCTCCAAGCACCCAGTTGTTTAAAGCAAGGGCTGAAATTAGTAAACTGTGAGGAATGAGAGTTCTGCAAGTTCTTCTGCAGTTGTTACTTACAGGATTCACCCTGGAGAAATAGCCATTCAAAGTGAAGGTGCAGGACTGTTATGCTTCTGTTAGGTCATGATGATTGTATCTTTACTTTTCCCCTGCCCACTGAAATGTGGTTCAAAATAAAAGCTTCACCTGAAAACATAGCTAGAAATATTTTAAAAGTTACTCTGTACTTTAGAGTCTTTCTTTAAGGTCTGTGATTTTAAGTCTTGAGGTAAGGGAGGTAACCTTTGTTCAGCTTAGAGAAGAGGAGACTGACAGACACCTGACTGTGGTCCCTCATGAGGGGAAGCAGAGGGCAGGCACTGATCTCTTCACTCACATGACCAGTGACAGTACTCAAGGAAATGGCATGAAGCTGAGTCAGGGGAGGTTTAGGTTGGATACCAGGATCAGGTTTTTCACCCACCAGAGAGTGGCTGGGCACTGGAACAGGCTCCCCTGGGAAGTGGTCAGAGGACCAGGTCTTTCTGAGTTCAAGAATCTTTGGTGATGGTGGCTGCCAGGGGTCTGTTAGCCTGACCTGGGATGCTGCGACTTTCCCAGAGAGAGGTCCCACAAGAGACAGCTTTCTAGGAGTCTCTGGCAATCCTCTGGCTGCTGGGAAACCTCAGCAAGCAATCAGCTCTTAGCAGTGATTTCAGCTTAGTGAATTCAGCTCTGCCTTGCCTTGCCCAGGCCAACTCAGAGACAGGAGCCTTGTATGGCAGTTCCACAGAGGCAGCTTTATTGTCCAGCAACCTTGTGAAGGGAGGCCAGGGATGAGAGCTCCCTGCCCGGGCAGAAACTGGGGTTTTTATGGGGAAAGCAAGGGTGGTACCAAAGGGGGAAGACCAATGGGTTACAAAGAATCTGCATGGGCACCAAAGCGTGGTGGGATCTCACCATGACCAGAAGGCCTGCTCCATCCAAGGGTATCTCTCCAGGGGACAGTTGAGATAAGCTTATCACAGCCTATTCAAGGGACATCCCTCCAAGGGAGAGGCCTGGGAAGCTTATCTGCTTCCAAACTTTGGGGCAATGCTCTCAGGCATGTGGTGTGACTCTTGGGCTGTCCTGCTCAGGGCAGGGGTTGGACTCAATGATGCTGATGGGTACCTTCCAACTCAGAATAATTTATGATTCTATGATTCTAATAATGCTTGCTTCTCTAAGCAATCCTTTTTAAACATTCTGTGCCCAAATGAAGGGAATCCCTACCCCCGGGGATGGGGGTTACAATGATATATTGCATCATATCAGGGATTCTTTCATTACTCCTGAGATCAAGCACACCAAGAAAATGACAGCACTTAAAAAGGGCAGGATCAGACCTCTCCTAGCCCTGGGGATTGATGCTCCTTGTGTTGGCTGGTCAGGAACCGTGTGTGAGACACACACACAGACAGCTCTGTTGTGCCATAGCTGAATCTATAACCACCTGCTTTGTGCCCACCCTGGGCCATGCTGGGGGTGGGAAATGCCCTGGACAACATCAGTGAAAGGACTATGCAGTAACACTTACCAGCTGGTGTGTGTTCAACAGCTGGTATAAAGCAGAATGGGCTCAGACTTGGAAAAAGAAGGAAAAGAGCTCTCTGGTGGGAATTGTGGTGAGACAGATTTTGGCAGTTTATGGTTTTGTTTTTGCAGTTGTTGTAGAACCTTGTTCTTTCTGTGTGATCTAAGGTACTCTCACAGAAGGAATCAGCAATGCAGAGTAGCTGTGTAGGGGAAAGATATTTTGCACATACACAAAGAGAGACAGCACAGTAAGGTCAGAAAGACAGCACTTGTGCAAAAAACAACCCCCAGGTGAATGTTTTGTTTACTGGGGCTTTGGGAGAGGCATTTACAATGAGTTCACAGATTTTATTTATTCAGAGTCCTCTTTGTTTCCTGCTCCTTTCCTGGCCATGCCTGGGGGATGTTTCCATGGAATAGAGAGCAGTGTTTCACTTTGCACCAGCCTGCTCAGCAACAGTCCATACCTCCTTGTTTGATCTGCTCCCAGCAATCATTCTCTGATCATGTAATGGGCTCTTCTCCATCCTTCCATCATCTCATTTCAGATAACACTGCTATAGATACATTCACTGTCGTGTGATTTTTAAATTTTATTTTAAGTATCATGCACATGAGAACAAATATCTACAATTACTGGATAAAATTTAAAACTTTCTGCATTCAAGCATTAAATGGTTTCCCTTGAGCTGCAATTGGTACAAAACCCCTTGCTTATGTCTGTTCCTGTAGTAATCTTACAGTGTTTACATACCATTTTTCTGATTTTCTTTTTCCTTGATAAAAAATATGACTTTGTATGTTCACAAAGTGTGTGTAAAATTTATCTTTGCATGCATCACAAAGGGATAGGCATTGAAAACCAAATCTCATCTGGCCACATGAATCAACAGTAATTGTTTATCTATTTAAAAATGCCTGTCTCATTCAGCCAGAGGTGTTTTACAAATTATGTTGTTCTAATGCACCACTGCCTTGGATGAAATATGGACCTTCAAAGCCAGATGAAAGGCTTCAGTTCTGAAAATAAATAAACAGAACTTCCTAAAAAAACGTTGTACAATAATGTGAAACGACCATTATCTGACTGAGTTGGGAAATATTGGTGGCTTTACTTGTTACATTCATTTTAAAATTTGTAATGGCTATATAATGTAGGCAGGCCTAAGCCTCATTCAAACTGAGGTTTGTCCTTCCTGTGGTCATTTAGAAGCAGTGGGAAGGAACAGTGCCTAAATGGTGATCAGCAAGACCAAATTTATGTCTGCCAGCCTCCTTTCCTACCACCCTGGCTTTGCTCTGTTTAGATTGCAGATACCTACCCTTGCTGTTATCTGCCTTTTGATAAACTCTGCAATGAGAGGAAATGCTTTTGCATCCTTTTCTGGAGTCCTGTTTCCTATTTGAGATTTGAGAAATGGCTTTTAGCACTAGGACCTTTGGGAACTTCTTTTTCTGCGTAGAAGCTAGATCAGAATAATGAGTACCCTCTGTGCAAATTCAATATTAGTTCTACACATTAGGTCAAGCAGAAGTTAATGACCATTTTTTACATACAGAAATCAGTTATGAGACCTCCATTACATATCACACTTTTGTAATTGTAAAAAAAAAAGCTGGAGTAACTTATGTTAAATTGATTTAAACTACAAAGCATAAATATCGTTGCATCCCACATTAGGGTCTGAGAGAAAATGGCATCACTGTCACTTGTGCAATAGTTCATTCACTGATTTACAAGTACCTTTATTCCATCTTGTGCTTGCTGTGCCTTTTACATGCAGAGGTGCTGAACAATGCTGTAAGCAGGAGTCTGTCTCTAATAATTTTTGCATTTTCTTTGTTTCCTTAATTAGCTGATTTACTCAGCTGATTGCACAGCTGTCTGGGCAACACCCCCCTAGGGGTCTGCCAACTGTTTCAGAGATATGTAATGTACTCAGTGAAGGGAAATCTGTATGATAATTGCATATATATATGCAGAAATAGTGGGAAGGAATAAGAAAGCTCAAAGGCAATTTTTGTATTGCTAATAAAAGG
Source organism: Vireo altiloquus (assembly GCA_013396875.1). Classification (NCBI taxonomy): domain Eukaryota; kingdom Metazoa; phylum Chordata; class Aves; order Passeriformes; family Vireonidae; genus Vireo; species Vireo altiloquus. The sequence goes on from VZRF01014785.1 coordinate 972,913, forward strand.
AAACATGTTAAGGATGAGCTTAAAAAGCTTTCTCTTTTCAGTAATTTCTGGGAAAAGATTATTCTTTCATGGTAAATAAGGAACCAATTCTCAGTTGGAAGGTTTTGTTCCTGGGATTATTGCTCTCTTACAAGCAGTTTTTGGGGATTTCAGAGATACTCAGTGCTTATTAGTTTTCCCCCTTAGTTTGGAAACAGAACTTGAAAAATGCAGGAGCATGCATGAGGAGATGGTCTGGTCTAAAATGATCCCCAAATCCAAGGTTTGCAAAGGATTTACTGTCTGCTCACCTTCTTTTCCATTGCTCAGCACTAGTGCTTTACATAGCCTAGAGGATCTGGCTTTTAGTTTCCCCAGTGGTGTCAGTATGAGCTATTCATTTTTTTCCACTCTGATAAATTAATAAGCATCAGCAAACATCATAACACTGTCAAACAGCTCAGAGCTGCCATAGTAACCACCCTCTCTAGAGCTCGCTGTATACCCTCCACAAAGAATGACAAGGGATACCACAAGTTCCATTGTTCAAAATAACAGTAAAGTTTTCAAAAATAATGACAGTAGCTTAGTTATGTGATTAAAAAAAATAAAATGTAAAAGTTTCATGCTAGCAACTTCCATTGGAAAAAAAAACCAAAACAAAACCAAAAAGCTTAACAAAAAAAAAAATCCAGAAGAGAAACAAACATGCTTCTTAAAACATTTGGAATATAAGAAGAGTGCTAGAAGTTGTGAGCTTCTCAGCAGCTGACAATAAATCAACTGGTGCAGGCTGCTGGCAATTCTGGGGCCTTCTCCTGGAGAATATTCTTGCAGATTCCTGAGGTCTTGTTAGTTTGACAGGGACAAAAAATCCCCCACAATAAGCTATAACCATCCAGCAGGGATGAGGTAGTGGAAGTCTGTCGGCTTGTAAAATAAACAAACTTCTTGTGTTCAGAAATAGGCTCTTTACCTTTTCCAAGGTGGGAATGTGTCTCCTATCTGTAGATGGCACGTAGGTGCCTTTTACTTAGTGGCTAGAAAAAAGAGATTCACAGATGAACTGCGATCACAGAGTACTGAAAAGACTGAAATCATACAAAGGGCAGAGGGGTTTGATGTTCTAGGATGCTAGCAGGTTAAAGAACAATATTAAATAATAAATTAACATCTGCATTTGAAATGAGGGAGCATCACTGGGTACATAAGCGAAGTAGCCTTAGGGGTGACCGAGCTTTGTATGGCAAGGAGAGCAGCTGTGGGGACAGTGAAGTCTCCGTGCAGCCTTTGCAGTCCCAGGTGAGTCTGGCAGTGTTTGTGGAACACTACCACAGTCCCAGAGTAAATCAACTGGAATCCCCCACGCCCAGGCTGCTACTGAGGCCATGCCGGAGGGTTTGCAGCGGGCTGAGTGATTTTGGTCTTAGGAGCAGCCTAGGTCAGTGCAGAAGCGTGGCTGCTGAAGGCGGTTCAGGGTCTCTCGTGCCCAGAAGGCAGGCAGTCGTGGCCCCAAAGATGGATTTCACAGCAAGCTCAAGGGCTGAAGCTGGATTTGTGTGGCACAAGGGGTCTGGCAGCAGCGTCAGCCTTGAGGGTTGTCTTGTCCCCTGCCTGGGTGCTCTCTTCTCAACCAGGTCACCAAACCCAGCCAGGTTAGGCGTTATCCTTTGCCAAGCCACAAATCCTGAGTGCCTTGTGGTAGCACAGAGGGGAACAGTCAATACAGGGGGCGTGGGGCAGCCAGCAGGGATGGGGAGCTAAACTGGCAGCCTGGAATGGCCGTGGGGATGCTGTTTCAGGAGCGAGCTGCTCACAGACGGGCAGATGTCCGTGCCTGTTGTTCGGCAGCAAAATGGTTAACTGTGATGACAGTCCTTTCTTGAGCATTTAAATAATTAGCTTTCACAGTTAACACCCTATTAAGCCAAAGGGAGGAAGTTCACACCTCTCCTGGTGTTATTGTTCCAGTCTGGCTGGCTGCAGCAGCAGAATGACGCTAGTGCCTTGGTTTGTGTTGGGAAGGTTATCTCTGCAGCCAGAAGAGGCAGAAAGAAGAAATTTCATTTATAGAAAAGGAAGAAAGCACAATAAAGCAAGGCCTCTGGGAAGATTACAACGCTGTGGGTTCCAGGAGTTTCTTTGTGTGGATTTTTTTAAAAACTGTCCTTCCCACTTTCAGCTGGGCAACTGATTCTGCTATATTAAACAAGTATTAAAAAGAAATAACGTGATTGTATTATTATGTGACTTTTAAAAATCTTACTCATCACATGTAATTAATGTAATTAATTTACTTTTGAGTTGGTGGCATAAAGAACAGTGTGTCAGGGCGGCACTGCTCTGCGGTAACCTTGGCAGATTCTTCCACAGGCAGGAGAAGGTCTGTAGTGCTGCTGGTCTGTTGTTACCTTCACTGGATGCCAGTCTGTCTAGCTAAGGTGAGCCCTCTACCATGTGTTTAGTGCTCCATGCAGCTGGGAAAGACAAATCCCTTCCAATGCCCTGAATCTACACTAAACTTTGTGGCATGGCTGTAAAAGGAGGGGGGTAGCATGGTTGGTTGGTTCCAGTGTGAGCAATGGTTGCATTCCCTTTCCTTTCAAACCCCTGTGTGATGGCTGATTCTGCTGAGGTAGCAGGTACAAAATTATTTACTTTGGTTTCTTATTTCTTCATGATTTTTTCTGATTTAATGATCTGAAATGGAATTACTAAAGGACAAGTAATTTCTTTACAGAAGAATCTGCTAGCAAAATCTCAGCTCTGGTCTGTGGGGGCACAAGGAACTCAGATGATGGCCCTTGTGATCCTTCAGTGACCATAAAACCTGAAAATCCTGAATTCCCTAGACTAATTTGCAAATGGACACATTTGAACTGCACATTAGCAAGCTAATGTTCATTTGATGTCTTTTTCTTTCCTTCATGGTGACCTTTCCTCCAAAGAAGGAGAAATGCTTCAGGTAGAAAAGGGAATTGGTCATTCTACATTTGTTTGTATCTTTTTCCTGTCTCCACTCTCAAGCCAGAACCCAAACATAACATGAAATAGATACATATAGACCAGGGTATACCACCTTTGCATTTCCCTGTTTTTGCTGCTTTGTGAAACATGCTGGGATGTTTGTATCAGGGAGCAAATCTGGATTTATGGTGGTGGAGAAGGAAATGTTTGGCTCAGCTCCAAAGTTCACAACTTTTTTTGTATGTACAGTTCCAGAATCAGCACTTGCCTGGGAAATACTTTCCCATCCCACCCTAAGCTTCCGCTCACTTTTCCTATGGTTGAATTTGCAATGTCAAACCTTTTTTATTAAAAAATAAATAGCCAGCTAACAGTAAGTAGGAAATTATCATTGAATTCTTATATTTTGTGACAGAACTTGTATTGCATGCACAATAACCCATGAGGGCAGTGCCTGGGCCAATTCAAGGGGTGTCTTTGAGTTGTTATGGGGTTAGGAGGCACACTGTGTCTAAAAATATTTGCAATCAATTTCTTTCATGTATGTGATGGTCCCCAGTAACATAAATTTCTAAATACAGCAGAATATTTTAAGAAATATGTGGGGTTTTCCTGTTTTATAGACAAAACACATAGTAACCTTTTCCTACAAAACCCAAGAAAATATAATTAAGGGTTTTTGCTTGACTATGTGGCCACTTCAGGCTTCAAGGGACCTAGTTCTCGTGATGGGAAAAAAGTATGAGATGGGGTGATTCCTTGAGTGTTGCTCCCTGGGTGTAGTTAAATGGTACGATTGTGGCTGGATCTTATGGGTTTGGACAAGAGGCAGGGATGACAAAAAAAATCAAGTTTGTGATGGAAATTTCATGAAAAATAGGCCAAGTGCTACTTCTTTCCCAAGAGAGCTGCAAGAATGTCAATGTGAGGTCTGGGTAGTTTTTTTTTTCCTTTAAGAAAATATTTACTGCTTCTTTTCTACATTCCTTACACAGTCTAAACAACATTGAAGCCAAGGAGGGGTGGTTTTGGATGATAAACTTATTCAGGTTTTTTTAGAGTTGAGTTGTGAAATCGCTGATAAAAAAACCTTTTTCTTTAGAGTACACTTAAACTGAGGCAGTTTTCTCATCATCTTTAAGATTCCTCACACTAAAATCATTCAACACCCAAGGATACCTGTATTCATGGGGGATTGTGGACATGGGCCCTCTTTCTCTTCCCCTCTGTGCCAGGTAAGAGATCTTGCTGCCCTCAGTTCAGGGTGTTTGCTGCTTGTCTCCCTGGCCAGACACCCCCTGCTTGCTGACCTGCCAGGCCAGCCAGGCCAGCCACAGGTGCTGCTCCTCCAGTGTTCACTTTGGTTGGAGATGCTCCGGGGAGTTTTCCCTGGCACTGGGCAGGGAAGGGGACGCTTGTAACCGAGGCCTGTGACAAGAAGCCAGTTGGCAGGCACTAACCTTTTCCCCTGGCACAGCTGTTTGTGGAGCTCCCATCTGCTCAGGGTTGTTGGAAAAGCTGGCTGGATCAATGTAAATCACTTAAACCTGGACGCGTGGTCTTGTTACTAGCAAGGTGCCACTCCTTTAAATGCCGTGATTAATAGCCAGAGTCTGGGGGGGGATATTTTGCTGTGAGAGCCTACAGCAAATTGATCTTAGAAGAAATCAGAAAATTGAAAGGAGAATTGGGGAAATGTTCTCCTAATGCAGACTTAACAATTTGAGAAATTGCTCAAGCAACCGATTTTTAGCATTTGCTAATGCCTTCCGGCGTTGCAACCTTCCTGCCTCATGCAGGTTGTTCTCTAGTGGTCAACAAACAGATGTCCTGAATGCTCTGTGTCTCCCACAGTGGGTAGAACAGGGTCGTGCATGTCTGGGACTGTGCGAGAGGATGAGGCAGCTCTTGGGGAGGAAGGCTGAGAGGTGGGTTACAGGGGGAGGTACTGCACAGAGCCCCCATGGGGGGATGGAGTTGGTTGCCTTTAGAAATCCTGCCGTGCCCTAGAAAAGCAGGGCCACACATGGCTGTTCAGGCCATCCCTCTCATTTCTGGGTCATTGTGGTGCTCTTTTCCAGGCTGGGGCTGGGATATGCCACAGTGTCCCAAGAGTGTTTTGGTTTTGCCTAGCTTTAAATGCTGCTGGGATCTAATGCCCATTATACATGCTGTCTGTTACAGCTGTGGTCTGACCCTCTGTTTTCAGTATTCACCTTGAATTTCACAGGTTTGCTGGTAAAGTCATGCCTGCAAACCCAATGGTGAAGATTTATATCAGAACTCTGTTTTCCTTTGATAACGGATTTAAAAAGATCCCAGAATGGAATAAACTGTATTGACAGAATGACTTATTTCCCCTTTTATAATTACATTTTTATTAACTTTTTTTTTTTTTTTGATAGCATAACTGTGGGGGAAGAAACAAAATTATATCCTGTATAGCATAGCAATAACAGCAGCAATCCCGCCATAAGAAAAAGTAAATCCATACAATTTCTTTTAGAGGTCAAGAACAGTCCAAAGTTACTTCTCTTTTAACTTGCTAGATGCTGCCTAAATGTCTGAGGTGTCCTTTCGTAAGAGGTTCCTTGTTTCTTTAACTGGATAAACTGCTAGCTCTGATTTTGACCCTTATGGGGATTACAAGTTTGATACAAGGCTTTAAAGTATAGCAAAACTTGCTGGTGTTAAGTGATTCAAGTTATGTTGATTGAGTGAGGTTGCTGCTTTCTTCTATTGTGCCAGCAGCAAAGAACTTTCAATAAAACATCTCCTGCTACAATTTATTTCTGGAGATGACTTTCATGGCTAGTGGTGTTTGTTAAGATTGAGATCACTTTGCTTGCAAAGAATTTTCCAAGTCTAAGGTGAGGGATAAATCTGCTTATTTTATTTAGTCTGAACTGACCTTCTGCTACATAATGGAACAAGAGGGAGATCTTATTTTTCTTTTATTGCTTATGAGTCATGATATCTTGTTACAATGTATGGAAAAGTGGAGTTTCCTTAAATGTTATCATTTTATCAGGACTAACAGTAGCATGACTATAACTATTTAGTACTGGATATTACTGGCTGGGGAAAAATAAAGTATACTGTATTTAGCATTTCCCTAAACTCAATAAGGTGTACCTTTTAGGATCTATCCAAAAGCACTCCAGGAATTAACTAGAATGCTAAAGTTTAAATATTCCTTGAATGGTCATCCTATTTGATCTAAAGTGGGCCATTCAGCTTTGCTGCTTTTTGTGATTTAAACCTGCCTGCTTCCAATATATTCCTCTTTCTTATTTTAGCAATTCATCAAAATGAAGAAAATGGCAGTCAAGAAATAAGAGGACTAGAAGAGCTCAAGGATACTTCTGATGCACAGGTAAATGTGTAAGATTAATGGAGTCTTGGAAATGTTTTCAGATCTACAAGCTGAAGAACTGCTTTCAATAGCTCTGGGAAATGGATTTTCCTCGATGTTCTGTGCAGGGAGCAAAGTCTGCCAGATCTCATCTTATGTGACTATTTAGAATAAGATTGATGATTACTCTGGGAATTAATCCCATGATGTTGCAATTGGACAGCATTCTTCAGCTATCTTTCTGCTCCTTTTAGATAATACACATAGCATATACCAGATGTGAAAGTAAAATGAGATGTGTTTTAGGAGGCAAGAGTATATGACATTTTGATTGAATTTTAATCACTGTAAGTAGACATGCAATGAAATAAGGATACTTATTAGTCACTCAAGTGCAAGCAACAACCTTTTTTCTTTCCCTAAATACCCTCATTTGCAACCAAAGCACACTTGATATTGCTCAGAAGAAACTGAACTACCTTTTAGAGTATTTTATTGTGGAATTGCTTACACTTTTTAATTCTGTGAATATTTTTTGATTAATCTGCAACTCATTCAGTCGTTCAGTTCATGCATTCAAGCTGTGCAAGTGTAACTGTATTGCTCATTGTACTGGTACTGATTATTGCTTTTAATTTAAAACTGATTTTTCCCAGTCTTGACTGCTTTTTTCTCCTACTCCTCTTGCAAATGTTATGTTCCCCACCAGTTGCCACCTTTTCTCCTTCCCCTATATGCAGCTTGCAGTTCCTGTCTCTGATTTATCTCCCTAGCGTCTTGCCAAACTGAAAAGTTGTGTGCAAGAAAGACAGGATTTATGCTGATGTCTGTGAGCAAGCCTAGCTGAAAGGGCACAAGCCGTGTAGCCAAGAGTGCATTACAGAGATACAGAAAGGACCCAGAGGGAAACAGTGACCTCACTGCACAAAAAATCTGGCTTTCTGTTTTTTTGTTGGATTTTTTTTTTGGGGGGGAGAAGAAGGATTTTCTGTGCACTCAGTTCTACTTAGTTGCTGTAGTTATTACAGTTTTTTGAAAATGTTTGTTCCCATTTGTGACATAGACAATGTATGCCAGCTAATAAGATTACCTGGACTAATTATAAAAGCCCATAAAAATTTATTATTGGGACATTGATTCATTCAGATTTTAATTGACTGGAAGCCAGCTTCTACAATTTGAAAGAATATGAAACACACTTAAAATGATACAATTACTAAATAAGCAGTTAACAAAAGCGTTCATGTGCTCTGCTGGGAGGAGAGCAGAGGTGTTATCAAAGCAGTGGTTACTCCAGTTTGTTAGCACCATAAAAATGACATCCAGTGGAGGCCAAATACAGTTTGTTTTAAAGGAGTGAATGACTTTTTTTTTCACTTTAGTGGGGCTGTGACTGGAGCAAAGCAAGGGATCCTGTCTTTTGAGGCAGTGGCATGTGATTTTAAGTTTTCAGGCTGATCAAAGCCAAAGCCGGTAATAATTATCTTCTTTTCACCAACTACAGAAAGAGACAGAGCTACAGTGAAAGAAAACCAAACAACCACAAACCTTCTGTTAATAGAATTGAAGGATGTGGTGCCCGCTCTAAACTCTGCTTTTTGGGAGAGAGGCTTGATTTACATTGGAGTTAATTGACAAAAGTGGCAGAAGTGTGGAAAAAAACTGGCAAGGTGATTTTCAAAAGCAAACATGCTGTAAACAATGTAAATTATGCAAATAAAAGATCCCATCTTGTCTGCCTAGGGATGTGTTAATTCACCTCTGTGCTAGGATGTTCATTCATGACCTCTGCAGAGGGAATATTTTTCAATGGATATTTTGAAATAGAAAGTATGTTGTCAGAATCTTCCCTTTTCCAGCCTCGGTAGTGACTAATTTGCTTTCATTCCCATTAAACTTTTAGAAATTTCATTTCAAACATTACATAAACACCTTTAATTATAGTAATTTTAGGCCATGAATCTTAGTAAAGCCTTACTAGAAAGTACATTCTTTTATCATTCATTAAGGTAAAGCCAGTTAAATTATGCAACTTTGTGATTTTCACCTTCACATACGTTAGTAACTGTATCTGGTTTGGTCTACATGAATTAGAGGTCTAATTGGTCTTGGCACCAACAAGAGTTTTGGGGGATGTGTGCGCCTGCACAGAATGAAAATCGAAATTGCTCTTTGCAAGTAGGGTGACTTTTGTCTCACAGCTTCCAAAATATTGCCTTAAAATTAAATTTATATTGAGAAGTGAAAATGACCAGTAATTGGAGACTGTCAACATCTTCCTAACCAGGTTTTAGAAGCTGTCATCAATTAATTATTTAATTGACCTGGATGTTTTCTTACAAGTATTTAGCAGACAGATTTGTAGTGGAAAGTCAGCATAAATGAGGAAACCAGAACTAAAAGTAAAGGATTCATAGTTTTTTTCTTAATTACGAAAAGACATGTTTAGCCTTTTGTGTTTCAAGTGCATTCTTTGCTCCCAGAGGCAAACCTACACAATTAATTTAATATTACCTTAGCCCTCCCAGAAGTTTTTTATCCTTTGGAAGCCCAATAAAATAATTTTTTTTTTTCATGTTCTCTGCAAATCTTTAAATTAAAGAACTGTGAATGGAGGAAGGGAGACGTGTTAAAATGCAGTATTTCTACTTGGGGGTTATTTGAAACAGGACAATTCTTCAATGAGATTGCCAGTTTGAATACAGACCATATTTGTGGCAGGGTTTATGGGCTTCTCTTTAGAGTTGCTCCTCTGGGGTGCTTCCATGTGGAAGGCAGCAACACACTATGTGTGAACACAGGTGCAGGGCGAGCAGTGAAAGAGAGCGAGACTCACCCTTCAGAACCTTGTCTTTCTCTGGGACGTTTGTCCCACTTGGACTTACTGAAGCCAGCTCTTGCCCCAAAACTGGAGTCCCCCTTTCTCTTCTTAACATAAGTTGTTTTAACCATTGGGCTTTGCTTCACACTCTGAAGAGCAATAAATATTTGTTCATCCAGGACTCGTAACCATCTCTGCCCCTCGTAGGTCATGGTCTGCCTTCTCTGGGCACATGTCCTGGTTCCAGCCTGGACAGGGTTAGTTTTTGCAATAGCCAGGACCCAGAGGTTATTCTATACCACCTCACGTCATTGCTGGGGGCGGGGGAAGGGATTCTCTTCCAGGCTGGGATTTTGTGAAGAAGGGAGTGGTCGGGTATTGGAGGGGTTTCCATGTGTATCATTCCTTCCCTGTACCCTCTGTCATTAATAATGTTGCTGTTACTGTTTGTTTATTTATCTCATTGCTGTTTTCAGTAAATTGTTCTTATCTCAGCTCGTGATCTTTACCTTTTGTGCCTCCAATTCTCCTCTCCAGCTATCCGAAGGAGGTGGGGGATGGGAGCGGGGAGGCAGCAAGTGGCACCTCGTTTAGTCACAGTGGGAGCACTAAATTGGGGATGGCCTTTCCTAAATCATAACAGCACAACACGAAGGTGCAAAAAGTGCCTCCACAGTACTAAGATCCCAGATCCAGAAAGACTCCAAATCTTTATCAACCTGAAGTCCTAATAGGCGATTTTGAAGTTGTCCATAGCCTACATTACACGGGTGTGTAATACACTGCTAGAAGCATCCTGCACCCATGAAATAAGCAGGTTTGGTTTAGCTGATGTCCCCAAGCTATCAAAGTGTTGGAAGTGCAGACTCCCAGGTCTAAGGTTCCCTGTGTAAATTACTGGAGAAAAAGGAGAATATTAGGAAACCACTGATCTGACCATTTTAAAATGTCTCTGTAGACCAAAAAAAATTTCCTCAATACCTTCTTTTCTCTATTGATTAAACAAGTCTGGACAACTAGTTCACTATATTCTTCCACATTTGATAAAATCAGTGTTACTGCTGATCTGCAGAGGATAAGAGTGTGTCAGAACTGTTTATAAACTAATGTCTTTGATTCAGAAGATAAGGCACTGAACTCATAGACTATGTAAGGAATTTGAGATTAGGCAGTGCAATTCCTTATCTTCTCGGTGGGTTTCTGACCTTCAAACCAGTGGTTCCTTATGTGGGAAAGGTGGGTTCCTCAGGAGGCTGGGCTCAGGAGGGGCACAGGACATGCAAGGCATAGGCTGTATCTGAAATCCTTTACTTCATCAGAGCAGAAGTGTCTTATGCAGGCTTCTGAGGAGATGTCTTCACCCTGACTGGAAGAATGTAGGCATGTACAAATTTCTTTCAATGAGCTGGTTAAGGACGACTCTGGACTTGGTCATGGAACCTACTTTTTTCCATCAGCATTAAAGCATTTATTCATAAAGTGAATTTGTTTTCTTCTCCAGCTGAAGAAATCTTAACCTCCCACTTCTCTCTTCCTTGGAGAAACCAGCAGACTGTAGGGTGATTTGGCTGGGCACTCTCACACCTTCATCTGTCATGGACAGGAATATCTCAAGGCTGAAGGATTGGAGCCTGCAGGGTTAGTGTGTCAGGGCATCTCTGGTTTTTGGGCCCGACTCACAAGATGTGTTGTGAATTTTGGAGTAGGTAGTGATTCATTTAAACTCAAGGTGAACAGTGGAAAGAAAATGGTAAAGAAAGTGGGGGGGAAATGTTTATTTGCAGATTGCCTTTGAAGTCATGTAGCCATATCGTAGCTATGCCACATGATGGGCCCTCCCAAGGCATATGCTGTTCCCATCAGGAAACATCTGGGCTAATAAAAGCTGCATGGTATCATCGCCCCAGGTCTCAGTTATGCAGGGGCTATATCCACAACCAAACCATGGACAGTGATATCAGCCACTGGCTTTGCAGGGAGCAATTTAGCCCATATCAGCTAACTTTGCGACTCTGAGTCTCTGCTGTGCCTGTGTGCTAGCATGAATCCATCTTTTTATATGTATCTATCTGGCATTTTTAGAAAACAACCAGTGCTGAATGTTTCGACAAAACACTATCAGCATAGCTTGAATAACTGTCAGAATATGAGCCAAAAATATAGTTCTGACATAGCTTTTAAAGCAAATATAATTTCCTTTTTTAAACAAAATCAAGAGATACAGATTTGTTATTTATGGAATAAATAAATGTGGCACAACTGTCTTTCAACTCTTGAGCCTTGCATATGTGAAAAATGGTTGGAGTGGGAGCAGAGGGAGTTGTAGCCTGTTATTTTTAGGAGTGCCTTGTGTTGCGCTTCATTCTTTTTCCAGGGCTGTTCCTGGCTAACTTTCCCATGAGTTTTTAACCTCTTGCTCTTGTTCTCTTATGTAACAGGAAATAGGCTGACAGGAACAAATAAAACACAGCATATCTGATAGTTGCACTCAGAGGAGCGGTTGATTTAGTTAGCCCTGCCTTCTTTCCTCCAGAATAGATGCATTTGGAGATTCAGATGTGCCTCTGTTCCTCTCCAGTTGTTTCCCCGGAAGCAGTGACTTGTTTGTGCTCAGCAAGTGGCACCGAAGTACCGCAAATATGAGAAAACAGATGCATTTCTTTTAAGGTTGAAATTTGTGGCAGTGTCATGTCCTGGGACTGCGGATTTAAGTATCTCTTTGCTCTTTCTCCCACCCTTAAGGCAGGAGTTCTATGCAAGCTTCAGGGAAGAGATGACATCGGACGGATTGAGCTGGTCCAAAAGCTGGCGAGAGAGAACTGCCAGTTTTTGCAGGCGGATAGAAAAGCACTGGAGAAGGCAGAACAAGTAAGACATTTCTTGTTTGGGGTTTTTTGTTTCTTTCTGGTAGGGGAGGGAGATTTAGGTCACAAAACTGAAATAGCAAAGCTGATGGTCAGAATCCAGGGCACGCATTAGTCATGGAGCTGTAGCTGCTCTCCTCTGGCATTTACATTTCTCTAAAGTGCGTTCAGGTCAATAATTGTCAACACACTTAAATTATTATGTTGTCATTAACTGTCAGTTGCTCTTACTAATATCTTATACACATAGGATATAGCAGAGGATTTCAGGATGCATTTTACCAAATTGTTAGTTTCTATGGTGTATTTAAATAATGTATAAGGCATATGAGTGCTTCAAGTACTTACTCTAAATTATCTTAAAATTACTTCACTGTGGGTATATTTGGATGCAAGTATTGGCTGAAACTTTTCAGCATGAATTAAAAAGAATGGTCTGGATAGGGAATTCAGCAATTTGGTTTTTTTTCTTTTAAATCGTGTTTTCAATCAAAAGTTACACTGAAGAAAGCAGCATTCTGTTTAATGCTTCTGAAAGCACTTATTCAGATGTTAATAACTGTATTGAAAATGCACTGCAACTTGACTGCTCTGCTTATAGGACAATGTCTCCTAATTTTGTTCTTCTAGTAAAGATTTCTATTCTAATTGCATATTCATCTAAAGGTGCAGAGGATAATAACTGCAAGAAACAACAAAAATCCCACCTAGTCCTCATGTCTCTTGCTGTTAGTTATATATAATTTAATCCATTTTCTGGTCACTGGACAGTACAAAAAAGACGTGTACTTTAGAAAAGAAATACTTTTCAGCTCATCTGCAAGTTCATTCCTATTGAAAAAAGGAAAAGAGAATGATGAAATCTTATTTCAGAGCTTCATGCTGCTCTGTTCGGTAGTATAGAGGGTCTGGTCTAGTGTAGTTAGATGTGTAATTGTATCAATAGGTGTGCAAAAGGGAGAAGGGCAATTAGCCAGGCTAATTCCCCAAGATTAAATTGTTTCTCAGCTGACCTGCTAGCAATCATCTGGGAGAATTTCTGTATATCTTTAAATTGTATCCACAAAGCACAACTAAAAGTTTAAGTGCTCAAGCAAAGAAGATTTTAAACCAGGAAAGATTTCTATTGTGTTTTAGGATTTGGAAACAAGATTACAGATATGTGAGCATAGATGAGAGGGGAATGTTTGGACTGATACTCAAAAAATTCAGTGGATATTTTTACTGCTACTTTGGTCATTGCAAAGGGTTCTGTGAAGGCAGCTGCAGCTCTGTAGCTGCAGCGATTGCAGTACAGTTCCAAAAATGGAAAGGAAAGAAGCACTCAACTTTTCTTCTCCTTTTGAAAAGTATGGTACTTAGCAATTGCTGCTATTTAGGAGATGAGTGACTTCAGTTTAGCAGGAGCTCAGGCAATTTTCTCGTGCCCGTCCTGAGCAGTATAACACAGCAATTACTGCTCTCATACAAGGATATGCCTTTAAACCTTTGGGACATGCTTTTAGAGGCGATAGCAAAGAGAAATGTCGCCTGAGAGACTGCAGAAGCCCAGGTCATTCCTCTTGTGCCCTTTATTTCTGGGTGGGGAACGTCTTACTGCTAGTGCTGGCAAGAATAAATCATGGAGTGCTTCTTCCTCATGTTCTGCACTTTGCTGGTTGTTGTAGGGTGGGTGCAGGCACCCCATGCCCAGATCTAAGGGACACCTACAGTCCTCATCGTGAGTGTGTCTGGTAAGCCCCCAGCTGGACTACTGACTTCATTAGGAATAGTTACTGAGAAGCCATACTGAACATGGGCAAGGTTTGTCATGGCTTCTCAGTTTAGCTCACTCAGGTAAGTGATTTTCAGTGGAAAAAATGCACACATTGCTGTGGCAGGGCAGTGGGTTGCATATGTTCAGGAAGCTGTGAGCTTCCATCCCTTCCTCTCCCTCCCTTCCTCCCGTGTGGTCTGAGAGCTGATCCGGTGCACGTGCAGGTGACAGGATTTGACTGGCTGGGCAGAGTTCACTGCTCCAGGCAGATATCCCCCTCTTCTCCAAGGAGAAAAGCAGCAGGCTGAATTGTACTGAGTACTGCTTGGATCCAGGATTTCAGACCTTCCCATCTCATCCTGCTGCTACAAAAGTGATGGCAGATTCATTGGCATCAGCTTGCTATCCAATCCCTTGGGCTCACTGTGAATGTTAGGGGAACAACATGTTCAGGGTGTGGTATCCTTAATATGTGCAACATGCCCATCTTTCTTTTTTTTATTATTTTTAAAAGCATAACTTATTTCACACTGCTTTCTTAGTAACACAGGGTGATGGGCACTCGGTGCAGGAGCGAAATGGGGATGCTCTGTGCATTTTCCACAGGACCCTCATTTCTCAGCAAGTATTCCTGCACTAAAGCTTTCATCAGCTTTCCCTCCTGGTGAGCTCAAACTGGGCTTTCTTGGATGATCTGCCTTCCTCAAAGGAATGGCATGCAGTCTTGTAAATGAGATGCCTGAACACCCTGCCAGGCTGTTCTCCCTGCCCTTGGAGAGGCTGCTATCCAGGCTGGCCTCCTGGCAGCCCAGCTCAAAGCAGAAATATTGCTGACTTGTAGGGCTGTGTGCTTCTGTCACCCTGGGCCAGTGTCACTGTTAAAAGCTGGGAGCTTTATACCCTGCCTGGAAGTTAAGCTGCTCTTTCCAGGATGGCCAGTGGGGAATTTTGCCTGAAGCAGATTTCTCCTCTAGTGTGTTCTCCTCTAGAATATGAAAAAAAACCCCAAAACTTGAACGTGGGGTTACAATTGTACATATGCATAACTCACGATGGGAAATGGAGTTGTGGTTCCTCTGGGTGTTATACCCACTGCATTCCTAAAGCAGGTCTCTTCAGATCAGTACAGCCTCACATGGGTTTCCAGCATTAACAGCAAATATAAATGTATTATAATTGAGCTTCGGTGATTCTTGCACTTTCCTGTGAAGAAGAAAGGGTTCTCAGCCTAATTGAAGAATTTGGTACTGATTTGGTACCCCAGTAACTCTTTCTGGTACAGTGAATGAGGTGTGGCATGTGAGAGAGAGCTAGACTGGATGACTAGGAGGACTGATAAACTCTCCTGTCACTCAAATAAATAGTCGCCATCTTCATCTGAGTTTGAGGACAGAAGTTATTGACTCACTTGAAGAAGATCGATGACATGTGGATGCAAGAGGTTTTCCAGCAGATAAACTAATGTCAGATAAACTAAAGGCATTATTCACGTTATGGTGTTGGAGGTCTCTGGTCCACAAGGAACAGGTGAAGCTTGGATTGCTTTGGGTTGCTAGTTCAGGAGATGAAATATAATGTTTTCCTCAGAAAAAGCAGATGGTCTGGAAGAGGGAAAATATGTGACAGCTGGCTGGCTCACTGGAGAAAAGCTTGGTTTGGAACTGTAGTGGGTGGGAAAAGGGATTCCTTTGGTCTGGCTGTGCTCTGGAGGCTGTAAAATTGGGGTGTATATATATATATCTGAGATGATTTGTACAAAATCAGAAAGTTCATACTGCTTTTTTTTCAGTTTTCTGGTATGCTATAGTTTCTTTTCACATTTGTGGTCTGAATGAAAAAAGAGCTTTGAATATCTCTCATAATATAAAAAGTTCTGTGCTCAGTCTCCGTTATGTGTGAGCTGCTTATGTGAGCTGCTTTACTGATTTTGACACTGGAAGCTGACAGTGATCAGGTTAGATTGGTATATTGGAACTGGTAGTCCTTGCTAGCACACAGTGCCAGCTTCTTCTCTGGTGAATATAGAGTTTGCAAAGTGCTCTAACCATAATGGTGCTCACTGGCTTGTAGAGAAAAACAAAAACTAAATTACAGTGATTTTTTCCCCCACTCCCACTTGCTAATGTGTTAGAATAAGGTGGTTAATTAAGGCACTGAACCTATTATATGTGTTAGGTTTCCTAAAACTTCAGCTTTGCTAATGAGTAGAAAGTAAATAATACTAAATAAGCTTCTAAATAGGCACATAAGCTTCTTCTCTGTGCTTTTGCATTCCTACAATCTATTGATAAATAAATAAAGTGAAATGATTGTCTAAAATACACAGAAATTATTTTAGTATCAAATATGGAGAAGAGTAAAAAACTATGCAAGCTTGCAGTTCTAATTTTATCATTAGACGCAAATCATATTCATAAGCCTAGGGATATATGAAACTAGATATTTGTATTTTTATGTAATTTAAATATTTCATTTCCTTAAAAAAATTACTTTGACAGAAAATAGATGAAAAATCTGCATTGAATTATTCAGCTGCAGAGCGAGCCTGCTTTTTGGAGAGGTTTGCTTATTATTACCATTAATTATGATATAGAAAGCAAGCTGTGTATGTAAAGCCATTTGAAGTAATTTATCACAGCTTTTTTCCTCCAGCATACATTTGGGATGCATTCCAGACATATTTGCACTAAACCATAGTTTTTGAAATTCCTTTTAGTCAACTACAACTCAATTAAATAATGCCTTTATAACAGATGTGAAAATGGGTTGTACAGTATTTCCAGTTCTAATTTCAATGAACTGTTGCACTCATTAAGAAAATCATGTCTGATTATAGTGTCATTGTCTTAGTAAAATTGTAAAAGGGCTTTTCACCTCAGCAAATGGGGAGAATATTCTTTAGGTTATAGTATAATTTTCCTAGTCAGATCCACTGAATAAGACTGTCACAAACTGACAATAATGTTCAAAGGAGGCTCTTCCACTACTTCCCTGCATCAGTAGCAAGGGGAAGATTTCCTAAATCCACCCTGTAATCCCTTTACAGATTCATTTATATATTAATTAGAAGTACATACTGTCTAAAAGTATTTAAGTACATACAGCTTGAGTGTAT
Organism: Vireo altiloquus; assembly: GCA_013396875.1. NCBI lineage: Eukaryota > Metazoa > Chordata > Aves > Passeriformes > Vireonidae > Vireo > Vireo altiloquus. The sequence continues at coordinate 989,770 of VZRF01014785.1, forward strand.
TGATTCTGAGACTTAACTCAAGATGAAAGAGATATATTATACGAGGCAGGTATGTTTTCAGAAGGAAAACAGATACTGAAGACCAGTTCTGTTAATTTGCTGAGTACTAACTTGTGGTTGGTGGTCTCATTAGGAAGACAGATGATTTGCCCATTGAAGCGGGTTAGTGGTTGAGCTGAAGCTGTTAAAAGGCTCACAACAGAAGATTAACGATTTAGAGCCTTGGGTTGTATAGATTACTCACAACTGAGGAATCTCTTAAGGAAATTCCAGCCATGACACACCAGGGGTATTTTTAGGGTGCCCAGTTGGACGCCTGCAAGGAGACAAGAATGAATGTCAGGACATGTCCAGAGCTGCAGCTTTTGTTAGCTTGACAAAGCTGTGGCATTGTGCTGGTGTACTGTTGGATTGCTGGTCAGTAATCAGGGCTCCAATGGAAAAATATTCTTTAAAATACTTACATCAAATGATGTCTGAATACAGTCAATGATTGAACTCTGTGCATCACTTTCTAAAAACATGATCGCTTTTGTTGTATCTGCTCTGTTTGGGAGAGATCTATTGGATAGCTTGGGAGCAGGTTTACTGCTTTTGACTCTTGGTAGCTGCTCTGCATCTCTTGCAGAGAGCTGTGGGTCAAGTGGTCATAACAACTATAGCACAGTTTTGCAAAAACTTTCATGGCTTGAATAGCTATGAGGTTGTATAGATGTCTAAAGTAATTTAAGCAGAATGGACTTGGCATGTCAGCACAGGAGTTTGCTATTTCTCTTTATACCTCTTAGACCTGCCAGCATCAGCAGAGACAGCTGTACCAGGGTAAGATGATAGTTTGCAATTTTGATTTAGTCTTCAATTACAAGCCAAGACAAAAATGAATCTATCAATGAGGTTGTCAGTTTATACCTCCTTGTTGAGTAAGAGCAAGTAATTAAGAGTTAGGTACATGTTTGCTGTGGAGGTAAGCTGAAGTTCAAGTCTCTGGTCTGAATCAGGGAACACAGGGAGTGGAATCTAGTTCTGTCATGTTCTGAAGAGAATGTCCTATTCCAGACAGTCGATTTTTCATCTGCTGGAATGAATGCATAGCCCCAGGTGATCACCTGTTCTTCATAAGCCAACCTCTTTATGTTCTGTGAAGAAAAGACTTCTGTGGGTCCTAAGATTTTTTTTTTTCCAGTACAGAACAGGCACAGGCATCTTTTTGAAATGGAAAAAGTTTACCAGAGATAAAGATCCTTCTGCTCAGATGTAGGACTGGGATCATTTGCATGTGAGGAAAAGCTTTGTTTCAGTCTTTTGCAGCACTTTTAAAATCATAATATAATTATTTTTATTTGCTACATACTCTTAAGAGGACTTGCCATTCCTTTTGTTGAGTCTTCTTAATGTGGCCAAAGTTTTGGTGGAGAATGTCCTTTGTGTAAGGAGTGTGGAGTCCTTTGTGTGGAGTGCAAAATAGTGGTGAAATTATGCGATCCTTGTAAAAAAAAGCACTGGAGTAATTCTTTTCCTCCCATGATATGCTGTGAGCACAGTATAGGAACACATTGAGTGGAAACCTCACTGTTTTCCTTTAAGTCAAGTTACATATTCCCACAATACTTTCTTTCCTCCAGATGCTCATCCTGATGTTTAAAAGAAAAGAAAGCCTAATTTTCTCCTCTTTGATTTATTCTGTAACATTATACTACTTTGTATAGGAGGAAATTCCACATACACATTTTGCATGCTGGGCTTTCTTTAGAGGGGAATGGTGACTCATTCTTGTGTGGGACAATAACTTAGCTCCTGTGCTGAAAGGGGTAAAAGGACATATGGTATTTAGCAGGCTAAAACCTGGGAGCCAGAACTTTGAATTTTTATTTTTGACTCTGCTGATTATTTAATAAATAAGCATCTTCAAATCTCATCATTTTTCTGCACCTTTGTTTACCCAGGTATAAAATGAGGTCTTAAACATGTCGAACTTTGAAGGGTGCCATAAAACCCATAGTGGTTCATGAATGTTGAGGAATTGCTTTGGGATCCTTGAGAAGTGCTTCAGGGATCCCAAGGAGGATGCAAGTGGGTTGAAATGGGGATCTTTTTTTTAAATCCTGAACATAGCTGAGGTGAGGCCAAAGAGTTGCAGTCACTATGCAGCCTCTAGGTCCTCACGCACTGCTTTAGGGGCTGTGTTGCCCTAAACCCTTGTCTCCACCCCTGGGCTGGCCCATGTGGTGCTGCTTTGTGGAGAGACAGAGTGAAGCTGAAAAATAAAATAAATACACCTTCCTTGTGGAGTTATTTTCCAACTGGATCGGTTCCCTCACGTTATGGGGACATGGATATGGGGCAAGAATGAGATATGGTGTCAGGGATGACCTGTGCTGGTGAGAGCTGCTCTGCTGCTCCTCGTGAAACACAGCCATCCTCCTTAATCCCCAAAGCCTTGTCAGTTACCCAATCCAGAAACTGAACTGGGTCAAATGAAATGTCCTTGCATTGTTTTGGTTGGCAGTATTTTAATCTAGATCCTGTGTTTCACCGAGTGGCTCCATGAGGGCACACACGTGCAGAGAAGGGGGTGAGTGATGAATGGGGGTCAACCTGAGTGCTGCTGTTCATGGTCAGCACTACACAGTTCTGGTGGTACCAAGACTGAAAGCATGGCTCCTTGGTCCTGCCCTCGCTCCATTTACCCACATGAAGAAGCAGAGAAACTCTTTGAGAGCTGCAATCTGCAGGTTGTCTCTGTCCTCTGACTCTGTGTTTCTGTCCAGATTTTGAACCACTAACCTGCTTATGTTTCCAGACAGTCCAAAGGCTTACAGAGAGTCAATCTTATCATACTCTCCCTCTAGAGAAGTAGAAAATACCAGTTTATGGATTTAAACCACCTGCTCTTTTGTTTTCTGACATTAAATTGTTCCTCTCTCTGTGTGATAAATACATTGAATGACATTCTGAATGTTCTTTTCTCAATTTTCCTGATTTATGACACCAATAAATTCCCAGTTATGCTGATAATACAGTGGATATGTCCTGACATCTACTTCTGTTAAGTTACTTTTTCCCTTTTTCTGGGAACTCCAAATAACAAAGCTGTCTGGATCTCTCTGTCAAGTTAGGGAATTTGTTACCTAAATTCAAGAACATTAAAAAGAAAGTTGATCATGCTTTGAATATGTACCATGCAAACTTAGCTCAGAAATTTCAGGCAGTTTCTGAATTCCAGGAGAAGTAATTTTGTCTTTCACCTTTCAGTTGTGCAGAATTTTTAAGTAATTCACGGTTCTGCCAGACTTTTCTTTTGGAATTTAAACCAGTCAAGGACATCATGTTTTGGCTCATAGTCTGGACCTGGCTGAAAAGAAATAGCCAAGATAACTGGAAAACTTTTTGATAAACTAGAAGCTGGTGGCTGTCTACCACGGCTTCCTCTTTGGAAGTTGTCTGAGATTTGGTGAGCTGCCCAGAGATCAGAGTCATATAAAAATGATTCGATTCTTCAGGTCTCCTTTTTTTCTTTTTCCTTCTGTCCTCCTGAATAAGTTCAGGAAGAATGTTCAGTTTCATTGAAGTGGAGATTTGGTTCAGTAACGCAGAAGATACCTGGTGAGTGTCATTAAACAGGTGAACGCATTTCTACATGTCAAGCTTTGCTTTGTTTGGAATAGAAACTACACCAGAGCAAATTCTGTTTTAAGATCTGGAGTTTAGGCTAAAATCAGTGTGATTCCAGTGGCAGGATGCTCTGGAGTCAATGAGGCTGATGTCAGGACCTTACTGGAATAAATGCTGACAGCATTTGTTGGCATCTGTTGCTGCAGACATGCTCTGGAGACCACCTGGAGCATGCCAGGGGGGAGACAGCCTTTTCCCTGTGTTCAGCTGCCTCTCCTGGACCAGAGTCAGGCTGTCTGCACTGAGGACTTTGTGGAAAAGTGGCAGCTGTAAAGTGGCTATCTCTGCCTCCATTGTTGAAACCACATACACAGCAGGAATGTAAGGACACTTTGACCTTGTATTTTTTGCAGGCTTCTTTTTTTTTTTCCCAGGCTTTATATATTTTAATCATGAAACCTCCCTAAAATCTCCCCCAAAACTGTCCTTTTGCTGTGACCATTCTGCTACTCACTGTGCCTCCATTTTAAAGTTTAATTCAGCCCCTGCTGATGTTAATAGATATTTTTTTGGTGAGAGTAGGGTATAGCCTGTAGGGTCTAATGCTTTTGTCACACCATAGCCGTGGAAGGTGGTGGCATTTTGCAAGATGTTCTTGACACTTGGCCACCTGTGGAGAACACTGATTTGGTAGCAATTAATACACCACTTGCATCCATTTTCTTGGTTCTATATGGCAGCTCAAAGAGCAAAGGAGTGAAAACCCAGGCCATTAGTGGTGTTTTTGCTGACTATCTGCCTCTAAATCAAAGCAGGTATTCCCCTCTCCTTCCTCGATTAGTGTTCCTACCGCTGCGTGCAGCACCTCCTGTATTCTAATTCACAGCACATGAAAATGAGGTCTCAAGTGCATATGCACAGATTCCATTTTAACTACTCAGTGAAAAGTTTTAATTAGGTGTTTCATGTGGAAACATGAAACAGGGTTTGAAATTAGCAATGACCTTGCGGCCTTCCTCGAATATATTTTCTGATACCGTGCAGCAGGCAGTTCCCAGCTCCTTTTGTCACTGCCTGGAACGTGAGCATCCGAGCGGGGAAGGCTCTGATGTGTGGGAGCGGCAGCAGTTGCTGGTTGCAGGAAAAAGTACTTTAGCCTCTTTTGATGACTGGGAAAATAATAGGATGACCTAACTCAGGAAGAGCATGAATAGTAGCTGGTAATTCCTTTAAGAGCTTGCTGAAGATCAAATCTTAGGTGGATTTCCAGGCTCTGAACAAGGGTAAGCCCTGAACAGGGGGTGATGCTGAGCTACACAGCCCTGTTTGATCAAGGGAAGGACCTACAGCTCACACGCCTTTGTTGGCTGCTGAGTGTCACCTCTGTCCCCTGCCAGTCTGGCTGATGCTGCTTTCTCATTTGAGAGGTGGCTGGACTGAGAACACTATCCCTCATTTCATCTCCATTTTACCTGGGAGGGGAGTAAACCTGTGTGTTGTATCAGGAGCAGCATTCCTACTTAGTCTGGTGCTGGGAGGAACAAAGAAGAACCTGCTCTTTTTGGCAGAATGGGAGACAAGCATGGAATGCAAATGTGCATCATCTTTTTGGTTTGGTTGCAATATCACCGTGTCTCTTCTGTTTTTAGAGGCACTAATATTTGTTCAATGAACACAGCATCAGTTTTGGCCTTTTTACAAACCATTTTTGATATTGCAAGTAGGGGATTATTCACTACAGGAATGTTTAAAACATTTATGTGGATACAAATACAACTGTTAAATCGATTTACTGTTTGTAATATATGCTGTTTGGCCATATTAGCAAGTTAATGGAGACTGGATGTGGTCAGGGTCAGAGAAGACACTAATCAGAGCTGACTGAAGTGGACAGAATTTCAGTTCTCATATGCGAAGCTTGGTTATTCAGGCTTTGAGCTAAAAACCAGATCTATTCAGGCCTGGGCTTCCCTGTGTGAATAGCAAATAGCTGGAAAGTGTACCGACACTCTAGCTTTGCCTCCTCAGGTGAGAAAACTGAATCTTTTCAGTGGAATCTAGACATTAATTCAGTCTGTCTAAATAATCTGTCAGTCTCTATGCAGTACCAATATCGAGCTAATCACTGGGCTATATTGATTTCTTTTTTGTTTCTTGGATTTTGATGAACTTATATAAAAGAAGCATGTTTCTTCTAAGCAGAAGTCTATTTGCATTGAGTTCTTTACTCCTATTTCCCACAGAGACAGAAGAAGTAAATTAAGCCTAGGTGGAAGATTTTCCTACCTGCTTTATCATTGGCATTGCAAGATTTTTTTAGCAGAGTTTTAGCAGTGTCAAATACTGCACTGGGAAGCTCTCAAGTCCTGCGCATTGCAGGTCGTGGCCTCCTGCATCTGGTGCCTTTCTCAGGATTTCACCAAGGACATGGCAGAATCCTTCTCCACCAAGGAATTTGCAGTGCTCATGGTCCCTCAGTTCTCATTCTGTAGAGACACCTGCCTATGTGTGCATGTTCTGTATGTATTTCTTCATTAAACAAACTGCACAACTTGCTAAAAGCAAAGATAATCTCTTACTTATGAGTAAGACTACTTATGGAACCTTTTTTCACACTGTAGAATGAACCATTTAAACACACAGCTTCAGTTGTTAGTATAAAGAAGCTGCTTTCTCCTGGTGGCCCATCTATTCTGACAGTCCTCTCCTCCTCTTCCTCTTTTCAGATTTCATCAGGTTTTTTTTTTTTTAAAGTTTCAACCTCATTCTCAGTTCTTCAGATTAAAACCTGAGTCTTGGTCATCAGAAGGGGTGTTTGAGTAGTTAGAGTGCACTGGGTGGCTGAGTGAAAATATAGATAGGTTGAAGCAGCTACCCTTTTTAAGTCTGAACATCTGAACCACCTTGAAACTTGCTTCAGGTGGCAGATTTTTAACGTGTGATACTCAAATCAGGTACTGTCTTAAAAATGGCCCCTATAACTTCTTTTTCAGAGCATCAGCTATAGCTTTTATTTCCAGGGACCCCTAAAGATCTGCCTCTCTTACTTCTAGTCACTTCCTTGTAGGAATGTATGCAGGAACTGGAGGAACATGTTCCAATTTTACAGCAGGGCTGTGGGTACGTGTGCTGATTTGTGTGGGATGCGCAGCCATCCCCAGAGCAGAGCTGGGTGACTGTATGCTCCCTGTAACTCGTCTGTTCTCACTCTCCCACCCTCATCTGTCACACAGGCACACATATGTGCATGTGCAGTTATGACTGCCTCTTCCCTGGAGCAAAACCGAGTTTTGTACTGTGTAGGGAAAAAGGCTACAGTTTCACCACACCATTTTCATTTGCAGCTGCTGTAGCAATGCTCTCCAGTTCTGTCTAATATTTTTACTGGTTAATCAATTGACACATACTGGTTTTATTGCAGTGACATGTAAATAGTAAATATTTGCATTAGACAAAAGCTATATAGTAAATCATACATATATATATATAATTGTTGTTTTAAGATGCTATTAGTTTTTAATCTGTGTGATGTTCAATATGCATTAAGGATCCCCTAAGAATAGAAACAGTTAAACGAATAGCAGTTTACTCATTTAAGTATGGAGAAATTCATGTCTTACCTGCTGTAAGAAGAAATGAAGATTCAGCATTTCAACAGAAGTATCAAAAAATCTGTAAAAGTTGCTTGACCGTTATATTGTCAAAATTAACTCTAAAATCATAGGCATTTGCAATCTTCCTTGTAATTCATTAAATAACAGTTTCCAGTATTCCAGTGCTCTCGTGTGGAAAAGATCTGCATCAAATGGTTGGATGCCCAGCCTGCTTGAAAAAAAATCCTATTGATTAAGCTCTAATAATACATCCCATTCCAGAGTTTCTTCATTTGGGCAATTTTGTGAACACAGCTGAACATGCAATACCAATATGTCCATATCACCTTTGATTTTGTAAGAAATAATTTGTTCCAATTATTGTACTTTTTTTTTTCATGCACAGGTTAAGTGTTTGTTACAGCAAAACTTCTTCACTTTCCTACCTTAGACAATATACTTAATGAACTTTGTCTGCATTGCTTTGTTAAGAGCAAGGAGCCAGGAGCTACCTCTAAAAAGACTAGGGCTTTTATGGAAATGAAAAAACCAAAGGCTTGCTTCATCATGGGAAATTACTGCCAAATGTCGTGTGAGCTCTTGTTTCCTGGCAGACACAATGTAGAGAAACATTTTCATTTTTAGTATCTTGACATTCAGCTTTTCAACTTCTAATGCTTTACCACTTTTTAGTATATGAATATTTTCCATTAAAATGCATTGTTATGAATTTGCTTGGATTGAAATAACTATTGAGATAATATAGAGATATAGATAATTAGAGGCTTAGATTATGCTTTACAGAAGCATCTTAATAAGATCAAATGAAAACCTGCATTTTATTTTTAGCATAGTCTAATGTTTAATAAGCTAAAGCTTAAAATCTGATGAATTGGCAATGATTTTGTGATTTGATATTCAGAAAGAATGCGTCCTGAATACCAAATGAATGAAAGTTGCTGTGGAATATCATTGCTGCGTTTTTTATTTTGACCTTGAAAACTGAGTTGGTTTAATGTTTTCACACTGCTAACCTTGAAACACAGTAATTGGAAAAACAGTGCTGAAGGTTAGCAGTGCTTTTTCTTGAGTTATCATATGGGAACGATTTGCAGTTTATGAGGGTGGAGAGAAATTGTCTTCAAGATCTTCAGATAGCCTGAAAGTTTTGGTGATGACAGCACTTTAACTTAGCGTTATCCTAAAAATGTCCTTCTGTGCCGGTGAAGTCTTACATAGCTAAAAGGAAAAGTGACTGTAGAAAGGAGTTTAAGTAATATCAGGAGGATGGGGATGCCCAGGAAGCTGCTAACAAATCCCTTCTGCTGCTGCACAAACATAGCCTCCTGCACCATGGATGCGTGTCCTCACAAAATATCCTTGGTGCAGCATCGTTTTTGTAGGTCAGGTGAGTAGCTACATGTAGAGATCATACTTCTCGTGACAAGTAAATGCTCGTGAGCCCAAGTCTCATCCCCCTCTTTGCTGCTTGTTAGCAGGCAGCCAATGCACCAGTACAGACCAAGGGTAGGTGAAGAAACATGCTTTGCACAGGGAGTGCTTAGTCTGAAACAAACAGAGGTGTAAGACAGAGACAACAGGCTTGTGTTTTCATTCTTTTGTCTTTACTGAGTGGGTAGTTACACTGTAAACTGCACATTCATTACTTACAGGGGAAAAAAAATCCTAATATATTTCCGGAACACTAGATCGTGATCACTTGGGAGCAGAAGAAAATGTAAGCAACTTCTCTTCAGGTCATCTGAAGATATAATTAATTTAATGAAAAATTTAACAGAAACCTAATGTTTTAGATAGGATTTTAAAGACTTTGTCTTTCCCCACCCCCTCTCCCTGCCCCCCATTGTGGTCTCTGTTTCTGATTGCCTCCAATGCCTGTGTTAAAATTCAAGGCATCCATAAGGCACATGTCCTCCTGACCTAGTGCTGTAGTTATGATGATGCATAAAATAAATCATTGCAATTACTGAGGCAGTCTCAAGCACTTAGTAACTCATGCAATTGCTTCTTGAAACATGACTGAACCGAAGAAAGGATCATTAGTTATTTCCCTGGAGTACTTGGATATTGTAACCCTCTCCACAGGGTTCTATTAGGGAGTTAAGACCTGGTCATCTGTTCACATATCTCATTTTATCTTTCTGTTACTCAAATGCTCTGTGATAGATGGTGAATTCCAGACCATGTGTCTTCTTTACCCACAACATCTCCTTATCAATCAAAGGTCAGGTCAAATAGCAAATGGCCAACCACATGGGAAGGAAAAACCAAGCAATGACAAAGTAAACAGGTTTAAGAAGTCATTTCTGGAAGGACTTATGAGAGAAAGTGAATTTATGAGATATTTGACAAAAAAATAATTTCCTGAGTAAGTAGAAAGAAGTTGGCTAGATGAGATCTCATGGTTATACATGAAAAGGATGTAGAAAGCTATATAAATTGTCTTAAACTATGATAGTAAGGAAGGAATCAAAGTTAGAAATGGGGGAAGGGAAGTCAGGATCAGAGATACGTGAGAGTTTCAGTATTTCTTGGGTGGCATAATAGGTGTTGGCAGTGTCTAAGTAGTCTGAAAGTAATGGGATGTGATGAGAGAAAAAGAATGGAATCAGAAGATAGATGTCAGTGGACAATTGCAGCCATCAGTGAAGCCTTTGTTGACTGAAGAAATCACTGTGCATACAGTGTGATATCAGAAGCTGATAAGTGGCATCACGGAGTGTTACTCTCTCCCTGTCGGTAATACCAGCTTGCTCAGGAGGTCAAGAAGGAGGAGATATTTTGAGGAAGGAGAAGTGGAGTGACCCAAGGGATATTATTTGGGAACCTGGTGTCAGTGCTTCTCCTCATGGTGAATTTAATGGAAGAGAGAAGGAGCCTTATGTAGGAATGATAGCGGCTGAAGGAGAGCTAGAAAAGGGCGGCAGGGAAGTACAGCGAAAGGATGAGCTGAGACTTTATGGATGGGACTGTCATAGAGCAACGTGGTCTGAGGGGTTGTTCTGAAGAGAGTTGTCCCCTACCGTGGGGAGGAGGGGAGGCCCTCTCAGGCAGAGCTGGTATGCTAGCTGCTGATAATATCAGAGCCCAGCAAAACATGCAGCAGCCTGGTTAAGGGCAGATGAGATGTCCTTGTTTTGGAGGCGGCAGCATCCCTCAGAAGGGTGGAGCAGATGGCTGGAGGCGGTAACAGCTCCAGTGTGATGTGCTGCTGCACGTCTGGCAGCCTCTGTGCTGGCAGCAGGGCTTTTCCTTCTAGTGCTGCTGTGAATGCTCTCCTGATGCAGGGGTTACGGAATGAGTTTGAGGTATCCTGAAATTGTAAGGTTTTGTGGTCTTGATGGAGGCGAATCCCAGCAAAACATTCAATATTTGATCTTTTTTTCCCAGTATTTCTTCTTGTTCTTATGATAGATCTTGTTAAGCCTCCGCATGCCAAAATAACACATTGGATTACTTCTGTCAACTTTTTGCAGAAGAGACAGTGAAATCTTGACTATGTTCTGCTCATGTTCCTCCACAAAGGAACTCTTTCCTGCAGAGGAGGTCACACAAGGAGGCAGATGAGTGTTTACTCAAGATGCCTTCCATCTCATTGCAGTTACAGTGATTTACCAGTTGCCATGGTAACACTGCTTTTTTCATTCCATAACTTGAATAAATGTTGAGGTTGCCCTTGGTATAACTAACTTACCTCCCTTCTAAAGTTGGGCATGATTGTATTATCTAAGGAAAGCAGAGAGGAGATTCCCAACATTCCTACAGAAATAAATTTAGAGCATGTAGGCATGTAACAAGCAGGTACATGATTCCATCAGGAACAAAATAAGAGTAAATTAATATATGATTATTTAAAATAATAAAATATAAAGAAAAAGAAAAAGAAAGTGTTGCTTCATAATGTGGTATCATTATACATTTTTCTGTAATTTGTATTGTTTGTGACACTGCTTTTCTTCAATACAGGAAAACTTAATTAATCATTTTATAGTATTTTATGTAGACACGAAAGAAAGCACTATTCTTCTTTTTCTTTCTGTAATCCTGCAATAAAATTTCTTTATTTCTTGGGTGCTATAACCTCCACTTCTGAATTAATTATTGCTGACAAGAGTTGGTTGTTAACCTTATCTTTCCCACCTCCCTTATTCTTTTATGTTTTTCTTCTGCTAAATGTGGACAACAAACATTGTACCAAAGCAAACAAAAAAATTGATCCTTTAATTTGCTCCTGTGCATGTAACATTAGAAAGTTCTGTATAGAAGCAGCCTGATTTTTCTCATTTCTATAGTTGACTATTGACATCAGTGAGCATTTTATCCTGCATAATAAATGCAGAATCAAATCTCCTGCTATTAGGTGGAAGGAGTGAATTTTATTTTTCCTTCTAACTCCTTTTTTCCTTTTTTTTTTGGCAGCTTTATTGCATGCTCTACACATTTCTGTCTACTTAGGATCCGTTATCAAGTCTGCGAGTGATTAGTGGCTTATCTATGTTTGAATGATTTAGATTCATGAATTAATTAAGAAGAAAAGAACCATTATAAAGCATTAGTAAAAAGGCTGGTGATTTCAGACTATTTTGGAGAGAATTAGAACTGTCATCCAAACCCAAGAAAATGGTAGCCATTGTGATTCATGCTTTCCTCAAAAGAAATCACTATATTATGTCTAACTTAGTTGAAAACCACCAAACCACAGGATATAAATTCTACTTTCTGATGACTGCTGTTGGTCTAGAAGTTAAATTAATTGTTTAGATTTTTAACATTAGCTTTGTTATTTTGTTTTACTCCTTTACTCAGTGCTTTTTCACACTTGCTGTTAAATATCAGTGCATTGGAGAGAGTTTGATTCTGGAGTTCTTGAGAATGAGCTTGAGCTTTATGTAGTATTCTCAGTTTTAGAGTTTTTCTTAAGCCTTTTACGAGGTCAGAACCAACTCCTGACCTTTGCTGAGTACTCTTTTGTGGAAAATTAGCTTCATCCTTCTGCGAGCATAACACTTCAATAAAAAGATATACAACTTACAGCAGTAAGTGTAATGAGCAGCAATAGGTAATTTTAACTTTCCTGGTTTGGAATTGTGGCTTATAATGGGAGCAGTGTACATATTTAATTTTATTTTATTTTTACTGGAGTGATGGCATTGGCAGCATTGAGAGGTATTATGGACATAAGTCAAGAGACAAAAGTTTCTCTAAGAGACAGTAAGGGGATAAGTGAAATTTTTCATAATATTTTGCTACTCACCTGGAATAAATTGGTGTGAAAGACAAAGAAAGGCATCATCAGTCTTGTCTGTTTGACTTAAAAGTTGTATGTGTTCTGAACTGGTAATTAGAGCAATATAAGGCTGACAGTGTCATATATTTACTGCCATCTCTCTTCCATTCCTTCAGGAGACCTTATTTATCGCTGCTTCCATTATAAAGGTTGTAAGGCCTTTGTACACGTGTCCTTACCAAGGCGAATATTAGTCTACATTAATAAATTAAATCCACTAATGTTAGTGAGCTGTGTTCTGCAGTTCTCATTTTCGAGTGAAAGCTGTATGGGGGCTGCCAGAGAAGTCAAGTTCCAGCCCTGTTAGATGTTAATCAAGTTGTTATCTATTTCCCCTCATATTCCAGTAATTTCCAGAATTTTGCCCTTTTGATGTTAGGATTATTCTCAAGTATAATTTCTGTATATCTGCACAGTCCATTTTTCTTTCCCTGAGCTATATGGTAATAGTAGTATGTGTTATCAGTCCTAGGGTATCCAGGTTAAGCCTGCAATCCTCCTTGAAGCCTTGGCAGTCCTTCCCCCCTTCCTGGCTGCAGATTTTATATAGTTTCCCTCATGCTTTTCACTGCACTGCAGCTAAGACTTGAACCCCTGCCACTGACATCACTGGGAGGCACTGTTCCAGCATCTTCCAGTGTCTCCCCCAGATCGCTGGGGGATTGAACTGTTGTTTCATCTACATACTCCTATTCTATTCTATTCTATTCTATTCTATTCTATTGGATTTGCAAAGGAGATACTTGCATATGGTCTTTGAGTTTTTGTCCTGAGGAAGACTTTACATTCTTGGGAGGAAAACAGATCTGATTCTGGTGAAAACAGTACAGTTATAAAACTCTCTTGGGGCAGAAATACAAATTGAATTTTCCTGACACTTACCTTGGGACCTGGACCTCCATGCCTTTTGAGCTCTTGTGTGGCAGGGGATGCAGAAGCCCTGCCAGCCTGGGGTGGGCAGTATGTGCAGGCAGTGGGGGAAGCCTGGCTGGCAACTCTCAGTTCAAACTGACGTGTTCTGGCACAGTTTCAGTTGTAGCGAATTCATATTTTTTCAGTGAAAATTGAATGTTTCATTGGGAAATTTCCAGCCAGCTCCCTACCTCACCACATTAATTGCAAGGCCACAGAAAGGGATGGTTGGCATCTGCCCCTTTTGTTCTAGAGTCATGTTAATTTGCCCTGGTGTGGTGCAGGTTTTTCTACAAATACAGATGCTCTAAGCCTGCAATTCTTCAATATAATGATATTTTTCCAGGTAAATTCTGCCCTGCCAGCTGTGAGAGAATGATAGCAATATTAATACCATCATCGCATCTTTTGTCTCTCTTCTCTCCCCTCCCCATTCTTTTTTTCCCTCTGCTTCTGTATGGTTGCAGAGAGAAGGTCTCCTCAGCTGTCCTTGCCAAGGCAGTAGCTCTCTGTCAGGCTGTCAGACTCACCCACTAATAGCTATGAAGAGTGTGTGCTCCAAGAAAGGGGAAACTGAAGTGCATAGCCTTCAGCTGTTGGGAAAAGACATTTCTCATTAACCGGCAGAGAGCTGTGGAGTGTTAAGGTTATGATAACATTACTTTGGTGGTTGTGACACCAGTAATGATTTTTTTTTTTGTATTATTTTAGCAAGTGTGCCCTTTTTCCTGTGTTAGAAAGGTTGCTTCCTTTAATTAAAGCGCAATCCTTAAAGCGTTCTCACCTTAAATGAATTTGGATTAAATTGGAAGCCAGTCAGGGATGTGGACAATTTGGTCTCCATCTAGGGCATTTCTTGGAGTTAACCTGCTATGACATGGCCAAACATTGTGCCTGCAGCTGTACTGGAGCTCAGCACCATCAAAGTGTGCCACAAGGTGGTGTACACCAGGATTCCTGTTTCAGTTGTGGATTTTATGCTTCTGTTATTTTCCAGAGAATATTAAGGGTTTCTTCTTTTTAACTGTGAACGTTCTGGTGGCTGGACTTGATCTTAAAAGACTTTTCCAACACAAACAATTCCGTGATTCTATGAAAAGCTGGATGAAGTTCCTCTTTTTTCACTTCTTTTGCCTTTCTTTAACTACACCAACTTTTTTCTTATTTTTAAGTAGCCTGCACAAGGAACCTCCCACCCTGCTTGTAGTGGGACCACTGCTTGGGAACATCATGCAACTGAGCTTTTCTTTTTTCCCCTCAGACCTAAGTGCAGCCCTTCGGCTCACATAAGGACTTGCATTTAGCAGTGCCCTATTCCCATGAGCAGTTTCTTTCTTCTTAGTAATAGAGAAAGCGGAAATAATCCTACCCTCAGCAGTTTTGGGATTACAGGCAAAAATTGTGTTCCTTGATGTATGACTGTGTAGGGATATTAATCTTTTCCCTGATGCCTGTTGTCTGTCATCTCTGTCTTACCAGCACTGTCCTTTTGACCCCTCTACAAGGATAACTTGTTATTAGCGTTGCCTTTGCTGTGGATGCTCAGTATGCAGATGACAGCACCAACAGTTTTTCCAAAAGGGCTTGTTCTGCGCATTGTCAGACACTGTACTCAACACTGGCTTCAGCAACAAAGGATTTTGATTTTTTTTTTCCCCATGTTGTGGCTAGTGCCCATTTTATCACAATTTTGAAGTTGATAAATTCAGAGGAGGTTGTATTGAACCGAATGTTGCGGTGCATCTGTAAGACTGATAGCTCAGTGTGAGACTACTAGGGAGTTTTGGTGCAATGCCTGGGTGCTTTTTCCTGAAGGGAGGTTGTGGTCAAAAATTTAAGAGTGTTTTATGGTTTTACAGACTGGTCAGAAGTCACTGAGAGCCAAAACAAAATCACCATGTGAGGCATTTTAATGTCATTTGTCGACTTCTACCAGTATACTGTGACTAGCCCACATTTATTAAAGGATTTAACAACTGCATAGGAAAAAAAATAATAGAGTACAGAGAACTGGGAAAAGATCATGACATCAGAAAAAATAAAAAACTGCACTATGTATATCCTATGAGCTGTATTTTGTAGTGAAATTAAATAACACAACCTTATGTAACTTTTTTCTTTTTGATACTTAAGAATTGCCATATGACAAACTGCTGTTGACAGTCCTGCAGTTCTGTAAGGTAATTTTTCCCTTGAAATTTGGAAAAATGTGGTGATTTTGCAACTACAAAACAGGCAGTCCCATTGAAAACATTTCATTTTTTGATATTTCAAATTGAGGTAGAGAAGTAACTATTTTTTATTTTCATATTTCTAAAATAAAGAGAGGGTAGCCACTGCAGAAAAAATATTGGTTTCTTCCTTATATAGTGGGCTTAAGCTGTGTTGGTGACTTTGAAAGCTTTACTCCTGTTGTAGTTGAAAGTGATACAAACTTCTTAATACAGATTTTGATCTCTCTTGAAACTCTGTGAAATGCAGTAACATATTCTGAGATGGATTATCCACAGAGATCAGAGATACTGTCTTCCACCTTCATGTTAATTGTGGTTTGTTCACTTCCATGTTCTTGTCAAATGAAGAGGAATAGCCTGCAAAGAATAGAGTAATTTCTGTACATGTTTGTACTTTGGTGACTTTGGATCTAATTTTGCAGTTTCCACAATAACAGATTCCAGGGAAAAACATAGTGAAGTGTAAGAAGGTGATCATCTTTAGTCTTGATAGAAGCTGTCTGAAAGCATATCTTAAAGCTGTAATGGAATGTGTTTCATTGTGTTTCTTTTCTTTTTTTTTTAACTTTCTTTTATGTTTGCAGTATAAATGTGCTTATATTTTGTTCAGGATTCATCTCATTATCTATTACTAGCACTAGCAAATGTCTCACATTGTAAGACTTCATTTTCTGTTGCTTCTAGGAGCTTTGCATCTTATCTGTTGATTCTGAAAGGTGTCTGTCTCAGCCTATGCAATTTTATGTGAAAAACTCAGCCAGCATGGTTCAGAAGCAGCTAAGAGTGAAGTTAGGAGTAAATACTGTTTTGCTATGTTAAAAAAAAAAAAAAAAATTGGCTGTAGTTCTCTGAAAAGTTCTTATGCCCTTATTGTTCTGAAGTGGGATCTGACATCCCTCTGGGGCTTTTTTGCCATCTTCATAAATATTTGCCCAAATCAGACCCGAGTTAGAGGCCAAAAAATGCAGTTTGTACAAGCTCTGTAAAGAGTTTCTAGAGCTCTGCAGGTTAGGATTTGAAGGCTCTGGAAGCTCCAAGCATGTTTTGTGGAGCCTGAAAAAAATCAGCCTGAGCTGTGAAGGGTTTTCTGTACAGCTGCAGCTCCTGGCTGTTACAACCAGAATGTGCTTGTAGGATGTAATGAGCCATGATGGAGATTTAACTCTGTCAGTTTTGGTGTGTCCAACCCAGTTCTCAGTGGGCAGATTTGGGGACTTCAGTGCCACACTGCAGACGCCTTTTGTCTTAGCTTGGACTCAGTCTCAAAGTAAACTCTCAACACATGCTGAAAAAGGAAGAGGTGTAGGGATGGAGCAGGACAGACTTGAAAAAAAAAATTAAAAAACCCAACAAAAATAAAGTGTTAGCAACTACGTTAGATAATACAAAGAATACGATGTTTCGGTGTTTCTCAGTTTTTAGACTTGACTTTTCTGTCTTTTTCATGTACTTGTAATTCTTCTTTTGCATGCATAATATACGCCAGAGATATTATAATATCCAAGCAAAAATCCACCTGCCTAGCAAAACAATCTTTGGAAATGAGGATCTTTAGGATCATGGGTTTTGTCAGGCTCTGACACCAATTTGAGCACTTTCCCTGCATAGCAGTGGAGGCTTCTCTACACTTGTTCATCTGAGCCCAGTTCCTGACTCTGCGCTTGTGTTTCACACTGCTTACACGGATATATATTCCTGTGTGCCCAGGGAAGCTCCTTAGATTCACTGAGGGGAGCAGTCTCTTTAGAACACAAACAGCCCTGGGAATCCTTTACATAAGCCTTTACCTGTACCTCTCAAGGGCATGACCTGGCACCAGCATCAAAAGACATAGAGGCAGAAGTGATTGACATTATCTGATTATGTTGAGTCAGTTTTACCAAACTATGCTATGAAAACAAAATGTTCCTGCCCTCCATAACTTCTAGAAGAGGCAATTTCTTTGTTATTTAATATGATTTTGAAGCAGATAGCTTGTGTAAAGTTTGCTTTGTTGCATGTTGCCCAAAGAAGATTCGCTTTGCCTTTGCTTGGTTAGTTGGTAGCAAGTAAATCTGTCTGTGCACTGGATTTTCCATGTTCCATTAAGTTTATAGGTGTCATACTGGATATCTCCTAGCTCCTGTATTACTTTTTTACCCACTGAAACCGGCAGTGTGTGAATCTGCCAGGATCAGGCATTGGCTGGGGTAGCTCTGTGCCTGATCCCCTTTTCAAAAAAAAGCAGGTGAAGAGGTTTTGGGCAAAAGTTCTGTCATTGGGAAGTGCACAGTTTGCACTGCTGGTTAGGAATGTTCCAACCTAACAGGCACTTCAGTAATGGGTAACATAGAGAGAGAAATTAATATTTGCACAGTTGTCCTGTCCTGGAGAAATTACGTGAAAATGAATTTTCTTTTCAGTGAAGGAGGCTTCTGACTATACTGTCTGTTGCAGAGCATACTGGGTTTTTTCCTGCTAGAAAGCTGTTGGAAAGTAGAGCAGCTTTTAAATGCTATTTCTAGCAGGGGAAGTTTCTCACAGGAAGAGAGGAGGTAGTGCATTCTGGGTGTTGGTTCCTCCTTTAATTAATTAAAAGGCCCACTTCAGGAATTCAAGGACCACAGAAATGTCCCTGATACCAAAGTTACCAGCTGCTTTCACCAGAGATTCGGTTCTTCCCTGCCAATTGCAAATAACTCAGAAACCTAATGTCTCCCATAAGGAAGCCAGCCCACTGTGGCTGTTTTCAGCACTGCTTCCTTCTGCCTCTGTGCTAATTTAGGGGGTCATATTCCTGCTCATGCAAAGTGTAGCTCACAAGTTGAGGCCCGCTAAGCAAGGACTTCCAGCTGTTTCATTCCTATAAGCATATAAATATTTATACCACCCCAGGGTTCCTTTCATGCTGAAAATAAAGGTAGCACTTGTCTGCTGCTAAAATATATTACCCGGGAGATAAATGGCTTACCTCAGTATTAGGAAGATGGATGAGAGGAGTGGAAAATTGGCTATAATATTAGTTGGAAGATCCACTGAGTCCAGAGAACCTTGCTGTTTACTTGAAACTCCTGCTGGGAACTGACATTGAAGCTGATAGTGCTGTGTTTAGCTATCAAGAGATGATTAATTAAAAGCTGTAATAAATGTGAAATACAGTGGTTGACAGATGCAGAGCCAGCTAAATTTCCTAGTGATGGGTAATGTGCATCACGGATTGATTATAACATCCAAACAGGATGTGAATGGCACTTTTGAAGGGATAGATGAGACAGGGAGTGTGCATAAGGCCACATGTAAAGTGAGATGGCAGTTTACCTCTGTGGCATTTTGGTGCTCTACCCCTTCCTGTCCCACCTCAAGTCCAAATGTATTCTGATCAAGGCTGCTGGGAGTAATTTCCTACCCGCTGCACTGGAGCAAAGTAAATATCAGAAAGGCAGCGTGGGGGGCTCCAAACCCAGGTGCCAGTGTAGCATCACCCAAGAAAGCTGGGATTCTGTGGTGGCCTCCCTGCCCCAATTCTTCTGCCTGTCCATAAAATGAGAGATAGCAATGCTGTGCTGCTGTGCCCCTGCATGGCTGGCGCAGGTTGCAAGGGCTGTGTGAAGGTCTGGAGAAGTGCTGAGAGGCTTCGTTGTTAATTGGGAGCATGATGAGAACATCTCTTGAGTCAGCCTGCTGACTTTCAGGGACTCGGCTAGGGTGCTGCCTTGCCCTTCAGTACATGCTGCTGTCACTTGGGGGCCTCTTGCATCCTCCTTCTCATGTTCCACGGGATTTAGATGGAGCATGCTGAGAGCAGCCTGGTTTTCTTCCAGCAAGACATTATTTCACGGACCATTCCAGATTCTGATAAATGAAGCGTGCCTTGATGTCATTTTAGAGTAATATCTGTATTGAAATTGGAACTTGTGAAAATATGTGGGACTTGCCTTTGTGCTTTGCTTTGTTCGGGTTAATTGTTGTGGCTTGTTGTATGATTAAAGGGCCTGACTGAACACAAAAATATGTCATGTATAAGTGGAGGTTTAATGAAATAATAATTCTTCCCATGAAGTCAGATTGTTTTTGATATAAGATAGCAAAATAAAGAAATTCTCAATTCCTCTCCTTTTTGGGGGGAAATATTTATTATAGGTAATGAAAATCCAATTGGCCTTAGTTTTGCCCAATTTTTGTCTTTCCTGATAAAACTGATTGATTTTTCTCTTTCTTGAATTGCTGAAAGAGGCAAGGACAAGAGGAAGAGCCTTATGAAAATCTTACAATTGGGGCACTTTATGCTGTAAATTTGCAAACACCTACTCCAATGGTTTTTGAAAATATTTCTTCCTAGTGAGATGCTGATGGGGAAACACCATCTTCCACACCAACCACTGTTAGTGTCCTTTCAGTGCAAGAGAGCTTTCGCCCTCCCAGTGCTCCCTGTTGACTTGCTGCCAGCTGCTCATGTATGTAATGTATATGGGCGTGCTTAAAATCCATTCCCATCTATGAGGAAAATAGATGGCTTGTACAAATGCAGCACCATACATCACATACATTCTCCATATGTGCTGCAGTTTGGAATGTCAGTGAGCACAGGGAAATGAGGATCAGGGCTATTTTAGAGGATGGAAATGCCAGAGAAGAGACAGAGAAATGGAGCAATTTATTTGTTTTGATAAATCTCCCCTTTACTGAATTGCTTTAATCCTGCGCCTGTTTCTCTCCTCTCCTCTCCTTCTCTTTTGCTGTTTCTTTCATTGCAGTTTTTCAAATATGTAGGCAACCAAAAACCACGGCCAGTGAAATGGAAGATTACAATTATGCATCAGTATTCTTGTAACGCGGCTGCTCAGTAATGTCTCCTGGGAGTGTTACAAAGAATATCCGACATTAATTGGCTCAGTACCTGTATGTCTGACCTTGCAGAAATTTAATAGATCAATTCTACATGTTCTTTACTGATAAAGAAAACTTCTTCAGGGCAGGGGCTGCATCTTTGGGCATGCCTGCTCCAGAGTGACAACCAAAAGTAGCAGTCAGATTCACTGGGTCTTAGAATAAGAAGTAAAATAATATAAAGAGGAATCATAAAGTGGTTTCTCTCCCTTGTTTTGCCAAGGTAGCTCTGTTCCTCAGCAATTTTTAACCCATTTGAAGTCTTTCTCACTACTGGATACTGTACACTTGATCTACAAATGCTGTTTTCTCTTCTTTGAGTAGTACACGTATAGCCTTCATGTGTGTGCTTGACATACTGAACAATACAACTAAACCAGGTCAGAATTAGAGGAACAGCACCTACTGGATGTACTTGCATTGAAACAACTGCCTCTTTTGTGTCGCTCACTCTCCAGTGACTGAATCTGCCAGGAGGATCTCGCAGGGGCTGCGCGCCGCTCTTCGGCAGCCGCCGCGTTTCAATGCGCCCTGCTCAGTCAGCAGCAAGCCCTCATCTCCCGCACTGCTCAGTCAGCTGGCTTGGGCTGCGCCGGGGATGTGGGCTGCGTGTGCACAAATGGATGATGGTTCAGCTCCCTTCAGTTTCAGGGAGTGGGCAGGGAGAAAGGCGGTGTCCAAACCGCAGCCTAGCCAAGATTCATGCACAGGACGGTCGCTGGGCTGAACTTTCTGTGGGGGTGTTTGTTTCCCAAGTTAAAAAGTTGTTGAAAAGGAGGGAGATCCGTACACGGAGCATTTCAGGAGATGCTCAGAGGCACACATTGCACGCCCGCCCCGCTGCTTTTATTGCCTTTATTGAAGTACTGGAGAGAAGCTTTACAGAAGGTGTATTCTGCCTCTGTATTAGTGGCGTGCTCGGGAGCGCTTGCCGCTTTCAGACTATTGTTACCTGTCCCCTGCTTTGTTTGACTGTCAGGGAATTAAACAAGCCATCACCTTGGGGACACGGAAACCCGCATATTCAAAGCCCCCCTCCCACTGGCTTCTGTGAATTAAAATCCAACACACGGAGCCCAGTGCCGCTCACAAAGGGGAGCCCGTTCCGCCTCCCAGTCCCGGGGTGCAAAAAGCCCCCTCCCCGGTTAGGTGTCCGGCAGCGGCCCCCTGGGCAGCGCCGCGGCGGGACGGCAGCCGCAGCCCCGACCCCGGCGGGCACTGACCGCGCTCTCTCTGTCCCTCTCCCCCTGCGCACGGAAGGTGGACGATGGAGGCGGCGGCGAGCGGGCGCGGGAGGCGGCCGGCGCGGCGCTGGTGCTGCGGAAGGTGTGGTCACGCAGCCCGGCCCCCGAGCGGCGCGGGAGGTAAGGCTTCCGCGGCTCCGGGCGTGCGGGGCTGGGCCGGCCGGGCCGGGCTCGGC
>VZRF01014785.1:1011729-1101278 GCA_013396875.1 Vireo altiloquus
GACGTGCCTTACTTCAAGTACATCGACGAGGAGGACGAGGAGGATGAGTGGAGCAGCCGCTCGCAGTCCTCCACCGAGGATGACTCCGGGGACTCTCTGCTTTCCGACAGATACGTGGTGGTGTCGGGGACGCCGGAGAAGATTTTGGAGCATCTCCTCAGCGACCTGCACCTGGAAGCCGCTCAGGACAAAGAGACGGGTAAGGAGCGAGCCTGGCGGGGAGGCGGCGGCGGCCGGGAATGGGGGAGAGGTGCCGGTGCCGGTGCCGGCAGAGCGGGGCGGCGCGGGGATCGCTCACGGGCACCCCCGGCCGAAAGCCGCTGCCAGCCGGGCGTGCAGCCGGGGCGATGCGGGGAGGCAGCCCCGAGTGTGGCGCGGCAGCCGGGAGGTGTCGGAGCGGCACTGGCCCCGGGGCAGGAGCGCCGGCGGTACCGGAGCCGCTCGGCAGCAACTTGAGCCGCTTTGCCTTGGCTTTGGCTGCCGCCGGGGTAGCGCAGGCTGCGGCGGGCTTTGTAGAGCACCGTCTCTCTACAGGCAGGGCTGCCATCCCTCCTAGCCTGCAGCTGTCCCTGTATCCATCCGGATCCTTGCAGTGCACCTCACCTCCTGGCCAGCTCCTCGTTTTGCCACCACCTCAGTACTTTGGCACGTCTGTTTCATTAACATGGCTTATAAATTTTCTCATAGCCCAGGGCACAGCGTATCGCCCAGTGCTCTACTCGTGTGTCTTCAACCAGAGGTATTTTATTCCAGCCTAGGGCAATTTTGTATGAATCGGGCTACTTGACATGCAGTTTAATTTTCAGCTGGATCTCTTGGCTATGTGCACAGCTTGCTGTCACCAAGAGCTCATGGAGTAGTTTATCAGAAGCGCCTGTAACGTGCAATTTATAGATTTAATGGAAGCGGCCAGGCTGGTGAGACTTTCGGAGGTCCTGAATGCTGAAGAGGAGGGTAGGTGGCCAATGTCACTGTGTGTTTGGTCATAGGGTTAAAATGCATACTCCTCATGCCTGTATATATCTTTCTCTACAAATGGGATTACTGAGAATAAACACACTGTAATCCTTTTAAATGTCTGAAAATATAAATAACATCTGTGATTCCAAGAGGAATGTCTCAGAACAAGACATTAGTTTAATGTGGGACAATAGGTATATTCCTGGTGCTGGTGTGCCAGTGCCCCAAAGAAACACATAGAGTGTCTGCCAGTGATATTATTACAGTGCTCCTAGTGCTGCTTTTGTCTGCCTAGGCATTAATATTTAGTGCAGAGAGAGGTTGTGGTTGTTTTCCTTCCACAGATGCACTAGGCTAGTTATGGGTGTCATTTACTTGAGCCAGCTCTTAGGCAGTGTAGTGAAGAATCCTTCCCTGGCCTTTTAAGGTCAAATATTGGATCCAGAATAAGTTTTCCCATTAATGTTTATCACACACAGATTGGGGAGCATCAGCTGCCAGTCTTTATAGTCTGCTTCATCTTATTTTATAAGCTTACATTCTTGCTGGAAAACAATGATATTTTCAGTAGTGATATTCATTGTATTTTGGTGTTTGTAAATGCAAAGCACTCCTTATGGAAAGCATTAGATGCTGTATACATCCTCCCATGTATTACCTTTTTTTTTCTCTCTTTGCTCTCTCTCCCTCACATCACAGAGAGGCTCTTCCCGAGCCTGGTCTTATTGTTGTACAGAGGGGCTGGTAAACTGTCCTTAAAGCAAACATTAAACCACTACTTGCTTGGTTGTTAGCAGATGGTGAAGTATTTAAAGGTTGATTAGCTTCCCCTCACCTCTGCCTTATCCTAACTCCTTTAGAAAGAAACAATTAGGCTCTGCCCTGTGGCCAGGGTTAACTGGATCCTAGGGACAGAACAAAGTAGCTGTGCCCTCGGTTTTTTGCCATCACAAAGATACATGCTAAACCTTGCCCAGCAACCCTCCACTCCCTCAAGAGCAGTTCCTCAGATGCCATTTTCTCCTGACTTTATTAATCTGGCAATACAGAACTTCATCAAAATGAAAGACTTTAGGAGTTATGTTTCTCAGTGGTTTATGAGGGGGATGCCCCGTAATGGTTTTTACCAGCTTGTTTTGCAGACTCAGTTGCCTTTGGCATGAGGAAGTATGGGATGTTGACTGTGCATATGTACAGCTTTGTGTGTGTACCTGAAGGCATCCTTCTGCTGTTTGGGTGCTTGGATTTGCTGGGTTTTGTATTTTTTTCTAGTTCCAATCTGGCCCATCTCAGAGAACGATCGAGTTGCAGAGCCCTGCAGGCTTGTGTTTTAGCAGGCATAGCTTTGCAGAACATAAAAGGATGATGTTGTTGTACCCAGCTGCTACTCCTGCTGTCTGCCAGTTCCAGGATGACTTCCGTGGCCTCTTGCTTTCCCTGCAGCCCCCAATGCAGTTTCCTTATTTGTGTTTGTAAAGAACATGAGAAAGGGCTGTTCTTACATTCGCTGGTGCACAGGCGGCTGTTGTTCTGTTTGACCCTTTGCACTGCTTCCCAAGGAGGGATGCTCTGCATGTTTTCATTCCCACCCTTTGTATACCAAATCATAACTCCAGCGCTCTGTGGTTATTAACAAAAAAATCCACTATCCTGGGGCTGGCATGGTCATGGAACACCGCCTTTGATAAACGCCGACGTGGCTGAATGATGCACCATGGATTACTCCCAGCCACCCTCCATCTCCTAGCCCAAGCCAGCAGATAGTGCTTGCACCTGAGAGCTTAAAGCAAGTTTTGGGGCTGGTCTGGAAAACGTTTTACTGGGGTCCAGCCCAGTCTCCAAGGCTTCCTTCAGCTGCTGCTAAACCTGCAGCAAGACACCTTAAGCACTTAGCTTAATAAACTCTGCTGTAATAAAGACGTGGGGACCCAACCTGAAGAGTTATCCCAGTGTCTGTGACAAAAGAGAGCACTGTTTTAGCAGCTGAGGACACTTGAAGAGGACACTGCAATCTGCAAAGCTAGACTAGTCTATTCTGGTTACTTCCAAAGCCAGGATGTCTGCAAAGCCTGAGGTTTGCAACATTCTTTAGGTTTAACTCAGTAATTGTGTAATGACTGAGGGATTTTTGTGATGACTATGTCAGGGAGTATATGCGAGTTCTTGGGACATCACCTTAAATTTGGGCTTGCCGCTAACAAAGGCTTGCCAGCCTTCCATCTCAAAGGGAGGGAGTTTTCATCTCACTGAGTTACTATACCCTGTAAGGTACCAACCCTGAAGAAGACTGTTCTTGTTTCCTCCCATGAGATGGATGGAAATTTTAAATTTCTGTAACAAACAACTTTTTTGAGTCATCTCTAAGATGGTTGGAATCACTGGGGAATGTCTGCTGAGTGTGTATTTTAGAGTGAAGTTTGAGGTTTTAAGAACTGAATAGAGTGATAAACTTCAAATATGTCAATATCTAGGCAGAAGATGCAAGATACACCCCATGGGCTAATCCTCATCAAGAGTGGGGATTTGGACGAGTAATCTCCAAAAGGCCAAATATTAGCGCCTCAGGATCTCTAATCCCTTCCCATTGACTACACCATTTATTTCAGAGTCATCGTTCTTTTATGCAAAATCTTTATTTCTTGGATGTTAGCAGCATCTCCTTCTCTACATATTATCCTGATACCATCTTTGGAGTGTCCTCCAACTGTTCTCTGTTCAAACATACTGTCTTGCCTTGTGGTGGTTGCATTCAGCATTTGGCAGCCTCTGGAATGACATAGCGATCATCACCTCCACTGCTACGACTCCAGGCCTGCCTGGATGGCTCAGACCATTTCCTTCAGTCCATTGGCTCACCTCTCTCAGGCAGCTTAAGCAGAACCTTGCTGAAGTAGAACATAATCTCCCCCCTTGCATCTGCTGACACCACATGTCTTTTACCTCCTTACTAAGGGATTCATTTTAGGGAATGAATAGAGAAGAGATTCCTCTGTGAACGTCTTTGAGAGCAAGAGGCAGAGGGAAAGGGTGATCTGGAGAAAAGAAATAAACAAAGAATGGTATGACTGGAGCAACATGGTGGTGTCAGTACTAACTGATGTATCTTTGTAGTGGACAAGAGTGAAAGGGCTTGTGACAGGGGGGACAGGTGACAGTTCTGTTAGGCTATTGCAGAAGTTGGGATGGCAAATGGTGGAGGGCCTGGAGAAAGATTAAAGGGACAGAAAAAGAGGACTAATTCTCATGACATAGCTAAAAGAGAGGCAGAAAAGTGTAAGTATGGTTTGGATTTCATTGGAGTAGGAAAATAAAGGAGTAGTGACCTTTGTACCATGCTACGTCACCTTATCTGGGACTGTGCATGACCCTTGGATTAGTGGGAACTCTCCCCTGTTTTACCTTTAGGATCATAACATTCCACCTTGGAGGGCCCTTCAGACCATGTCAATTTGTCCTAGAAGTGCTGTGTAGTAAGAGTTACTTTTGTTTAACACATTGTGTTTCTATACTGCACCAATGACACTGCTATGATGTTGGGCAGTGGCAGCCTCTGCGGAATATGTGTGACCTTGGAGGAGAGTGGTACTATCTGGCATGAACTGACCGTAGTCAGCTGCTAAATGAAGTTGTGAAAAAGGGATGCAGCTCTGCCTCTTCTAGATTGTCTTTTGTGTAGTATTCCGAGGAAAAAAGGTCTGTTTCCTTTTTGCTATTTTTTGTTTCTTAGGAAGGATGTTGTTAGGTCTTTTGCTCACTATACTTTTCACTGATGATGAAAAGGTGTTGAAAACTGTACTCCTGTGACTGCCACACAGTCTCTGTAAATGTATCTGATGCATGAGGACTGATGTCAGCGAGAATAAATATTTGCCCAGCACTTTGAGATCCTACCTTCCAGGTTTTAGGATGGAGAGAATAAATGCCTGGTAGCCCTTCCCCTTAACAGTCCTCCATAATGAAATGTTATTTGCCATAATTTTGAGGGATTTTGTAAACTTTTCCCAGAAGCTTTAGGAAGATTTGGTAGAATAAGTGGCCTAAATGCATATTACTGCCATGCTCATAGGAGGGGAATAAGAGTTTAGCAGAGCACATCAGTGTAAGAATAACAGAAAAGATAAAAAAATGCTGATATTTGTCAGTGTGCAATATGAGAGAACCTGGGGAGGCTCTTGCAGAGGACCATTGCTTTATGCACTGTGAGTCTAAGCTATCTCTAAATTAGACTGTCAGTAGAAGTAGGTTTAGAATAAATCAATAAAATGAATAGTAACAAATCGCCAGGATCAGATGTTACTCCCTGAAGACTTCTGAAGGAACTCTGATATGAAATTGCTGAACTGCTAACAGTGGTGTGTAATCTATCATATAAAGCAGCTTGAGTGGCAGGGGAAGGTGGAAAATGTGATGCCAATTAAAAGAAATGGTTCTATTTGGGGAATGTCTAAGTAATAAGGCTGTCATTTTGTCAATACGTTATTCCAGCATGAACTGTCGCTGTAGTTGGAAGAAGCAGCTCAGCCTTTCCCAGCCACTCCTGGCACTGGTGCCCCTGTGCTTCTACAGTCAGTCATGTGATTCTGTAGCAGACCCAAGTTAGTGTCAACTAGCTGCTTCTAGTTGACACTAACCTAGGAAATATTTACTAGTTTTAAGATGGATAAGTCTCTTGATCCACTTAATCTGTTGGTGACACAAAGTTTGCCCCCTTGACACAGGCTGAGAGGGTGGCAGGGAGTGAGAGGTGTGCAGGTGAGGATAGCAGGAGAGAAGGACTGGTATCTTTAGCAGCTGGACTTGCTTGCAGGAGTATGATTAGATGCAAAATTTCATTGTGAAGTTATGAA
The DNA here is from genome assembly GCA_013396875.1 of Vireo altiloquus. Lineage (NCBI taxonomy): Eukaryota > Metazoa > Chordata > Aves > Passeriformes > Vireonidae > Vireo > Vireo altiloquus. The sequence continues at coordinate 1,017,537 of VZRF01014785.1, forward strand.
TTTGTGTTGGGAAATTGGGTGGCGGTACAGTAGGTGCAGAAAGAAGAAATGCATACAGAAACATACTGAGAAGAAGGAAATGTGGGGATTTTTTTTTTTTTTGCAGACAGTTCAGATCTTGTGTATTCTGTAGAGCTATTAAAGGTTTGAAAGACCCTGAAGATATATACGATCCCTGTATCTTACATTCATATTCTCAAAGTGCTTTTGATAAAGCGCCTTGTCAAAAATCCTGAAAGAAATTTAAGGATCATTTTGATCAGAAAGGAGAGGCTTTTCAAGACTGATGATTACTTAAAAGAGAGAAAGTGAAAGGTAGGAGTAAATTGTCTGTGTTTAAAATGATGGGGATTCGCCATTGAAGACTGGGTGCTGCTGAGTGTGGGATGAAATCTGAGGTAACAGCATGTACTGGTATTATTAAATGGTGGAGGGTTTCCTGATGAATAAAGGCATAGTTTCACCTTTGGTGGCTATGTGAGATTATATTCTTGTACACCCTATTATCCCCACATCTGACTGCCTGTTTGAGCTGTTGTGCTAGATCAGGAAGCTGATCCAACTCAAAATTAGTCTCATGAAAGTAGTAAGAATGGGGCAGTGTAGAACTGGGAAAATTAGTTGGGAGCAGGGCCCTCAAACCAGCCCTATGGCTGAAGAAAGATGAAAGGAATAAAATTCTGTGTGACTGCAGGATAAAACTGCAGATGGGATCCAAGTTTGAAAAACACAAAGTAATGTGTTTTTCTACTATGGAGAAAAGGAAATTCTTATTATACATATTCAGCAGGGTGCTGACTTGACTATTATCATGCAGAAAATAGGTCTATGGAGGTACTGTGGATAGTTCTTGGGAATTTTTGATCATCATTGGTCAAAAAGACAAGCGGTATTTAGGCTAATTAGGAGAGAAGCCAAGCAAGAGCTGTAGTTATACCATTGTATAACTGTGAAATATGGAATGTATAATATGATTCCTTCTTCTCCCCTACCTCAGAAAGGTTGAAAATGAAGTAAAGGGCAGCAAGGGTGATTAGAATTATAAATTAAGTACATCTAATAATAAATAGTCTAGGTCTGGTCATCGTAGGAAGGCAGCTTTGCTAAAGGAGGTATATGGTGATATACAAGACTATTAAAGGCGTGAGGAAGGTGAGATGTAAAGATTGTTCATTGTTTCTCATAATGAGGCAAGTATTTTGTAACAGTGAAATTATTTGGTTTATGACTAATAAAGAGAAGTGATTTTCCAATATAGTGCAAAGCTAAACTGTGAAATTTGTTGTCGTGAGTATTCTGTGGATGCCAAAATTTGGAAGGGTTTAAAAACAAATTAGGCAAAATCCTGGCAAAAACTCCATCACTGCAGTGATGTCAATACAACTTCCCATTTGGAAAGTCTACACTGCCCGTTGCTGGAAGATAACAGGGTGTGTCTGAGAAAGATAACTCTGTATTTATCTTTCTCTGAGTTTTTTTTCTTCCCTTGGGCATCCTCTGTCAAAGACCTGGTTCTTTTTATGGGGATCTTTGATCTGACCCAGCGTATTGCATGCAGCATGTTGCAGTTTGGAAAGAATTGATTGGAATCTAAGATTATAGTAAGATAGGTAGGACAACTGAGTGAGTTATCAGTTCAGCTGGCAGCAGAGTGGGAGTCATTTTCTGCTGATTGGCTTTGCTAATGGCATGGTGGAACCTGAAGCTGGGACAAGAGAAGCAGGAGCTCTGGGGATAGCATGAGGCTGGGACTAAGGTTTCCAGCAGTGACATTGGCTTCTGCTCAAATGGGAAGATCTGATATCCTCTGCATTGAGATCCGATATCCTGTACATTACCATGCTACCCCATCTCCTCTGCTATACTTGGCTTGACCTTGTGCCAAGCAGATTTGGTATCTTAACAGGAAATTATTTTTTTTCCCCTTTGATAGGATAATTTTCTGTCACAATAGTGAGCTGAATCAGCTTGCAGAAGAAGCACCATGTCTGGGATTCACTGCAGACAGACAGTGTCACATGCTGCAGTGCCGAAGATAATGGGAAATGCCAGTGAGGGGAATATGTCTAAGATGCTCTCTTGTGTCAAGAACTCAGACAATTTTTTCTGAGAAATGAGGACATGGAGCCTGAAAAGGGCTTGTTTGCACTTGGGCACTAAAACTTGTTTGGGCAAACTTTTGGAAAGGCAGAGTCTGGGAATGCTGCTCCTGAATTGTCTCACCATTATATCCAATGACTGGGAAACTAGAGTCAACATGGGGAATGATAAACATCCTTATTCATGATCAGGACTCTCTTTGTAGATACAGATGGTATTTTTTCAGTTCATCACCGCAAATACTTTTGTGCTGTAGGTACACTTAGCAAGTTAGATGCTTTCAGGGAGAGAAAGTAACTGAGGTAGCCATCAGACAAATACAGTTTTGTGTAGACAAAAAAGACAAAGTAGTTTTGGTGTGCCCAGGAGCACCGAGGCACATTTTGCACTGTGGGCACTTGCATGCACTTTTTTGTACTCAGTGCAAGAATACCTGGTAGAGCCCCAAGTGTTTAATATCCTGTGTTTCAGTCAAATTTGCAGAAGAAAAAGCTACCCATTCTATATGACAGCCAATTGAATCATAGTATTCTCAGTTTCTCAGTCTTTTCCCTGTAATTCTGTGATTCATTATTGCCAGTTGTTGCCTTTTGCTATGTGAGATAAGGAGCTGTCATAAAAGCCTAGTGTGAAACCATTTATTATGAAGATGTGCATTATAGACAATATCAGGGTTTTTGGTGATCTTAGTTGTTCAAGCAAAAAAGAATTGGGAAGTGTAGGTCTATCAGGACAACATTTTTAGAGGTAAAAATAATTTTCTTTTGACAGTGGGAAAGGCTTTTAAGTCAAAAAAGGCAGTAAATGTTCATTTGTTGTACTGCAAAATAGGCTTGGGTGATATAACCATTTTGATGAGGTACCTGGAAGATAAGATGTTATGACACTGGGAATTTGGTAAGGTTGCTGGAAATGTAACCCTAAAGACATTTAATCAGTTATTTGTAACATCACTTTTGCCCTCATAACATTGGAAGTCTAGATGATATAACTATAAAATCAATGGAGTATTTCAGATATGTGAAATTATATATAGTCATATATATATATAAATTAACAGATGCATTAAGTAGCTGAGATCATAAAGAGACGTGTTTGTGTATTTGAAAAGCATTTCTACAGAGCTTTTCCCAGGATGGTGCTTTTGATAATTCCTGATTGTCTGGTGGTGCTAAGCCAAGAAGTGTATGGAAGGGATAAAAAATTCTTGAAAGATTTGATAAAAATTCTTGCATTTTAGTGGTAAAAGGAATAGCTGTAGCAGAAATAACTCGTATTCTCTGGTCAGAAGGCTGGGACTGAGGGCCATGAAGTTGAAAGGGGAGAACTGTCACTGCACAGGGATCATGCACAAGAAATCTCTCTCATCAAGAGACCTGTCATCTTAGAGATGCACCAACCACTTGGGTTGTTTCCCTGTCTGGCTCAAATGTTGCACAGGAGGTTAGGTCAGTTCCACAGACGCACGTCTGGAGATGCAGCAGACCAGGTCCCTTCTGTTGTGACTAATGTCATACTGCTTCTACTGAGCCAGAGGAACACCAAAAACAATTTAGCAAAAAATTATAGCCAAATTCTGAAATGAATCTAAACCGTGGCAACTCTTGCTGACTTCTGTCTACTGGAGATCCATTCCCCTGCAGCAATTTGATCAAACCACCAAGAGTGAAATACATGAAGGGAGAGGACAGCCTCTGCTGCGGAGGTGACACAGCTTTCTAGATCTTCTCAGCCCCCAGATACAGCACAGTCTCCACATTTTCCCAGAATGTGGATCACTGAAGCTGACTATAAAACATGTACAGTTATCTAGAAAGTGCTGTTTCTAGTAGATGTAAAGCAGGACCTGATTTTTGAGAGTAGCGTAAGGGAATAGCAACAGATGGTGTGTGGGCTGCCAGGTCAGTTAGCTGTGAGAGTAGGAACTGGAGCTGCGAAACTGAAATATCAGTGTTGCTGCTTTTAATAAAGTGTCCACACATCCTGTTCGTTCAGCGGGAGCCAGAGACCACCCTGTCCTTCAGGAGCCTGAAACATGGTGCCCTTCACCACAGGCCCCTCATTTATCATTCTCACCGCTTAGTGTTGTACTCCTTTTCTTCCTTCTTAAGCCTTCTTAAGGCTTTTTACTATCAAACCTGACCTGCAGGCTGTTGAAAAACTGGACACTGTCATCTGGGTACTCTTTTTTTGTGTTCCTCTTCGATGACACCGTGATTCTGCAGCTGCTGACCTAAGTAGGTGTGTTCGTACACTAACAACTCCTGTGTTGCTGTTAGCACTCAGTAAGATGGTTGTTAAGCTGGAAGCTTGTTCTCAGGATTCAGCAGAGCATTCTTTTCTGAAAGTAGAATCTGAAATGTTGTAAAAGTCAGAGATGGTGCTCTGAATTTTTTTTTTTTAATAAAAGCTTTTATGGAATGGGGGAATTTTTATGGAAGAATGCTGAAAACATAAAATTGTATCTTGACATGCTCGCTGTATCTCTGAGTCCAAGAATACAGTTCATGCACTGTCTTCAGAGTTTGAATTCCAGTGTTTTCAGTGCTCCAAGATGCTATAATACAATGATTTTCTTGTGAGATTAACATTTTCTGAGGAATATAAAGAGCTCCTTCATTCCCCGCCCACAGGGTGGAAGGATGGTTTCACTGCAGACCTGTGCTTTGAGGTTTTGTATTAAGAATCTGAAAGAAATCTGTTCTTCAAAGCGGCTTTTTTCCCTCTTGTGAACTAAATTTACTCTCATGCTGTTAATTCCTCCTTCCCCCACAATCCTTCTTAACATGCCTCGAGTTCAAACAGTTTCACAGTACTATGGAAGTAGCAGCCTTGGTTTTTCTGTGAGCAAGAGTGGGACTGGTTTTGACTATAGCCAAACTACAATTATTGTTACTTTACTAAGCTCCCTATTACTGCCATTAGGTGATGCTTGGTTGTGCAGTGTACTGGTGCAGTCCTTTTCTTTCCCACTTTACTGCTTTCTGTAAATCCCTGGGCTCAGAGGTCACCCGGGGAGATTAAGAACAAAAAGCCACAACCCAAGACCTATTTGTGAACCATTAATTGGTATAGATTTCTGCCTATTTCCCAATGGGCTTTTTGTGGGCTCTTAAGACCTCCCTTAATAGCTGGGAACCCTGGGCTGCATTGCAGCACGGAATGGCTCTGCTTGCTGTGTAGCTGAATAAACACAATTGCTTGAGAAGGCCTGTCTGGGGCATTGGCAAACTGGTGCCAGCACACTCTGGGTGACAAGGTGCAGCAGAGCCAGGCTCTGCCCTGCCCTAACAGTGGCTGCTGCCTTCTCTAGCATGTTCAAGGGAAAGGGAGAAAGAGCAGATGTGGCAGCAGCTGCTAAAGGCCAAATTCGCTGGGTGCTGGAAGAGGTTGGCAGGGTGTTATGCTGTGGTTTGTGATGTTTTGCTAGGTTTTTATTTTAGTGGGCAAGGGAAAAGATTGGCTGTTGGATGTAGGAGTAGGTGGTTGTAGTAAGAATACTTCAGTGAGAGTGGGAGGGGCTTGTCTAAAAAGGAGATAATGGAGCAGAATGCACTGAGCATAAATTCAGAAGCCCTGTGCATTTACTGCAATTGGTAAGCTCATACTGCAGGCTTTAGACTGCTGTTGCTTTTTTTAAGAGGGAAGGTTTGATCCAGTTTGGTATTACTTGGGGTGTATAACACCTTTTAGGAGAGTCTATGTAGTTGGCATTGGAGACAGTCCTGCTTGTTTTTTTAAAGCCAATTTTGATCCTTTCAAAGATTGAAATAGGAGTAGAATTACAGCACTTTGACAGCCAAAGGTTTTTCATGAGATGTCAGTTACCCTCATGGAGTATAGCTGGCACTGACAGAAAGAGCTTTTCAGAATAGCATCAGTTACTGCAATAAAGTACATTACTTGTCTCATCTTTTAGATAAGGTGAAAAATACCGATGTGAGCTGTTGCTGTGGCAGCAGCTCACACCACTCTCTCCCAAGCCAGGCTGAGATCATGAGATGACCTTGTCTTAGTTCAGAAAAGTTTGTGAGATCATTCTAAAACCGAAATCATACTTTTCTCTCTGAAGTGAAAATGTGATGGCTACAAGGACACTGAGTGCAAAAACATTTTGGGGTGAGAGTTTGGGGAAAATAGATGAATGTAAATAAAGTGGCAGAGTTGATGGATCTAATTTTGATGGAAGCTAATAATAAAAAACTTTGGTTTTCTTGCGACAACATTTGGCATGAATTGTGATTTTATTCCTTTGCTTGAACTTGAGTTTTGATGGAGATACAAATTGCCAGAATGAGGGATAGAATCATGGAGAAATCATTCCGTCTGACACAGGACTGCTAGAAGCTTTTGTACCTCACATTTTATTGGTTTCCAGTTTTTTTTCTTTTTTCTACACTCTGCCATTATCCCTACTCCTCTCACTGCCCACAGGGCTCTGCCAATTCCACAAGCAGTCTGTCTTTAACCCTCTTCACATCCATTTCTTGGAATTTAGGGCTGGTTGACCTCTCTCTAGGAACCACTGCAGTTAAAACCAGAAAGACAGATCCCGGTTTTGTTCTTTCCCAGCCATGAATTCAGAGCCCTGGCATCAATACAATAATGAAACCCTTGTTGGATTTCATTCCCTGCCCCACAGGAGCCTTGTCCATGGGATTTTGTTTGTTGATACTGTTAGTAACATCATGGGGGATACACAGCCACAAGCTGGAAGCAAACAAACAACAGTGAAAAACAACCACAAACAAATAGCGTTTGTCAGATCTCCATTGTCAAAGGGTTTTCATTCAAAGCCTTAAAGCAGCAGTGACCATGTGAAAACCACCAAGAACGGGCAAATGCGGACATTTTGCCTATTAAGGTGACTACAGCTTCTCCTCTTACTGTCTGTAGGAGTTAACTGTCCACATTGCTGTCTGTAGAGTCTAACTCTGTAACAGGCAGGTGGAAAATCTCCATCCTGGTAGGTGCTGTCAAGCAGTGGCAGGAAGGCTACAAGCGGATGATGTAGCAATTCAGCAGGCACATGCACCCCACCTCCCAGCAGGCAAAATGCCTTCTCGCTTCCACTTGAGCCGTGCAGGTGCTGCACAAAGAGGCTGCATGGGGGTGGCCAGGTGGGTCTTAGGGTGGAGCCCACCTTGCTGGGAGGAGGCAGCTCTGGCCGTGCTGCAGGCTCCTCGCTGTCCTGTCCCCTGGATGTCCCTGGAGCAGGGCCAGGGAAGCAAAGGGTCACTGTCTCTTCCCTCCTTGCTCTCCTTGGGACTGCACTGTGGGGCTCCTAGGCCACAGCAGCTTGCCAACGCCTTGGAGACTCCGTCAGTGCTGGGGCTGCTGATGGGCACAGAGCCCTTCCCCAGGGCAGTGTTGTTGCCTTTCCCTGGTCTTAAAATTAAAACCAAAACACGGAAAAGGGGTGTTTACCTTGGTATTTATTACAGGATCCTTGGGTACAGCACTTGGTCCAGGTGGAATGCCCCAAAAATGCATGCACCGAGCCCCCAACGCACCGAAATACACACGATTATAGGCCTTGCAAAATTAACATATTTATCAAAGATTCCCCAATGAGAGGCTCGAGTGAATCCCCCATTCTGAGGAACCTTCTCCCTGGATGGGCCTATCTCAGTTTAAAAAAATGTGTTCTGTAGAGGACCTTGGTGTCTGGGGCTTCCAGGATGTTTGGTCTTTTGGTTTAATGGTGCAGTGGGTCTCAACTGAGTCATCAGACTTGGAAAATTACAAGCATGTAGCTAAAAGCACTAAGAATACATAAAACTATATAAAAGAGTATGTAAGAGGGGTATAAAAGAAAAAGCAAAAAATCATTCTGGCATCAGTGTGACACCCTGGGGAGCCATTACCATCCTGGGACCTCTGAGGTTGGCTGTGGGCAGGAGCCCCAAAGCACACACAAGGAGATTTTGGGATGCAATCAGTTGGGAAACCTGGGTGTGTTGAACAAGCAAAGTCTAAACCTGTGGACAAGGGAAGGTCTCTGCCAGCTGAAACTGGGCTTCTCTCGTTGCAGAGAAGGTATTTTCCTGACCTGTGTGTAGTTATCACTGGCTTGAGGGAAATTTTGTTACAGTCTCCAGCATGATGGCCCATCTCTCCAGGCAAATATGTCATGGGCTGCTCCTGCAGTTTATGTAAATATTTGCAACAGTTTTTTTTTTCTTGATGTGTGAGTACAGATCATGTTATTATTAATGAGAATCTAATCTCCCTTCTGAGGTGAGGGTTTTGACATGCAAATGGGCCGTGGAACATTTGATGTTACATCATAATTTAATGGATAGGAAATTTGTTCAGGGAGTCAAGGTTAGTAGGATGTAATTTGGGAAGTTACAACTGTGTTCTTGATTACAAAGAATAATAAATATTTGATAACAGTTTTCTAAAAGCATCTGAAAAACATGAAAATGCCATCAGCTTTGCAAGAAACTGCTGTACTGGGTTTTCTTGACAAATGGAGAGGATTCAGATCCTCGTGGAGCAAATGGTCGTGTAGTTCTGGGATAAGGGAGTTTACAGCAAAGGGTAGAAGCAGTTGCCCAAAGTGCAGCTATTTGCAGTGTTAGGAAGAAAGCCAGCTCCTCCTCTGAACCCCCGTTACTTAGGGGAATCCTGGGTGTGCATCAGGGCAGAGAGACTAGGAGAGTCTGTTGTTAGACCATACACAAACTTTCGCCATTTCACCATTGAGGTGCATGTCAGAATTTTGTGTCCCCTACTGCAGAGAATGTCAGCTCTGTATGATCAATGGAAAAAAAATTCAAATGGGAAGTGGATGCACCACTTCCCCTGCTAATCTCTGAATCCAGAGATTCACAGCATTTGGTTTGACTATTCATGATCTATTTACTTTTTAAAATTCAGACATAGGCATGTGTGTGATGATTTATTCCTCCTTGTAATTGGATACAGTGATTAAATGAGCTTGCATATTATAGTTCATTGTCCTTCTGGGATGTGGGTTACTGTTTCTTCAGAGCAGCAGCTCCTAATGGAATTAATTCCAGCTCCTGTATGTTTACTGTGATCAGTGATGTGTTTCTAAAAAAAAAATCACTTTTAAATATATGTTCTTATGTATGAAGTATTCATCTAGCTGAGGGATGGTATGTAATCCTTAGAGTCTTCCTTTAAGATACTTTTTAACCTTCTCTGACAGGCTCTTTAGGAGCAATAAATACATGCTCACTATTTTGTGACCTGAAAGAAGCTATAGGAAGAGTTACACCTCGCAGAAGTATTTACCAGGCTGCAGCCATGGGAAAGTGATTGCAGTCTGAGACTGTCGTCACATAATTGATGATTTCCCGTGGGCTAACCGGTGGTGATACGGAAAGCATACTGCTTCTTAGTAAGAAAAAATAATTTTTTATAATTGCCTTTAATGACTAATTGAATAAGCAAATCAGTTTAATTAAAAAAAAAAAAGGAGAAATTATGCTATTAGCCTATTTAATTTGAATAGGGTCTGAAAAACTGATAGGCGAAGGCAGTTTGTGGGGGATCAGCATCTGACTTAGATTTGATGGTGTCAGCCAAAAGCATTGATATTGTCTTCAAGGGAGAGGGTTTGTGTACTCAGCCTTGACAGGTACCTCACCCCTCTCCTGAGCCCAAATCTGCCTCCTTTGCTCTACACACTGGAAAAATAAAGCACGTTTTATGAAAGCTGTGCTGGCACTTATGGCTTAAAAGAGCGATAGAAATGAAAGATGGCAGCGAGCACTAGTCACAGCCAGGCGCTGTGGTGCTGAAACATGGTCGTGGAGCACATAATCCAAGAGGCACCATTTAATACAATCTGTTATCACAGTTTGTGATTTTTACCTTTTTCCTTAACATTGCATCAGGTTTGTGCATGCTCATGCAGAAGGGTGGGGTTTACCAGTCAGCCAAAGAGATTCCTCTGTGCCCTGTGAAGTCCAGGTAACAGCTGGCTGTCTTGATGGAGGGCTGAAAATCAAACACTTTCCATGAAATAAAGAACGCATCTCTTGCAGTAGATGCTTTCCTGTGTGTGGAGGAAAATCACAGTATCTCACAAGTCTTGGAAAAGAAAGATACAAAGGAAGAAAACTGGCTATACCAGCCAAAGTTACGCCTATCTGAGAGTTGTGTTTTGCATCTATTTTTTTTTTGGTGACTGAATCAATAAGTAGCTCTAAAAATCCAGAATAATGGCAAAAGTGAATCTAAACCTTTAGAAAATTACCCCACTGTGCTTTCATCTATAATTGCTTAGTATTTCCACTTTATTTAACTGTAATAAACAAGGCCATCAAATAAAAATCCCTGAGTAATTACGGTACAGCTGAACCAAGGATCTAATGCTGAACTCCCCAATGAGTGTGAATAGTTTGAAAATTATCAAAATAAAGGTCCTCTATCTTAAAAGTGTAGCACTGAGATGCTGTGTATTGCAAGCAGTCAAATTGCGCACAAACACAGTTCAGCTGCCACAGGAAAATATGCCCATGCAGGTGTTTTAATATTTACAAGCAGCTGAACTCTGGATAATATCTGTTCCTCGTGTCTTATCCCTGTATGATCTTTAAACAGTGCAAGCAAGAACCTTTGTGATTTCTTTCATTCAGCTGTCAGCACAGGGTTGTACTGACAAACACAATAGTTTGAAGTTTTTAGATCTTCTTAATACATATGCAGACGATGTGCAAGGCATTGTTTTATTGCTGTCTTCCATTAAGTTGTAATAATACTAAGGAGAAAAGCTGTCTTTAATTACATGTTAACCTGTCACTGGAATGATTTGGGTGTCTCAGTGTAGCAAGTACAATTTCAGGTCATAATTTACGGACTTATATCTTCTAAATAAGTCTACAATTAGTGTAACAATGTATTTTAACACCACCATCATGAAACCCATCATATTTTTTTGGAACCCATTCGCCACATGGGGAAGCAAAATGCAGCTGCCTTATGAGTGTTTTGGTGCTCATTGTTCTGGTTTTATACTGTGAAGCTGTGCTTCGCTGCCCTGGGGAGCAGGGAGGAAGACAGGTGAGAAATGTAAGATGTGAGTATGGCCCTGTTTGGTTTTTGGGTTCTCTTGGATGTGGTATTCCTCCTGCCACCCCACTCGGTTGTAGGTGTGTTGTTAGACATTGCATAAGTTATTTCAGAGGGATCTGAGAATTGTTTGCCCATCAGCCTGGAGTATTGTACTCCCTGGGCAAAGTGCTGGAAGTGGCATCCTCCAGCACAGCTGTGACATTGCAGTATGCCAGTGTGTGTCTGGGTGTCCTCTCTCCCCTTTGCCCCTGCCCCAGCAGAGCCTGTAACACATCACAGCCGTGCAGCACCCTGGCTGGGCCTTTTGCCTCCGTATGTCAGAAGATGTTAAGTGAGTCTCTGCTTTTGAGGTTACATGACAGTGGGCCACAGCTGTGTATGCAAGACCTTAACCTAGTGTGTGCGACCCAGTGCACCGAAAATATCCCACCACTTGACCTTTCATGTGCTGGAAGAAATGTGTGGTCTGTTCATTAGTCTAGTGCATGCTATTCCCATCCTGTACAAAGATTTGGACCAAATTAAACAGTTCTTGCTCAGATGAAAACACCATCATTCCCTTTATAGGCAATTCTGTCAAATCTACAGAAGCCAGGAGCGTTTTGCCGGTGGAGGCTTTGTCGTGCAAGGCTTCCCTGAAGAGATGCTGTGATGTTTACTGCACATGCTCTGGTGCCACATGTTGGGGAGCTTGCACTGCTTAGCATATTTATGATAATTTGGCTCCCAGGGGCAAACAAGATACTCCTTGTATCTCCTTCCTTGGGCTGAAGCACAAAGAAATTTCCCCTTGCTGCTTTGTAGGGGGGAAAATAATAGATCAAAGCTTCTTGCTAAACACTTTTAAAAATACACAGTGTGGATCTGTGCATTTCTGTTCCCCTAAGGGACCTGTCCCTCTGGTTGTAAGGAAAGCAGTTAGCAGCAGGTGATGGGATAACGCTGCATGCTGAAGTCTAGTCATTGTACCTGACCTGCAGAGCATTAGGTGAGGCACTGCCATGAGTAGTTTGACCTGTCCTTTATCCATGTCAAGTACCAGCGTGGAATGTATTCTGGTCACCATCCTGTAGTTGTCATAATCTGCTGGACTGGATGTTGTCCAAATACAGTGGATTTTGAAGTAAAGCCTTTTGGGGCTAATAGTCTCAACTTGAAAATAATGCCAATTAAGAGTTTTTAAATATATATACCAAAATATATATGTTATTTTTGGGTTGTAAACAGAAAATTTGGGTTCACGTTCTTAGAAATGTCACTGAGAAGCAGACTGTTTTTAATCTCTGTTATCTAGAGATTAGGAACTCACAATCTTTTTTTGAAGATGTAATGATTTTTATGCTTATATATAATATTAGATTTGAAGATTACTGTTTCCTAGGATTAGATTTTCAATTCAGCAATGACAAAGACATGCTGAACCTGAAACTTGGTTATTCTTCAATGCTAGATATGTGTTGGACAGCAAAGATGAAAAGAATAAAGATTAAGTGCATCTTCTTCTGTGTTAACTTTCTGAAAGCCGAATGTCTGATTTTCCAGTTCCCTTTTTACTGGAATGTGTGCTGGCCTGGTGGACCAGGCAAAAGTCTTGAGCAGCCTAAAGGCACCTTAGAGCAGCTATTTGGTAGGACCAGGCTTCCAGTGGCAGAGGGGAGAGAGGGTATAGCCCCTTTCTGTGCACTGCTCTCAGTTGCTGGAGGATGGCTGTGTGCTGTGCTGCCACCAGGCAACGAAAACTCCTGTCCTGCTGGCACCACTGAGGCAGGGACAGCTGTCGGTGGCACCTGCAACTTTTGTGCCATTGAGGGGTCTGAGCTTCAGACATTGCATCTCCTTGGTTGCCTGGGGAGGAGGATGATGGCACTGATGCAAAGAAGTTCCTGTGCAAGACAGAAGCAGAAAAGTAGAACCTTGCCTTGTACTTGCTCATACAACTTTCACTGAGCCACAGCAGTGCCTGGGGTGCCTGGCAATGTGCAAGCTGGAGGTGCAAACCCAGGAGGGCACATCGCAGCAGGCTGTGCTCAGGCAGCTGGTCTGCAGGCAGGAGGATGAAAGGGAACCATTAAATCTTTTATCCTCTGTCCTGCTGCTCCAGGCAACCCAGGCCTGGCTGGCTTATTTTAATCAATCGATGGAAGGAGAGGGTGGGTTTTCCTCCTCAAATACTTTGGGAGATGCCTGATGTGAACAAGGAGTTTCTGCTTTCTGCTTGTGTGAGGATTTCACATTTCACTTGTGCATTAAAATAACTCCCTATACTATCAAGTTTCACTGCATGGAAACCTTCAGTGTTTTAGTTGCAGCAGTCGTAGGCACTTTTTTAAAGAAAAAGTATCGATATCTAAGGGTGACTGCTATAGGCAACATTTCCAGTGCTTCAAAATGTATTAGGTGTAGAGGATTTGTCCAATGATTTCAAGTAACCCTGACCATTACAGCTGCACATGAATCACCAGAGCTCCCTCCTACCTGAGGGAAAAAAAAGAGCTTCAGATTTCTGTGTGGGAAAATTAGTGTCTCATTAAAGCTGGACAAGTTTGACATTTGCTCTCTGCCTGTGGTTTCAGGGCTTTTTGTCCCTCCAACAAAATAAGGAGCTGCTCCAATACATGTGATAGCAGCAACTGGAATGCAACTTCAGGAGGATCTTTGACCTTACCAGACAGAATGTGTTTGATTCATTTTGCAGATGTTAAAATACTGCCAGAAATTTCTGGGAGACGACCTTAGAAATGATTCCTAGTTCTGACTTTCGTGCTCTAATAAAAAATGTGGTTGTACAAGTTAAATATCTTGCCCTTATGTGTTTTAGTTTTCTAACCTAATGCCTGAAATAAATGTCTTGCTCTTTATTCCTTTGTGCATTGATTTCTCAGTGCCTCAGTGGTTAGGTGACATAACTACTGTAATTGTTTTAATACATTAGCAGCAAATTATGTATTGATGTTCTTTTTTTCATTGACCTTTCTTTCTCAACATCATTTTCATTTTTTTGCTTCATGCTGTGTCCATGGTGGCATAGCACTATTAGAGGATTCGATTTTGAATTAAGGGCTAATCCTGCAAGGTCCTGAGCAGTGTTGCCATCTGCTGAATGCAAGGGAGGTCTGGGACCTCTCAGCACCCTCTAAGACATGAGCAATATCTTGCTAGATCAGATAGCAATTTGCATTTACTGTTTGTACTCAGAGACATCCTGACATTTTTAGTAAATTGCTGTGGAATTACAGATTACTGAGAAACTTCTATCTTTGAGAAGAGTTGGCTGCCGTCAAATCGGTTTTTTGTTTCTGCAGAACAAGCAATTTTCTGATTACAACTCAGCTCTCAGGACCTGTGTTTGCATTGCTGAAAGGTTTCAGAGCATTGTGTGAACTAAACCACAAAAAAAATCTACATGTAGCATGGTCTGCCTTGAGGTGTGTTACAATTTTTCTCATTTTGCAGAAGGGAGGAAGAAGTGTGAGAAGAATTTATCAAGGCTATGAGCTTTCAGCACTGAGAGGCTGAAAAACTTGAAAATGCTTTGCTGCAGCCCTTATTTTGTTTAATTTGAACTAAGTGACTGAATATTTAAAATAGGAAAAAGTATTTATTCCCTATAGAATAGTAAGAAATCAGCATCCATTTTACTCAGGCAGAGGGCTCATCTGTCTGTTTGCCCAGCTGTAACCCCATCTCATAAGGCTGCTTTTCTTGATGATTTTGAGAGATGCAAGTCTTAACTCTTTCTGATCAGTATGGTGTTGCTAACTCCATCAGTGATTATTTTTTTTTTACAAAATTATTTCCAGTATGTGCTATGAGGTCAGAAGGTGCATTAGTGTTATTGATCTCCGCTTTTCAGTCATAGACAGGAGAATAAAAATTTCAAAGGATTCAGCTGGTCTAGCTGTAGATTTTTTTTCCCCAAATATACTCTGGAAGATGAACCTCACAAAATGTTAGAGAAAAGTGTCTGATCCTGCAAGGTAGGGATGATGCACTCAATGTAAATGAGAGGAGGGTTGTTGATGATTATTAAATTTGTAATTCTGGCTAATACTGGTAAGTGTATTAGCATAAGGGGATGTCAGGAGCTGACCATATGGTCATCTTACCATCTTTGCCATAGTCACAAATGGGAAAAGGGCATAGCTAAAGGGTTTCAGAATTTGTTCTATGTTGTCTAAAATACATTTGTTTTTCTCTTCATCTTTGTCTTTCTCAAAAATACCCCTGCCCCCCCCCACCCAGCCACCAGAGAGATTTCATTATCACACAAGTCCCTCAGCATTTGCACTGATGTTTGAAAAATGCATGTGAAGCCCCTCCTTGTATTTCGTGCTGCTGGAGTTCCTACATGCTGATGACCAATACATTAAACTACAGTTCTAACGTGCTGAGGATGAAGAAGATACTTTGACCTCTTTTTATTTGCTACGTTTCTGAAAGATAAGTTGAGCGGGAAGGACGCTTAGTTTAGAGTGTTATATTTTTGATTCAGTGCATGACTTTTCATTATCTCACTTTAATTCTCTCATAGACATAGTGAGAGCCACAACTGCTCTGTATCATGACTAAGGCTTGCCACTACAATGGCAAGAGTAGTTTTAACCTATGAGTTACTGAATTCCAGTGGCTCATTCATTCAGGCAATTTTTTTTCTCTTTATTTGTTGTTGTTGTTGTTAGTTTTTTCCTTGAATCTGCATACAGGTTTGGCCTCCACCAGCAAATCCTTGGGGAAAGCTGAATCACTACTTTGCATAAAGTGGAAAAAGACTTGCACTCCTGTGCTTTATCTATATTTTCTTATAATCCGATTTACTGTGGAATACAAGCCTGAAAAACCCTTAAATCTTTCTGTAATTCTTGCACAGCCATTCACAATGGATTTGTACAGTGCAAAGTCGAAGAGATTTGGGTTCAGAATAGTGAAACGTTTAAAAAAATGCAACCAAGGGGAAAAAAAAGCAGATCACTTGTTTTTCTTTGCAGTTTAACAAATTTCACTATCAGTACCCTCTCCCTGACTAACAGTACTTGACGTATACAATCTGCAGAGAAAGGAATACAGAGTCTATGTGCATGTGGTCTATATGCTTATACTCCTCTGTGTAGTGGAACTTGCCTTTTGTAAGCCATGCACTTATGATTAAAAAAAACCCCATGCATTGGATGTTCTCAATTCTGTTGTTGCCTTGTTTTGCATGGCTTTATTTTTTTCATGATATTTAAATAAGCATATAACGGAAAGGATAGAACGCGGAGAAAGAAATGCTACAGAGTGGAAAAAATAAGAGTCTGAAAAGTTGCTCTGTAAAGTCTGGTATGAAAAAGAGAATGGTTCTTGTCATCTCAGCAATCACTTTGTCACTGAAAGTGGGAGGACTTGTTTGGCTAATTTTTCTGCTTCTGTTTTTTTGTTTGTTTTCTCATTTTGTTTTTGTTTTTTTGTTGGTAGCCATTGAGAAGTACCAAGCCAAAATCTGTTCACGATATAGTAGTGTGATCTGAAAACCAGGACAAACTGGAATTTGTCATCAAGTTATCTCTTCTTGTGGGTATAAAGGGATTAATGACTCAGGCATTAGGAATAATTATATCTGGCTTAGGTGGACAGTGTGTCTAATATTAGCAGTAGGGCGAGAGGTGTATTCTAAATGCAGCCTGAGCTGTGGGACACTTTTGTAATGTAAATGTTGATGTAGTATTGGTTTAGCTGTGGGGGTCTAAAGATCATTGGTACACGTGCATGTTAGTTAATAGTATGTGAACATATAAATTGCTAGGGGGGTAATTAGAGATGTGTAGCTATCTGTAACACTTGAATGTTTCCCTACTTTTCCTTCTTTACTCATTCTATGAGATAGCTTTTTTAATATTTGCTTTTTAGAGGTCCTCAAATATATCTGATTGAATCAAATGAATTTAACTTTTACTCCATTTGACAAAGGCATTTCTTTTAGATTAAGTCTCTTTTCATGCTTATATTACAAGTTATTAATGTGAGGCTGCTCCACTAATGCCTTATACCACTGCAGTAGTTTAAGAAAATGCTCCAGTTTGAGAAGGGGGTACGGATATCTGACATGGCTACACCATGAAGTGTTCTGCCTTGTCTTGATTTGTTAAATACCTGTCACAGATCATTTTTCTCTACAGATCTGTACTAATTTCTGTCCTAAGCCTTAGTAATTGATGCCTTGCCTAGAGAAGAGGATGGAGAAAGGAGAAATGATTGGAAAATCAGATTTGGTGTGGAAACCCATGTAGGAAACCCATTCTTTCCTCCTGGCATTTATGATTGTACCATCACCTTGAGTTCGTATTTGTAGAGTTGTCTTTTTAGAGAGAAAGGGGATCTGCTGTTAGAGAGGTAAGTGGGCACGAGGAAAGCAGCAGGGAATCCTGTCTATTTTTTAGGTAGATGGGAATATATGACATGTTGTTATTTATTTAAATATCTAATATTTACTGTCTCTGGGACCCTAGGACCCTCTTCCCACCAAATACACCATTGTTGCTATTGGCTGTCATCACCCTGTACATGCAATACAGTTGCAATTTCTCATGCAGATGTATTGCTGAGTCTTTCCATAACCAGCTGAAAGCAAATGTTCCCTGAATGTTTTCACATGGGTAAGAGTGTCTCAATACTGCTCTCTGTATCCCTCGGCCACCCTGAATGTGCCTTGCAGAAGGAGTTGTCCATCCCAGAAAAACGGGACGAGCAGTACCAACTGTTCCTGGTAAAGCTGTGTCTGTGCTTTATTTCACTTGGGGGAAGGAGGGGACTCACAGCCTGGCAGAAACTGTCTCAGCAGAAGCTGGTGCAAATTGATTATTTAATAACAAACAAGCACAGTGCCTGCTTTTTTATTATTTTTATGCCTGTGGAACTTGCACACAATTGGTGTGGTGAGATTACTGCCTAAGGCTGTCCCGCAAAAGAGCTGCAAGGACAGGAGGCCATGGGACTCATGCTGGTTCTGTTGCATGTCTTAATGAAGCTGTAAAATGCTTGAAATTGTCTTTGAAATGAAATATTCCATAGCTGCAGTTTAGCTGCAGACTTTGTAGTAATTGCTTAGCAAATAAAGGAAAACTGTGAGGAACAAAGAAAAGTTAGATGGATGGCTAGAAGTAAAAGATCAAATAAAAAATTCATGAAGAAGAGAAATAAAATATAGCATCACAGGCTTTTGCACCAAGATTTTCCTTCCAATATCTTTCTTTTCCAACTATTACTGTGCATTTTATCCTCCCTGTTTGCTACAAATGCTAGAAAAAACTTTTTCCATGATATTTAGGAATATATAGGAATAATACGGAAAATTGTCACAAATTAAAGCAGAACTGGAACATGGAGTAAAATTTAAGAAGGGGTATGCCTTTCACTGCCATTCTGAGTGTAGGTATGGTGAACTGTAAATTATTAATGATTTGACTGGAATTGCCCTTTTTAAACTCTTAAATCAAATATGACTAAACAGAAGAAAACCCAGAAAGACTTTTTTTCATAAGTGTCAGCTCAACCTTTACACTTACAGCCCTTCCTCATTCAGATTTACTGCTCTTAGTGGCCATTAGTAACAGGATGAATAATATGCTGTGAATAAATCCTCTCATGGTTACCCTTTCTTTTCATTTGTAGATTAAGACCAGCAAGTAATTTTTTGTGGACGCATATTAATATCCAAAAGTGTCTGACAAGTGTGCAGTTGTTTGTTTTGAGCAAATTATTTTTGAAGTGTCAGTACACCCTCAGGTTTTGTGTTCCTGCTATGACATGAAAAACCACTCTGGAATGAGTTTAAATTACAGGGCATTTAGGAAGAAAATACAGAATATAGTTACAGTGAACAGTAGGACTTCAGGGAAATACCTACAAGCTAGTTCAGGCATTTAAAATATGAATATTACTGTAAAGTCTTTGGGTGATGTCTGGTAATAGATATTTAATCTTGCAAAAGCACTTTCATTGCTTACTTGTTAAAGTAATTTAACGGATGAGTGATGCTATTAATGGACCACATGTATAATCCAGACTTTTTTGTTCAAAACATTCCTCTAGGGTTTAAATTTCTAAACATCTTCAGAGGAAATTGAAGAAATTTAGCCTATACACAAGCTGTGGGAAACATAATTTATTAAGTTTTCTTCTTAGCATTTCTTCTGCATTTAGGATATAAATGAGATCACTATGTATACATATGTGCAACTTTAAGTGGGCTGAATGATATGCCTTGTTTTGATGGGGTTGTTAGAAACCAGAATGAAACTATGAATGGAAGGACATGGAGACAGAGGGAGATGAACAGAGGGCTTAAAACTAATTGTAAGTTATCTAAACAAACATACAGTTTCAGACTTTCCATCACAGCAAAAAACTGACATTATAGTAAAATCAGCTTTTCTTTCCATCCCAACACTTTGGGATGCTGGAAGAGTTGAAGATAGAGAACTTCAAGGTGATAAAAATAAACCTATAAGTTGTTTTTTAAACACCAGTTATTATGATAAATTCACACTATTTTGAATAATTAGAGAAGCTAATTGACAAGTATTGCAGTTTTTTCTTCAACAAGGACTTAATTTCTTTTCCACGTACATGGCTTTGTTTTGGTGAAACTCAGATATCACCTACGTAGAGCAGGAAATTAGGGAAATAATCTGTTGTAAATCTCTCTCTGACTTTGTGAGGATCACTGCACAGTCACATAGTTCAATAAAGAACTAAAATGTGTTTGTTGACTCCAAGCTCAGCTGTTTCCAAATAAATGTTTGTGAAACCTCCAACTTTAATAGCCTCATTGTACCATCCAAAAGACATGTAAGAGAATGAGTAGATGACCTTTCAGATAGAGAACAAGCTGTTCACCATGTCTTTTCATTTACTGAGACAAAAAACCCTTTTAATGCAGAGATAATACTTTCCACCGTTTTTAACAATGTTGGGTAGAATAAAGAATTTAATTGTTTTGCTTCTGAGTGCAAGGGGTTTAACCTACGTGTCCTTAGATCAGGACTCTTTCTAGATCAGCAGTGTTAAATGCATTGAGCTAGGTAGAATTATTTTAATTTTTTTAAAAGACACTGGAGGTATTTTGAATCCCATACTCAGTGGGTGGGATGTCATTAGCTATCCATCCATTTTTGTCCGCGTGACATCTGTCTGCGAATGATATATGGATGAGTCCTCATTGCCATCGTGCACCGCAGCTATGGATCAATAATTTACTGATAAGGTCCAAAGCAGCTGTAAGGGAAATTGGTCTAAATTGTTGTGAAATTGCAGCCTTGCTGTGAAAAACTGCTGGGATGTTCTCAGTTGCACACTCGTACACAAGCACTAGGTTGGACCAGAACAGATCACAAACAAATAGTGAGAAAATCGGGTACAGGAATCAGGGATCAGCCTTATCTTTCTCATGTGAGGTATGGGTTGGCCCTTAGTCTTTGCAGTTATAAATCCACCACTTAAATCTCAACTTTTATAATTTTGGTTTGACTAGTACCAGCTAGTTACACTGGTAAAATATTTTTTCCTCTACCATATGACCAAAATAATCTCTATTTTTGTTCAGCCTCTGTTCATGTTTCTGTTCTTATCTGCAAAAAAGAGTTGTTCTCTTTTTAAAGGGAACACAGAGTATTTGCTGAAATGAAAAGAAATACAGTCAACAAGAGTCCCTCAAAACTTGAGGAAATCTTACTATTTGGGGAAAACAAAACGAAACCAGAAAAGCAAACAGAAACATTTTTATTTTGTGGTTAAAAAAAACAATAAAATTACATGTTCGCATAAAAGAAAAGATTTTGTTGTGTGAACCAAATACAGATTCACTCCTAGATCATGCATCGTGTATGAGTAGTTTACTAAACTGGAATCAAGTTTGTTTAAGAATTTTATAATAATTCAGTTTGGAAGGGAGCTGTGAAACCATTGGGTCCAGCCCATGCTGGAAGCAGATTCAGTAAGACCAGGATGCTCAGAGCTTTGCACAGGCAAGCCCTGAATATAGTGATGTTGGAGATTCTGCAGGTAACCTGTCACAATGCTTGGGCGTCCTCACAGGAGGAAAAAATAAGTACTTTGATCTAGACAAATTTTCTTTGTTGCCATCTCTGATGGTTGCCCCATATCATTTTGTAGCACATCTCCAGGAAAAGTCCGGCTTGGTCTTACTTCCATTCTGCCCCTGGGTTTTTGAAGACCACCATGAGATTACCTTGAGCCCTGTCATCCAAGAGCAAACCCAGGGCTTGCAGCTCAGAAATGTGTGCAGTAAAGGTCTGGAGAAATCCTAAAACCAGTGTGACATGGGAATGAGGAATTAAAAAGTTACACTGAGATCCAAACTGGCCTTCATCCTGACAACCTGAGGTGCTACAACTGCAATGTCTAGGGATGGTCAGGGATGGTCTGTTAGCAAGGACCTTTGGCCTGGTTTTGTAACAGGTAGAAACAAGGTGGAGAAAAAAACCTTCCTCAATGCAATTGAACAAACCTTAGAGAAAACATCTCAGCACTTACAGTGATTCCCACAAGACTAATCAACCAGCTAAAGATTTCAACATATTTATGTCACAATTCTCAACTGCTGCGCATAGATGCTAATCACAGTTCGTGGCAATCCTAGTTTTCCTCTCCTATTATTAAAATCTGTTCTTTTGAATTTCCAGAACAAGCTAAGGTGTGGAAAGGCTGCTTTGTGTGCATCTGTGCTAACTGGTGTTTGTTGTAAAGACTCTTTCATACTGATTCCTGAACTGTTATGAATTATTTTGTGAATGCTGGTGCCTGCTGGTGCTTTGGGAACTGAGGATGTGCTTATTAAGTAAAGGGACTGATCTCTGCAGTGGCAACACGTTGTTAACTTTTTGAAACATAAAGGTTTATGTATTCTGTATTCTTTGGACCTTTTATTTAAGGGGGGGCTCCTGTTCCTGCCATGCACAGTAACAAATACTCTCTTCCTGCTCTTACTGTGGGCTTTTTTTTGTCTTCCTCTGCAGAAACTCTCCTGGATGACTTCCTTCTCACATACACAGTTTTCATGACGACTGATGACTTGTGCCAGGCACTTCTGAGGCAATATCCTTTTACTGAATGTTGTATTCACGGGGGTCACACATTTACTCATAGTGTTATCTGTTCTTGTGCCTTATATCTCAGTCACATGCCAGGATTTGAAACAGATGCCTAACTCATAGCAACAATGCAATTTTATGTCAGTTTTTGTTTAAAGAGAAATAAACCTTTATAACCGTGACAAGGTAGAATTTAAAGTGTTCAAGGTGTTCAATTTAAGGTGTTCAAACCTCCCCAGGTTATGTTAATTCATAGAATACCTACATGTGCATAATACATTTCAGAATACACAAGAAGGAAAAGTAAAGAATTTTTCAGTCTCTGTTCCTTTTATCATATAATACAGGATATAAGTCTTAACTCATTCTGAGATAAAAAAAATATTTTCATGTATTCCTAATTACTTCCATAAGGTATGGAGCTATGGATCAATGTTTGAATAACCTTGTGGCTATAAAATGAACCTGCTTCTTTTTTTTTTTCAAAAGTGTTTTTCCCATATTTAACTTTTGTGGTGTAAACATAATTTTTTACTTTATAAAACAAAGAACCATGAAGGAACAGGAACAATGTACAAAGTGAGTATCATCTGACAATTGGTGTTTCTGCCTTATGACTAGAGAACAATGGTAGAAATAATCTTTCACTTTTTTTTCTTTAATTTTAATAGTGTTACTTTTGGAGACTGTAATTTGTGCACGCAAAAAGAAGCTGACTTCCTTTGCCTGTTTTTTGTGTTACTGTTAATGATGCTTTGTCCTCCTTCCCATAGACATTCATGTTGGCATCGGTGTGCAGGACAAAGGTTCATTTTCAGTTCTGCAGAAAAGGTATGACTGAACATTGTATAATTCCTTTTGAATTGATTTTCCTTTTATAGACTTACCTCTCTAATCTGTAAGGGAAAAATCTCCTGTTGGCACAGAGGATGAGTTGCCATTCCTGTTACTGAGAATTTCATTCCCAAAAGTTATGAAACTCCTAAAGCTCCTCACAGGATTAAACTTTTAAAACTGAGCAATGCAGTGAAAAAAATCTTTCATTAGCAAATGAGATTTTTGCAAAGTCTTTTCCAGCAGTTAATTTTAAAGTTTCTCTGAGACCTTATTATATGTTCCTTAACCTACTGCACCTATTGTGCTAAGAACCACCAAGGGAAAGAAGATGACTCTGATGTGTCCTGTAGGAAAAGAAAAGTCTTGCATTTGGTGTCTCAGTGGACCTCTCTCTACAAAGACTGGTTACACGAAGATGAGCATTTAAAACAATTTTTAAAGGTATTGAAACAATTTCTGTGATGCATTTTAGCACTGTTTAATTACATACTGTGTCTAAAAAGCTCCAACAGCAAAATCTATAAAACATATTTTTTCATACTTAGATCTTCTCCATGAAATCCATAATATAAAATGATTTACATGTGTCTTCTTTAAATGCCTTAAATATAGTCAGTTTCAACAGAAATCCTGTATTTTCAATACAGTAAACATTAAAAGCATTACTTGAACTTTTAAATCTTCCGGAACTCCCATGGTCTCTAGAAAATGGGAAAAGTTAGGCAGGTAAGAAATAAAACTAATAATAAAATGTGGAGGTTCCTTGGACACACCAGTCATGTCTGTCGGAACAGGGTCTGCAGTTGGTCCATCTCCAGAGGATCATGGACATAGAGAGTTTTGAGAGGTTACTTTGACTGAGGAGTGAAATCATTGTTCCACAGTGTTTGCTGAGTGCACAGGGAGAGCAGCATAGCTTTATGTATTTTTAGTAAACAAAATTTTGATCCTTACTTGTTATCGAAGTTCTTCTAATATTTCTGTACTAGTTCCAAAAGCTCTTATAATTCCCTTGTAAATTTGCAAATAGGGCTGTTGTTGCTAACCTAAAATCTATCTGGTTACTGATTTTTTTCAATATATTTTTTTCTCTGCTGGTTGAAAGATGAGAGTATTTTAGGAGGCTTTGCAGTATCTTCCACTTTTCCTGATGAGACTCTTTGTCTGCAACTGGCTATCTTCTTAAGGGTCTTTTATCTCTTCAGTCACTCGCTCAAGACAAAGGCATGAAACATTGAATGAAATGTAGAGAAGGTCTTAAGCTCCCTTTGTTTGTTTTTGTTTTTTTTTTTTTTTTTTTTTTTTTTTTTTTTTTTTTTTTTTTTTTTTTTTTTTTTTTGGGNGTTTGTTTTTTTTAAGTAGGACACACTGCATGTGGAAGCAGAGACCTTAGGATTTTTGCTGTTTGCTGCTGAATGTGTATTGCTATACTGGAAAGGGGGCATAATTTCTGGGATCAGATCTGCCACACTGAGTTGCACCTGTCTGCAGGCAGGACTTTCTGGCCATGGTGGTGTGTGACTGTGCACTGTCCCACAATTTCTGTTCTTGAAGCTTCTGTGCAATATTAAACAGCAGTAATGTTAATGATGGTTATAGTTATATAGTTATATATCATCATTGGTGAAAAACCAAGATTCAGGGTTGTAGGCTAAAATCATTCATGCAGAAATCTGTGAATGTGGGGGCTAAAGCAAACCTGGTGACTCAGCTCACACATATGATCCTCGTCTTCTTAGAAGGGAAAGAAAAGGCTCTACGTGCAGATTTGGGAAAAGCCTAGAGAAAATATTTCCTAGAATTTCAATCATCACAATGTCTTCCCCCAAAATTAGAAGTATGGTTTATTTATGTATTAGTTTACAACTAGGGAGAGTTGTGGGAGTTTGTGGGAGACATCAACTCAGTTTAAAATGCATGGAATGTGAGGAAAGGTAAAGTAGAATATTTTCCATTTTAAGAGTCTTAATCTAACGAACCTATTTGTTGTCATTTTGGGTAGGTGGTGATGATATGGTGTGTTGTCATGCTTCAGAATCTGACCTAACCCAGATTTCATGTAGTAGTCACAAGTGGTGTTTTAAATTTTCCTGTTGATAGACAAAATAGTACAAACATTTTGCCCTCACCTCAACTGCTAAGAGTGTTTCTCCAAAGGCAAGCTGAATATTGACCAGTCTGGAAATTTAAACAGGAGCATTCTCTCCTTACAGGTTTTACATAAATATAATGATAATACTTGTTTTAGCAGGATAGTGCCTGAATTGACTTAGACCACTGATATGATGCCTTAGATTTATGTTTGAGTTGTCAGATGTTTGCAGATACTGCTTTATTTTGTAGACGATATACAGAAATGTGTTAGATGATGTGTATGAGTATCCTGTTCTTGAGAAGGACCTGAAAGAATTTCAGAAGATACTTGGCATGCATCGCCGTCAGTAAGTATTGATTATATTTGTGATCAAGCCTTCTTTTATTCAGAATGTAATTTATTTTTGTTGTCATCTTTCTGTAAAGTGATGAGTGATACAAGTGGCATATTCATTTTTACAAATCCTCTCTTCTTTAAACCAGCTCTAGATTATTCAATTTTCACTGGTGTTTGTTGGGCAATGCTTGTGATTCAGCATTCGCTCCCATCAATTTCGTTTGGGATTACTTACAAGCAGAGCAATAGTTTGTGGAGAAGCTGGCAAAA
This sequence comes from Vireo altiloquus, assembly GCA_013396875.1. Taxonomy (NCBI): domain Eukaryota; kingdom Metazoa; phylum Chordata; class Aves; order Passeriformes; family Vireonidae; genus Vireo; species Vireo altiloquus. Next base: position 1,043,310 of record VZRF01014785.1, read on the forward strand.
ATTCCCTCAGAAGTTGCAGTCTGTGACTTCAGATGGTACCTTCTTTCTCTCCACAGTACTGAGAAGCAAATCACTTGGAATAGTCATCTCAGAGTTATTATTTTACTAATAATTATGACATCTATAAAAGATATTTAATTGGCATGTGTTTCCAACAAACAGAGGTTGTTTCCATGGTTTGGTCATTGGGGAAGTGGAAGGAGCTGTGCTCTTGAGGATGACCCTGACTGCTGTGTTTGCCTACTCCAACAGCTCATGGGCTGGCTGCATTGCTTTTCATTACATTGATTATGCAAATCAAAGGAAAGTTCTCTGGCTGAGCCAGATGTCTTTAGTTTTTCTTGAAGAACCTCTGCAGCCTTTCTGCAGTGATCATTTAGTGTTAAAAACTTTCTGATGTTGTAAACTTTGTAATATGTAAAATTTAATTTTCCTAAGCTTTGGCTGGAAAGAATAATTGGGATTTTCCTTTTTGTTTCAGCACTGTAGATGAGTATTCACCTCATCGAAAGGTAATGCCATCCTCATTGTTGCTGATTGCTAGATAACATACAATTTCACTTTTTCCCCCTCTACCCACTTCCCTCTCTTTTCTTTGCTTCTTAACTGAAAGTGACTGGTGACCAAAAACATGACAGGACACATCAGTGGGGTTAGACCTGCAATGCTGCTTAAGGAACTTTTTCTTTTCCTTTGAGTGCATCCTGGATATCAGCTGTGTGAGCTAACCTGCAGTGGCTCTGGCAGTATTAGCATCTTATCAGGATGCTTTGAGAGGTGAAAATTCAGGAGAGGCCTGGGAGTGTGTCCCCACCGAGCTAGAGGGACGTAGCAAGCTGGGCAAACCAGGCTGAACACAGGCATTGACATGGATGTCAAGTAAACAGAGCAAAGGGCAGATTTGTTGTGACAGGGACAGACAGAAAAAGAGTAACATGAATCTGTCTATTTAATTGGAGGTAGAAGTTGCAGCCAGAGAAAGTTGGCGTACAAGCTGCTCAGAGGTGAATCGCTGTGCTCGTCACTTTTACTGGGCTGAAGCTGAAGTGTGTAATAAGCTTAAAATGTTACTGCAAAAATGTGGAAGGCAGAACATGAGATTGTAGTGAAATTGCTAAGTAGGCTGATTGGTACATAGGAAATGTATATATGAATAAGTGTATAAGAAATGGGCTCTGAACATGACTACAGAAAACCCTAAATTGTTCAGGCTGCTTAGCCTTGGCATGTCCTTCTTCCTCCAAAATCCCCACCTTGGCCATTATTTAGTAAGGCAACTCCCTGTTTACTGCTCCAAGAAAGGGTGGGTGTACTTCCTATACAGAAACCTTTTGGCCAGACATATGGGTTGATTGCTGTATTCTGTGAATTACTGCTTTGTGAACAGCAGGGATGCAAAAAATCACTGTTGCCTTTTTTTTCTTTTTCTTTTTTTCTTTTCTACTCCCTCACAGAATAAAACCTTTTTCCACCAGTTCAGTGTAAAGGAGAACTGGCTGCAGCAAAGAGGAACCATGAATGAAACAGAAGAGAGTGAGTATAAATTTAGGTGTGGAAGAAAACAAATAAAATTGTTTTTCAAGGACTTCAGTGTAAATATTCTTTAACTGACATATAGGTTGTGAACAAGACCTTAGGGACACAAAAGAAGAAATATTTGGCTGTGTACGTTTACCTTCCTTCCTCCCGGTTTGCAGGGGTCAACAGTGCCATGGTATCTCAAGGGGTTTTTGCCCTGTTTGGTTCCTCCAGCACCCCTGTCTCAGTGCTGTGTGCCTCCCAGGTGTGCTGGCAGCCCGTCCACCAGGCATTACTTGTGCTCCATTTCATGCTCTCGCTCTCTTGACCTATATCTTGGTTGTGAAAGGTGAACGAATAGGCCTGTCACTTGAAGTGGGCAGGGATCTGCTAACTCTGGGAATGTGCCTTAGTTTCTTCTCTGCTCGAAAACATCTCTGCGTGGAGTGCAAGCTGCCACTTCACTTTAATGTCAGCCATTTCAAAAGGCAATTTCCCTCCATCACTACTAATGCTGTAACGCAGTGAGGCTGTCACCCTCCTGTAATGCCTGCACGAGGAAGGAGGCAGAGAGGAGAACACAGTGTACGCGAGCAGGGAAGGGCAGAAGGACCTCCTACCTGGCAGCCTCACTCCTTGACAGTATATCTTCATTCCTTACTGGGAACAAAACTCCGGAAGTTCACTTGAAGTCAGTGTATTTTTAGTGCTCATTTGTGACAGAATAAAAATTGAGCTCGTTCGATGCCAAGTCGAAAGACTTGTACAGTATGTGCTGCAGATAGATAATCCTCTTTTTGTGCTTCAAATGTAGGGGGTTTTGAGGTTTATGTTTCCAAGGCTTCTTCTAAAAATGATATTTCTGGATGAGAACCCCCACACTCATTCTTCTTTCAAAGCTGGACACAGCTTGTGGGTGACTGGAAAGGAAAGTGTGCTGGCACGAGAGAGGGGACACACCGTGTGACTGTGGTGGGACAGTCACCAGGACAGGACCCAGCAAGGCTAGGTCATGACTGAGTTAAATTGCTTCTGTCTCACTCCTTGAGAGCAGGAGCCATGGACTATGGTGGGATTGAAGAAATGAAATAGCCAAAGTGAATTTGGGGACGGGAGAAATGCAGAGGGTGGACATCTAATCCTGTGTGGTGGAGTGCTCACTGGCTGATGGTGCTTGTGGAGGATGGGCCTGACCGAGATGCACCATGGCACTTGACCAGAGGTGTTTTATCCTCTGTTGTAGTCATTACCAGGGCAGCTTGCAGCCCATGGCCACTTCCTCCCCCTGGCATTCCCTCCTTCTCACAGAGGAGCAGCACAGGCTCCTGGAAGAGGTGCCGTGGTCCATCCCAAGAGATGGGATACTTCAGATAGAACATTGGATGGGTGTGAGGGGGAGAATCACTATGGTGGTTGTGCTTGAGCACCTGACCCGTGGATTGATTTAGTTCAGTGTTAAAGAAAGGACAGATCAATAGCCCATTTATAAATTGACATTGCCATCATTGTCCCTTTGCAAATGACACAGAGGACATTTCAAAGAAATTTACTGTAAGCGAGGTGTGCCACTCTGCATATGGAGTCCAAATATTCCTGTCAGATTTTTTAAAATTTATTTTTCTACCTAGTAATTTAAAGTGCAATTGGATGTCTCTATTTTCGTGATGTGTATCCATTCTGATGAGAGATTCTGCCATAGAATGAACATCTCATTTACTCTCTGTCAGCAGAGACCAGTTAAAAAGGAATTATAAAATCAAATTACTTTTTTTTCCCCCAATACTCAATGTTAAGTTCCTCCTTCATTCTCATATTCATTTTTTCTTTACTACAACAGGAAAAAACCCTGTTCTCAAGGACAGAGTTCTTTACTGCTTCTGTCATAGTCTTCACTAATGAAAGTGCCCCAAAGCCATGAAGATCCATAGGACAAGCAAAGAGCTATTGCTACATACATCTGTCAATAAAGACAATAAAAAAATACAACAGTTCTGGAGAAGAAAAGTTGTCCTGTATTGGCATGGTAGCAGCCTGTCTATAATAAGAAGTGCTAGAGTAGAAGGAAATGGAAAGTTTAATTAAGCACTGAAGTCAGTGTGAAACCAAGAGCTGTGACAATTCTGATTAGCAGATGTAATTTTCAAAATATTTATGCAAGTCTGCAGCTCAGTTTCTTCCGCTTTAAGTGTGGCAGCCATATTTCAAAGAACAAGGTAGGGCAAACTCAGCAAAAGATGTAAACCTGAAATTCTGGCAGACAGAGAGAGCATGCATCCCTTTTTGAGGCAGAAAAAAGTAATTACTGAGCTGACCACAGCATTCCCAGAGCTGAACCAACTCATGGACGTCAGTGGAAGCAGTGAGCCCAGGGAATTTCCTTAAACCAGTCCCATTTATTTGTGCTGCTTGTGATTCAGGAAATGAGTTGTCAGAACTGATTGTATGGCTGTTTGGGCAGTCTCTGCTGGTGCTAAAATACTGTGGCAATGAAAGTTGTTTGCGTGTCTAGACAGATAAGCTATCAGGAGAGGTTGAAAACCTGGGAGCACTGTTCTTGCAAAGCTTCCTGTTCCAGGTAGAAGTGGAGGTACAAAATAATTCCTGCAGCAGATATGAAATGTACTGAAAGGACGGTGATTTATCTGAACCTGAAGTGAAGGGAGAAAAGATGGCAACAGCTGAGTTTGCAGAGAAGATAGGCAGTGAAGGAGGTTGTCTGTGTCAAATCCTCAGCGTAGGAAGTCTTAAATAGATACTGCTGTGGGAGTCTGTGTTTTCATTTGCTTACCTCTCTCATTTCCCAGGGACAGGAGGTGAGGAGGGGAAAAATGGTGATGTTTATGCCTAGTTTTGTGTCCTTTGTGTCAGGATGCAGTGACTGCCCTTCCTGCAGCAGCCAGGCAGCTGGGACATTGCTGTGGTGGGGTCTGCAGGTTTGTTCCTTGCACTGCCCAGGTATCTCTGCCTACAGCTGAGCGTGTCTTTCTTCCTTTGTGCAGTTTTCTGCCGTGTGTATATAACAGAGCACTCCTATGTCAGTGTGAAAGCTCAAGTGTCGACTTCAGCTCAGGAGATAGTGAAGATCGTGGCAGAAAAGATCCAGTACCCGGAGGAGGAGTTGGCGCTGGTGACAGTCTCATTCTCTGGTGGTAAGTAACTTCCCTTCATCTGATTACTTACCTTTTATTGCATCAGGTAAGGGAGGGCTGATGCAAGGGTTTTCTGATGCAAGGATACAGCTGTTCCTCTGTGGGCCCACAGCTGGATGACCAGGGGAACAATGAGGAGCTGCTTCCCAGAGACTCGTTTCCATGGCAACAGCTCTTTCTTGGGTACTGTGGGATGTAGCATCTTCTGGCTGGGAAGGGAGTGTAAAGAACTCTCAGTCTCCAGCAGTATTGCAAGGTTTTATTTCTTTTTCACGGATGAATCTGCTGCTTTGGAATTTAAATGTATTTTGAAGGCAATGAGGCATGGTTTGCTTAAAAAATATAGAAGGGAATAGCAAAAACTATATGCATGGCTGTTTCCTCATTTATGGCAGGGTAAAAATTCTTGAGAAGAAAGGAAGAAGATGTATTTGCACAATTGAGATACTGAGAGCAATCTCAGCAATATTTGTAAGCAGTCTTCCTTTCAACTGACATATTTTGCCTATTGTTTTAGTGTTAGTCATTAAACAGAAGGGCTTATTGTCTTTTTTAAGAAAAACTAGAGTGATCATGGAGTGATACTAGGGACCAGCCAAAGTCCCAAGGTCTTCTTCGGTGTTTGGCAGGTCTCAGGCTCCTTGGTCAGATTCTTCTGATTGTTGTGGTGTTTCTTGGAAGCTATTTAACTAGGTGCATAGAAATGTGAAGCTGTATCTACAGCTAAAGGACTAAGAGTGTAGAATATCTTGGCAATATTCTTAGATAACATTAGTTGGTGTTGACCCCCTAAGACAAAGGATGCATATTTTAAGTTACAGCACTCATTGCTACTTCTTTGTCAGTCTAGTTAAATAAAATACACACAAGTGCTTGCTTGTTCTGTTTATATCTTTGATTCAGAACTGGAAGGTCACAATTTTCTCCCCATGCTGAGCTCAATTAAAGAAACATATTTTTGCGTGCGTTGGTGTGGGTGGCAGGGAGCTGGTGCCCTGCTCTGGTTATTGAGAGCCTGGGCATGGAGCAGCCATTGGGAGTATTGCACATTGGCTATCTAGGCTACATCATTTTCAGGCATACTCTTTTTACCCTTGTATGTGCCCAAACTCACCTCCAGTGCATTTCACAGCACTGCAAAACCACTGTGCTGCTGTTGTTTTTCAGGTCTTTCTCTCCTGTTCAAGAGCAGGGCAAGTTTTGCCCTGATAGCAATAAATCTCGTTCTAACTGCATGCTTAGCTAAAGAAAACCAACCATTCATAAATAATGAAACATATTGGTTCCCAGGAAAGCCACAAAATAGAAGTGCTTGCCACTTGGTTGTTCAATGAGAAACAGTAAATAAAATGCAGGTACAGTAGGAAAGCCATTTGTATGTGACCTTTGTAACCCCTAAAATGTTATTTAGTTACATTGCCTTAGGTAATTGGAAATACAATTTCAGTATCTTCTTATGCATCCTGTACTGGAAATAATGAACACCAAACTGCTCTGCTTTTGTTCTGCTTTGTGTTTTTGCTGTTCATGTGACTTAGAATTCTTGACTTTCATCCACTTGCAGGGCAGCAGTATGAGCATTGGAGAACCTGTTTAAATTGTACTCCAGTAATGGATAATCAAGCTCTTTATTCAAAATTACCTTGAAAATACATAGTGATAGTTCAGTATAATGTATCTCTGTATCAATGGATAAGTGAGCATGGATGAAAGGGAAAACTGTCTGAAATTATGTCTGGCTCTCAGACTCCTCCTAGTCCTACTCCTCATGGCAGTGCAGAGTGCAGGGTAGCTGTCAGTGTGCTTGGAGAATTTTGGGTCTACCATGTATCAGGTCTCCAGAGGATTACTTGGAGCCCACAGGAAGTGACAGTTTTCACAGGGCAGTTTTTAAGATATGTTTGGGGTTTAGCTTTACTTTTTCCCCCTACCTTTCTCTAGTTCATTTAAGATTCTCCAGAGCTGAACCAGTACTCTGGAGTGGAGGGGGAAAAAAAAAGTCCTTTCTCCTTGCTTCCAGTGCCCTGCTCTTTTACTCAGATATTTCCTAAATTAATTACACTAGATCTAGAAGAATTACTGTAAATATGATAAAGGACTCCTCAGCTCTGCTCTGTGGGGTGAATTTCATGGTTTTGGGATCCTTTAAACTTCTTTTCCTGTTGAATGGCTGTGGCTACTGGTTTCATCTCCACCCCTGGTTTTGTCTCCAGTGGCACACAACAGCTCAGTCTCTGGAGGCTGAGACACTCTGCTCTAACAAAAGTCACTACATTTATGCTAGATACACTGGGTTGAAATGAAATGTTCTATAAGGCATGAGAGGCTAGACTAGATGATTTCAGGGTTTCTTTCTGTTCTGTGTGAAGTGCAGTTTGAAAGCAGAAGCAGGAAGCTTTTGTGCTCCAGTCCATCAGAGATATCTTGCCTTTATTTTGCCTGAACAGGGTGGAGATGATGGGTCCCTACAGAGACTGAATTTGATGCTTAGTTCCCTTCTAAGAACTTGGTTTGGCTTCACAAATACAATTGTATTTTTATGTCTCATGTATGGCTTTTACTCCTCTTCTGAAACTTCTGTGTTTTGTTTGCTGTTTTTACAGAAAAACATGAGCTACAACCAAATGACTTGGCCATCTCAAAATCTTTGGAGTCATCCAGTCGTATGTTTGTATACCGAAAAGATCTGACTGATTCTTTGGTAAGGATCAGGATTGTATGTTTCCCATTTTTTGTTTGTCTGGCTCCAAATCAAAACCTTAGTATTCCTCTCAGAGGGCTTTTTCAATGCAGAATTTACTTTTTGCTTCCTTAGTAAGGCTTGCTGAGCTGCTCTACTCCTAAAAAAAAAATCTTTCATTAACAGCGATTATTCGACTGAACAGTAATGGAATTTGTTCATCAATTTTAAATAAACCAAAGCTTCTGTACAGCTTAAATCTTTCAATCTACATCAGACTGGAAAAGCTGACCTGTGTTTGTACCAGAATGGATGAGATGAGGATTATTCAGGGCTCTTATGACTCTTTCCTTCCCACCCTGCCTTGTGCCTCTGTGGCACTTAGAGTAGCTGGTACTAATCATACAAAGTGGTGGACAAATTCTATGGAATTACTACATGTGGAAATAGATGTTTTGTGAGTTCCACCAGACCCATCAGTGCAACTGATGTTGTGGCAGCCACGTGGTCAGCTGGTGTATATCACTGGTGGTGTGTCCTCTTCCCTTCCTTCCTCCTGTCTGTTTCTCCATCCTCTCGCTGGGGCTGGGAAGGTGAGTGGATTGAGAGGCTGCAGATCTCTCTCATCCTTCCCTCTGTCTTCAGAAACCATGATTGCAAACTCCCTCCCTCCATGTTTTCCCAAAATCTCAGTGAGGCAGGCACAGTCAGGCACTTTGCTGTTTTAACAGTTTTCTGCTAATTATGCAGATGTTTCCAAGAGAGAGCAGGGACTGTGTCACAGCTGACTTCTACATGTTGTCAGTACCTCCAGGATCTGGGCATTCATCCTCAGGATGAGAAATGTTTATTTACATTTTGTTGGATCAGTGTGCCCCGAAGAGCTGATGTGCCACTATCATTGTAATCTGTCATCCCCATTATCTCCGGCGTTCGAGCCACCTCTAAAAATGTGACTATTAAGGGAAGGTTTCCAGTGCAGACAGGTGACAGCCAGCCTAGTTTCATTAGTTACGTAATAAAAATTGCAAAACTTGCTGTAACTGTCATAAATATAGCACCAAAGTAATGGCTTAACTGGTAAGAATAATCTTTCATCTTGGCAGATGATTTATATGCCGGGTTTCAGACTGATGAGGTTAAAAAAGCCAAGAGAAAAGCAAAACTTTGAAAATCTAAGCTAATAATGGAACTGTCAAATGACCCTGAACACCAGCAGTACCACAGCACTCCACAGTAACATACTAAGTAACTTTTATGAATCAGAACCCACAGCGTTTCACTCTTTGTTAATTACATTTGGGGTAGATTAATCATAAAAGGTATGGATGTATGTTATTTGTAAATGTGGACTAGAGGGCAAGTTATGTGTATTTATTCTAAATCCAATGTGTTTTCAGAATGATTCTTTATATCAGAAAATTTACTGATGTCTTAATTTAGATTTTAGTTTCTGATAGTTTTAGGGATTTTGTTTTCATTATGCTGTCTGCTTGGCCGGTGTTTTATATTCAGGATTGGGAGAGGGAGGGAGAGAAGGAAAAGGCCTCACTCTCCAAAGCAAATCATTGATCCTATTGACCCATTTCCCATTTCAAGCTATTTATTAAATAGGTTATAGCTCCTTCATTTTGATTAGTGGGGAGAAAAAGCCCTCAGAGTGCACTTAGAGAAGATTACTTACTCAGCTCTGTTTGGTAAGTTAGTCCAGTAACTATTTCATTGCAGTACCTTTGCCATTTCTTGAGGAATTTTTTTTGCTCTTGTCTATTCGTTTAGAACCCATTTTCTGAAAATGAGGAATTACAGCAGAGATCTGTGAGGATTTTGGGAATAAACACCTGGGATCTTGCCTTAGAGCTAACAAACTTTGACTGGAGCCTCTTCAATGCAATTCATGAGGTAAGAAGCACCACATCCCCTTCCAGGTATATTACTGTAATGCAGCGTTGGGCCATTGTGATGCATTTCGGAGCACTGGTACTCCTGGGTGCTTGCTTCACTGTCATGACAGCATTACTTGGCAGCTCTCAGTAGTGGTGACAGGTCCAAGAGTTATCTTGCAGTCCTTGAGGCTGAAAAGAATTGTCAAGGGTTCGTAACTTTCCTGTGTTTGGGCATCTCATATGTTCCCTGTATAGCTGATGTGCTTTATTGAGATTTGCCTCAAGAGAGTAAAAGACCATGCTTATTTTCTAAAAACCCTCTTTGTGAATATGTTACGTATGCAAAATATCTTATGCACTTGATAGTGTTTCAGTAAATACAGGATTCCACAAATAGCTGTCTTTCATATCACTTAGCCACAAAAGAACTCACAGTTTCAGCAATTTAGATGGTCACATTACTGTTCGTGTTAGGCTTCAGTGAGATGAAAAATACTGGGCAGGCTTTATTAAATGGGATAATGGTGCACTTCAAGGCCCATTGGGTTGTTTCAATGACTTTGGTAGGTTCTGGTTTGAGTTGCTGAGTAAAACACAGAGTTAACCATTCACTGGTTGAAAATACCATTCACTGAAAAGCATGTTGGCTTTCTGAGAAAATGAAATTCCCTTGTTTTTCATCAGATGCTCTCCTATTCTTTAATTTTGGGTTCTTTTATTCAGTTTAGGCACTTTAAATTTGAAACTGGCCAAGTTTGGGGTTTTTGTTTTTTATTTTTAACAGAAATCAAGACCCACACATTGATTAAAAATTGGCTAATATAGAAACAAGCTTGAACAGAAATTTTTCAGATTCTGCAGTGGTTTGATATGGTTGCTTTTTCATATTGGAACAGAAGTGATCAATTACAGAAATAGACTGTTCATGTCTTATACCTGCCTATATAGCCAGAAGTGGAACTGCAGGAATTGTCACAAAGAGAGAAAATCTTGCAGGACTTCCACCTGCGTTCTGTAATAAATCTCCAGATTTTGCTAAGCTAAACCTGAATCATTTGTGATTGGCTCGCGGATAATGAAAAATAACAATTTGTGACCAGACCTTGTTTCAAAAACATACTTCTAAATAATTCACAGTTCAATTATATTTAAATTGTTTTTATATCCCTAATGATGTTGTCAATGTCTTCCAGCAAGAGCTGATATACTTCACGTTCAGCAGACAGGGCAGTGCTGAAAACACCGAGAATCTCAGTCTTCTGCTTCAAAGATGCAACGAGGTCCAGCTTTGGGTCGCCACCGAGATACTGCTCTGTAGCCAGCTCTGCAAACGTGTGCAGCTGGTGAAAAAGTTCATCAAGATTGCTGCCCAGTAAGTTACTAGTGCTGCAACAGAAGTCCTTGAATTCACATGGTTTGTTTGGCTAGAAATAGGTGGAGAAGCAGGGAAAGAGAATTAATGTGTCATCCTGTGTTTTGATAGTGTAGTAAGCACACCTAAATAAAACAGTCATGGATAACAATAGCAGGCCCTGGTAAAACCAGACATGGTAGAGTATGTGCTGCTCAAATCTCTCCTGGCAGCTTAGCTGCTGTGTCTGCAGCATCAGCTGCCACATCCCTGATGGTGTAGAGATCGCTCCTTCCTTAGCTGAGATAACCTGAGCACCATATGACAACTACTGAGGCAGCAAAACAGGACTAGATAAAAACCAAAACACTCTGTTATAAACTTGGAAGTCCTACCTCTAGAGAGGAATCTAACTGCAGTAAGCTGTTGCCCCATGTAATCCTCTCTGGAGTACTCTTTTACCTGTTGGAGGGGTAGATTTCTTCATGTATTAGACAGTCTACTCTTCCACTGTTACTAAGTAGTACTGGCATTTATTCTGTGCCTCCCAACAGAATACAAATATATACTATACACAGAGATTTCTTTTCTCTGTATTCACTCTTTGTCTTAGTAACCAAGGAAATGGAGCAATTTAAATATGTGCAATCATCCTCCTCACCTCTCTCTCTACTTGTTGGTCTTCTGCAATATTTGAATATGCATGTTCATGGAAAATGTATAATTTGTTCCCTTCATCGGCTGGGCTGATTTAATTTGCAAGGCACTTACATAGAAAGGACTGTTCTGTGCTGAAGCAGTGCCTTTAGAGAAATTAATTCTTCTAATCTAATCTAGTGTAACTCATAAATGTGATCTGATTTACTTTGCAAGTTGTGTGGTATCCAGTAATATGTACATTTTCTGCCCTATCAGTGGCCAAAAATGGTTGGTTCTATGTGCCTTGCTTGCACCACTGTAGCATTAATTTGCATCCCAGGAAGAGTTATGTGTCTGTCCCACAGGAGTAAGAATATTATTACCAGACTAAAATGTTGCTCCATTTTTGCTGATTCAATTCTGTTAAGTGAAAAGCCGAAGTTATGGAGACTAAATACAGTTGTCAGTATACAGAAGACAGGCTCTCCCAGTGTATTGCAGAAGCACCCATCATTGGGGAATGTAGGTGATGAAATATGTGAGTGTGTAGTTTCCAGAGGATTTTTTTTTTAATCATAAAAGCTGCTTTCTAAATGAACACACCACTGTATCTCATCAGTTCTGGAAGAGCTGATGACAGAGGAACAATTAGGGTGGAAGGATAGTGTGCTAAGCACAGGACTCTCATCATGAGACACAATCCAAGCAGCCCTCCTGTTTTTTGACTAAGGCAGAGAGGTAGGGAACTATGAACAGTTCTGGCTGCTTCCTGTTCTCTGCTCACAGATTCAATGAATCCTTGTGTGTGATTTTCCTCTGGTGAGGAAAGCACCAGGACTAAGATTTCACGTTCATCATCTGTGTGCTTTGCTGTTCAAGAATGCCTGAAAAAAATAAAAGCATTTTACACAAGTGTGTCAATACATAAAAGAGAGACACAGTTTTTGGAAAACAAATCCATACACTTCTGTTGATGATTAGGCTAAACGAGAAAACAAGAGGTTCAATAAAGAAAATTAATTAGCATGTTATTAGAAATTAGCATCCTGGGGAGTTAAAGAAACAAGTCAATTTGTAAGGTTAGAATAAACAGATTATAACAGCAGCCGTTTTGCTCCCCAGGCAAGCAGTGGCTGCCTGTAAGAGAGGTTCCTGTGAGGGGTGTGCCCACCCAACAGTTAGTTCATGCAGGCTGTGTGGGACACCTTCCTTGCTTTGGAATGAGTTGCCTTTGGGAGCTGCCTGGCTTTAATGTTAAAAAGAATCTAAGCAACAAAGTTAGGATTAACTTTAAGACAGCTGAAGTGAGAAATACACTGTCTCAAGATAGTACACAGTGATAAGGGCAGGCTTTATAAAACTTGTAACCAAGTTCTGGCCATTTTCCAGGCTAAGGCCTTGGCATGTACTTTTCCCTGATAAGACAGTGGATTCATTCATACTTAAAATTATCTTAAAGGAGGATTCTCACTCACACACAAATGCACCAATATATTTGTGTGATCTTCAAAAATCTGCAAGAGTCAGGGCAATATTTTTGTTTGAAAAGGACTCAGTGTTTCAGGATTTAAAGCTTCCTAATGGACTATAAAATGGACTAGAAATAAGCATGGTCTGATTGTATATGGTAAAATGTCAAAAAATAGAGTTATTGAGCAAATTCCATCTGGACTTGTACTGGAACCAGTACTAGTTGCAACTGGCTTATAGGCCTGTGTAAATTGAACACTAACCAGATTTTCAGACTAGAAAAATGATGAGGGATTGCAAATGCATTGGAGGATAGATAGGAAAAAAAAAGAATTATCTAAGGAGTCTAGTGGCATGTGCAAACAACAGTAGGATAAGATTTAATTTAGATAGATACCAAGTAATTCAGCTACAGAATGCTAATACTGAGCTGAAGAAAATGCATGATTGTAAAGAACAGTGCTGTGACAGAGGTGCTTGGGTGATAATAGATGACGAATTAAAAGAAAGGACAAAATGTGTTGCTGTTCCAAATAAATAATTTGCTGTTTGTTTTATGCTTGCATAAAAATGTAAAACAGTAATTATATTTCTTCTTCCCTCTCCACTGTCTCATTACATGAGAAAGGTGTGAAGGAAAGAAGAAAACACATGAGTTAAAATAAATTACAAAGAATTCGATGAAGGATAATAACGATATGGAAAAGCAGATTGCAGGCCACAACCACAAAGAGAAATTTAAGGATCCTATGTTGTACAATTTACAGAAAAGATGAAAAAGGGGATGAAAATGTTTATTATACAGAAGAATAGAGGTCAAGGAATTATTCTGTATAGTAAAGGACAGCTGGGAGTAACTTGAACATTGAAAAGGGAAAATTACTTTTGACAGCAAAGGGAAAAAAATAACCTGCCAACAACAGGGTTGATGAGACAGTAGAACATTTTTTAAAAAACTTCTTAGAGACCCCATCACCTAGACTGCAGGTGGTTATGAGAGGACATTTAATGAGTTCATTATGTGGAAGATGATTGTATGTTAGTGCTGAGGGTTGAAATGAGACTCAGTAACCTAGGATACCTGTGCATTCCATTTATCTCTGATTCTGAGTACAAAAAATTCATATTTTTATTCCTCAGCTGTAAAGCCCAAAGAAATCTGAATTCATTCTTTGCAATTGTTATGGGTCTCAACACTGCATCTGTCAGCCGGCTGTCTCAGACCTGGGAGGTAAGACACATCTTTATATCTTTTAGATGCTGTCAAAACCATTTTGCACAAAGGTTGTATACTGGTGAATTACCTTTTCTTTCTAATTACTGGTTTTTCATGCTGAAATGAAACATGGAGGAAGTGTTGGTGGAGAAAATTCTTTGTGACCTGAAGCCGTAGATACACAGCTATTAAAAAAAAAAACCCTAAATATGTCTTTCCAGGGTTTTAAATAAGAACAGAGCATGGAGATCTTATCCTCTTAAAACAAAATAAATTATTCTAGCATTTTAATTAGATGTCAGAACAGAAAGTCTTACAAAGGTGGCCCCAAACAAGCAATACCTTATTATGGAATAATTTAATTAAAAAGCCAAAACAACAAAGTAGAAATAAACCTTCTCTAGTTGTCTTTCATCAGGTTGTTTTTTTTTTCTGCTGCTAATCTTGAACAAGAAAGTTAGGAAATGAACCATGAATAAGGAGTATAGTGGAGAACAGAGATTATTTGCTTAAGAAGACACTGGTTGCTGCAGAGAGCATGAGTGTGTTTAAAGGAGGGTCCCACTGGGAACTGTATTTATGTTGTGGATTTTTTGTTTCCATCCAAGTGGCATCCGTATTGAGTCATAGTATCCATCCTGAGTGATAGTATCTGCAAGTTTACTGTATCTGCCGATGAACCAAATACTGGGGAAGGAGTAATTGAGCGGGATGGGTTGAAGCCTTATCCCTCCTTCCAGCCCTTAACAGCACAGGTGGGCAGTACTCCAAAAATATCTATCTGTAATACAGAATGACACAGAAGGGCTGTGATCTGCCTTGGAGAGACTCTTGAGCACCAGCAGCTGAGACCAAAGGGCCATTAGAGACTTACAAACCCATCTGACACTGTCCAGAGCAGTGTCTCCCCTCTTAGCTGAAACCACGCATATGGGAACATCACTTGTATGTCTGCAGCTTTGACACAGAGAAAAAAAGACAGTGACTGTTTGCAGGGACTCAGGCAAGGAAGAGCTGGCAAGGAAGAGCTGACTTAAGTAAGAGATAAAGTAGAAGTTTTAGAGAAAAATACATACCTGAGGACAATGATACAAAAACCCCTTGCCTCTGGTATCTCCAAAATGCCTCTTTAGGGAACATTTGCCCTGGCCTCCTCCTAAGAGTTGCCTTCATTCTGTTTCTCTGGGCTTTGGTAGGAGAGTGGAAGAGAGCAAGTATGGTCTCAAAGGAAGTGATACAGATCTCTCCTGCACAGAGACATGCAGAACTCTGCTCTGTGCTGAGGTCTCTGGAGATCATGCGCTGCCGGTGGACTTTTCTCAGGAAGAGCAGAATATGTTGGTTGTCGGAACAAAGAGTGCATCTGCACATGTCCTGCTGTAAATATGTCACGTTTCTCTGTGTAAAATATTTATCAAGTCACATCCTTTCTTTTTTTTATTTGTAAAACTTCATTGCACTGGAAGTTTCAAAAGCAGAAGGTTATTTGCATTAGTAATACGACTTTTAGAAAGTAGAGCAATGTTTTTAAATTAATTATAATTACTTACACATGTAAATGAAACAACCTAAATTTAAGCAACCATTTAGATACTAAATCATATTGGCTCTGCACTTGATTTCTTAAACAAGTAATATGCTCCTAAGCATATTCTACATTTTTTTTCTACAGTATCCAGTGTTTTAATGAACCTCACTTTCCCTGATTTAAGATAGAAAAACATGCAATTGCAATTCCATGTTCAGTCATTTTAGCATTTTAGCCATACACACCCACTTAATCTAATTGTTCTAAATCTCTTTGCTCTTAGTAGTGTCACTGTGGCTGTCAGGATCTGAGGACAAAGACAAGACAGGATTTGTACTAAGAGGGGATCTCTTTTACTAGACTAAGTACTAAGGCTGGAAAAAATAGACAGGTTTTAAGGTCCACACACCATTCTTCAAGTCTGAAATACCAGCATGAAAATTTAAATTGCAAAACAACTGCTTTGAGTGTAGTGATGTGAATCCATTAAAGCATCTTAGAGACAAAGGAAGTGGATGCTTGTGGAGTAGAGCAGGTGTTGGCAGGAGGGGCGAGACAGCAGTTTGTGCCTGGGCTCCCTTGGTGTTTTATGCACTGCTCTGTGGGGTTAGGGTCAGATACCAGAGACAGAGTAATCAGTTTATTAAGGAAATGTCTCACTTTGGCACCAGTATGTGCCAGTGTTATCCCTGATCAGCACTGGCATGATGTATAAAACAGCACTTGAGTGTGACACCTGTTAATTTCTAGAAGCCATGTTTGGGGAAGATTGATTACAAGTGATTTAACCTGGATGCAATTAGTTTCTGAATTCTCAGCCTGTGTTACTGCTTCTCGCTTGATATGGATATTTAGGTAAATGCAGCAGTCGTAGAAGCTGGGGAAGAAAATAAAACCAGCTGCTAACAAGCAGTTTCCATAAAAGAGGGATGCAGGTCCCCAAGATGAGGCTGCAGGGCCCAGAGCCTTGCTGGCATTGCACAGAACATGGTCTGTAATTGGGGCTCTGGGAGCTCAGGAGCAGGGGTTAACTGCATGTTGGTGCTTTCAGCAGGCACTTCACCCAGAGCAATCTCGTGAAGAAAAATACCTCAGCATTTTTCTGCCTGAATCAAATTCTATTTTTTTTTCCCTTTCCCTCTCTGTTTTCCACACTTCAGAAAATTCCTGGGAAGTTCAAGAAACTTTTCACTGAACTTGAAAGTTTGACAGTAAGTATGGTGTTGATAGCAGAAGAATATTGTTTGCTTTACCTGCCTTCCTTCTTCCTAATTTATTTGGCACCTGCCTGTTATTGTCTGGAGCTGGACTTGTCATGTCAGATCCATGATTTGCTGAAGGCCATGTGGCTCTCCAGAGCTCCAGGATGGTCTGCAAACATGAAAAGGAAAGAACCTGTGTTCCTGACAGAGGGAGGAAGGGCAGAGAGAGGCAAATGTAGTATCGGTTCACCAGCATCAGTTTGGGAGCTGTTCTTTGGCTCTGGTAGCCAATCAGCCTTTATCTGAAACAATGTGCTGCAGATCAGGAGGAAAAGAGACCAGCTCAAGTTTCAAAAAACAAATGTCAAAATCCGAGGCTTCAGGGTCTTTGTCAGCATTATCAGAACAGAATAAACAGATGTTTCCTCTGACTGTCATGGAAGTGGGTGCATGGTAAGATCACTGCCTGGCATGGGGAGCAGGAGCACTTCTGAACTTGGAGTTCGTTATAAATGAATGAGTTTTAAAGATTCTGTGTGAGCTGGTGTACAAAAAATGTTTGTTTACATTGGAAATTGAGATGACTTTTGGAATTGCCTACACAATGCCACTGGAACATACTGCCTTATTTTCTTCAGTGCTCTCCGTGGATCTTAAAGCAGTTTTTGTTGGGATTTTTTGTTGCTGTTTGATAATGTTGGTTTTGTTTTTTTTAAGAAGAAATTATTTAGCAATACATTCTGGGATATATTTTGTGCTATATAGTAAGAGATTTTGCAAATAGAAATTTGTGGGAAAATTACAGAGCACTCCAAGTGAATCTATTCTGCAGCTTCCTCTCAATTTAGCACTGCTTCATCTAGAGGAAGATAATTGCTTTTGTTCCTTTCACTGTTTATGTTTCCTGTTCAGTTTAGCATGTCAGCTGTCTTAGAAAACCTTTAACTACCTTGTATCCCAAAGAAACCTTTTATATCTAAATCATGTTCAGATCATAAGCCTGTAATGGATTTAGAATTGCTCTTTTTATAGCCTATTGATTTTTCTGTCCATTACTCAAATGGTTTTGTAGGATCCTTCTCTGAATCACAAAGCTTACAGAGATGCATTCAAGAAAATGAAATCTCCAAAAATCCCCTTCATGCCCTTACTTCTGAAAGGTAACGTTAAAGCTTGGCTGCTCTTCACTGTTGTTAGTTAAAATAAGTGTAAGGTGATTTTTCCTTCAAATGCTCTTAAGATGAGTGTGTGACAGATATAGAGATATCTACGAGATAACGCTTGGTCTGGGTAATAAACAACTTCCTTTTAGGACAGGGGGAAGGATGCCAATTTTCACACAGGTCTCAAAACTTCATACTGTCCTGTCAGGTGTGGATAGAGCTGTGTGTTTTTGCTTTGGCCACCTCCTCTTCAGTGGAGAAGTGTGACCCTGCCAGCTCCTGAACCAGTGGCCACGGCTCAGAGTGGCTGCTCTGAGATGCTGTTGGGAGATGCCTCCCTGCTTTGCTGGGATAAACCTCCTTGGTGCCACCCTAAAAGCAGAACATACCCTGTCTGTCTGTCCTGAGAGGAGGGGACTCCCAGGTGTCTTACACTTTATCTGAAAGATAAAATCTTAATATCTAAAATAATTTTTAAAAAAATCTCCTTAAGTACAACTACTTGCTAATGCAGTGAGCTGGGCAGCTAATTAAGTGGCAAGTATTTCAAATATTGCATTGTCTTGGAGTCATTAATTATTAATTGCCTTGTCTTTGAACGTGGGAGATTCATTTGTTTATTCCTGTATTCTGAAAGTGTTCTCTTTAGGCTGTTTATTCCAACCTGCTGCTGTGAAATGTTTGAAGGCAGTTCTCCAGATCAGTCAGTGACAGTTCGGGAGCCACCAGACACTTCCCCTCTTTGCACACATCAAAGGAGTTTGCATTAAGTCAGATGGATACAGTTATCAAGGCTTCAAAATCAATATTTTTAAAGTGTTCTGGAGCATGTCTTGCCTGCAAACAAAGGCAGCAAACAAAGACAGCAAGCATAGGTCACTTGTAGCAGTGATGTTTGCACAGCACTACAATGTGGTGTATAAGAGCATGCACCTAGACAGCATTTGTGTCTCTAACTTGTATTGGAGATAGCAAGAAGACTTTGAAATTAATACAGTAATGTCCTTCAGTACAGTGGTCCATGAAGAGATGTTGCCAAAGTTGGTAATTCTGAAAGTATTTCACAGTGCAAAGGAATTTATTCCATATCAGGCATATTTGTATTAAGGTCATTTCCAAGACTAGTAAAATAGGCATGGGTAGCATAGAAATCATTAATAACTCACCAAATTGCTGTATTTCATCACAACAGGAACAAAAGTAATTTCAATTAAAAAAATGAAAATTCTTAAATTATGAAAAATAACTTCAGAGTGTCCTTTTAAGTTAATTAAATTTAAATGCAGAGCTCTCAGCACACAGGCACAGCTTTTGAAAATCAGGCAGATTTTTCAAATGTGTAATAAAATACTGTGATATACCCTTATAACCTAGTTCAGATGCAATTTTCTGCTCCACTGAATTTATCTAGACTCTTAGTTGTTGGCTGCAAAGCAAATTTCTGTTCCTTCTGCCCTCAGAAGTATACACATTGCTGTCAATGACTTAAAAAGCTGTGTGGAAATTTCTGCTTCCAGTATAGGTTTTTCATTAGAAGTGATGGACAGTTTTTAACTGCATTGATATAGACACAAGTACTGCCTGTGTCCTGAAGTCATGTCCTTTCTGTGTCCCTTTCCCTGGCTACCCCAAAGCAGACCAGCAGAGGAGGTGTAGATGGTCCTGCTCCCTCCTTTCCCTCTTGTGTTTAGGATGCATCCCAGGGTTAGGAGAGGTGCTGGAGGTAACAGCAGCACATGCTGTGCTTTCTGCATGTCCGGGCTGGCATCCTACCTGCTGCAGCCCGGCCATCCTAGGGGCACAGGGGCTCTCCATCACCCCCCATCAGAGTCCCAGCCCCGGGTTTCCTGCACCATTCAAAGCTGTTTAGCATTTCAATTCCAAGCAATTACAAAATGACCCTCAGGCACAGAGTGAGCCTTTGAAACCCAAGGAAATAAATCAGGTTGGCTGTTTTGAGGGAGGGTGAAGGTGGAGGCAGATGGGGGTGGGAGGTATGCGACAAAGCATCTCTGCAGGTTTCCGGTCCTAAAATCCCCCAAAACCATGGCGTCCATGTGAGTATCAGAGGGAGTCCTAGAGGTGGGCACAGGAGAAATGCTGAGGTGTGCAGTTAGACTGGTGGGCTGGAGGCTGGCACCTCTGCTGAGAGGGAGACTTGTCCCACTTACTGTGTGCCATTCTCTCGCTGGCATGCACAGCTGTGACTGTGTTTAAGGAGTAAAGGCATTGGAATGCCATCTCATTCCCCTAGCATTCTCTCCTCATGGATCTCCTGGGTACCCTCATGGAGGCATGGTTGTGGTGCTCCTGCCCGTATTTTCAGTAACCTGGAGGGTGCACTACTGAAGTCAGAGCTTCCACTCCCACAGGGAATCTATTCATATTCTTGGTACTTCATGTTCAAGATCTCACTTCTGACCTAATAGGCAAAAAACCCCCAGAGAAAATGGCCTTGAGGTACTGTTTCAATTGTAATCTTAACTTGGCAACATTTATTTTGCCTGATATTCCCTCCCCCCAGTTCATTACACTGTGTTCAGTTCTCTTCCTGGAGCCAAATATAGACCTTTCCCTTTTCCTCTGACCTTTTTGTTGCCTTTGCAAACTCCCTCCAACAACACTACATAAAAGCGTTTTTCCCTAGCCATGATGCTTACTTCAAGGCTCTTTGGTGTCTTGTGTTTAAGCTCTCTGGCTGTCCCCTGCTGTAGCCCATGTCTTTGGGAGGGTTTCAGAGTCACTGTGTCCCACAGAGGGGGATGAAGGGGTGTCAGAGCCAGCTCCAGCATCTGGTAACTCTGTCCCTGTGGAGCTCTGGGCTCAGAGACAGACCTGTCCCAGCCTGGGCACAGCCATGGGCAGAATGTCTGGATCAGTGCTGCAGGGTATGGAGAGCAGATATGACATGCAAGGCCATCCCTCTGGATGTTCTCCCCTCCTCCCAGGCATCCCCTGTATATTCTGCATCCCAGAAAAAGCACAGACCAGGTTTATTAAGAAATCTTTACTCCCACTTGAAAATACTCTTCGTAACCATCTGTAAATATTGTTGTTATCTAATAATCTCTGCATGCCATCATTAGGCCAGGATTTTGTTTCACTGTTACAAGGTATTGTGTCAATCCTTAACAGAATACTGTCTTTTTTTCCCCTTTTTGTTGCTGTTTAATAATTTTATTTATTTGCAGTAAAAAACAAAAGTTGTGAATAGCAATTGTTTTTCTTTTTTTTTTCTTTCCAGATGTAACATTCATCCATGAAGGAAATAAAACATTTCTGGATAACCTTGTTAATTTTGAAAAGCTGGTAAGCTAATTTTGTCCTTCCTGTTTTTGAAAACATTCACGTTCTCTTCTTCCCTTTACCTTCCTTATCTTGTAAGACTAAAAGGTTTTCTTCGGGCTGAACCAGGAAGAAATAAATGGGGTTAAAAAAGACCAAGCAGGATAAAACAGCCACGTCTCTCTCCCCTGCCCTTTTCCTCTGCTCCTTTCTCTTATCCTTCTTTCCTTCTCTACTTCTGTGTAAAATGGCAAAACCAGTAATGGCCATTGTCACTGCCATACAGTCCCCTCTTCATTTATACCCAGTGAGATCAATTCCTTTGCACCACCTCGGGGGCTGTTTCTTATGACTTAAGTTCTCCTGCTTCAGCTTTCTCTGAATTATGTACCTTTTTTTTTTTTTTTTTCCCCTCAAGGCTTCTCTAGTTTATCACTTAAGGAAAGATTCCTCTAGTTTATCACCTGCCAGTGGTATTGTAATTTTAGGGGTCTTAAATGAAAGTAAAACTTTTTGATCTAGGTTAAATGAGAAAGAAAATAATGCCTGAAATATTAATTGAACTGACTGTAAAGATCACTATTATAGCTTTTATGCATAAGGGTATTTAATGACATATTTTTGGCCACATTCACTGTAGATGTTATATGACATCTACTCCGGCATGATATTACTGAGAGAGGTTTGAGTTGCGTAATTTGTGTTGGGTTTTGGTTTTGTTTTTTTTGATAACATTTTCATGAGGTCACTTGGCGTGTTCAACCTGGAGGAGACCTCATTGCAGTTACAACTTGCTCTTGAGGTAAAGGTGAGGGGCAGGCACTGAGCTCTTCTGTGTGGTGACCAGTGACAGGACCCAAGGGAATGGCCTGAATTTGTGTCAGGGGAGGTTTAGGTTGGATATCAGGAAAAGGTTCTTCACCCAGACAGTGGTTGGGCACTGGAATGGGCTCCCCAGGGAAGCAGTCACAGCACCAACCTGACAGAGTTCGAGAAGTGTTTGGACAATGCTCTCAGGCACATGGTGTGACTCTTGGGGTGTCCTNCAACTTGCTCTTGAGGTGAAGGTGAGGGGCAGGCACTGAGCTCTTCTGTGTGGTGACCAGTGACAGGACCCAAGGGAATGGCCTGAATTTGTGTCAGGGGAGGTTTAGGTTGGATATCAGGAAAAGGTTCTTCACCCAGACAGTGGTTGGGCACTGGAATGGGCTCCCCAGGGAAGCAGTCACAGCACCAACCTGACAGAGTTCGAGAAGTGTTTGGACAATGCTCTCAGGCACATGGTGTGACTCTTGGGGTGTCCTGTGCAGGGCCAGGAGTTGGACTCGATGATCCTTGTGGATTCCTTCCAGCTTGGCTTATTCTGTGGTTCTATGGCACTGAAAGCCAAAGTCTATATATCTGAACAGTGATGGAGTAGATAAACGTGGATTTTTTTTTTGTTGGCTTGTAGTATTTGACCAAGAAATCAAAATGTTCTTTGCAATTGCTCCAGGTGTGCCACAGGACTGTTAGTCCAGATGGCTGTGGTTGGTGAATTGTGCCCAACTATTTTCTCCATGTGTTTACACTTGTTTGGGAATGAACACACAACCGTGGAGTTATTAATGAACCAGATGTTGAACTTATTTCCACATTCTATCATAATGTATGTTGTCTCTCAACTTGCAAGCAGATGTAGATTCTGACTTTTGAACCTGAGCTTCTTTTTTTTCATGTTTTCTATTTGATTTCTGTACCTTTTCTTGTTGCAGAGTTTACAAGAATACTGATTTGCATTTAATGAAGGGTTTTCTTGTCCCAAGTCCATTAACTGTTTGACCTTTAGGTGTTTGCATAAAACTCATTAGCATGTTCTTCTTCATTGCCTCTTGGAAGTACATCCAATTAACATGTAAATTAAACTAGCCCTTGATGTACCATAATTGTTACTAAAATCCCCCCATTGGCCCATATATTTATTTAGTGAATATGTAGAATCTAATTCTTGTCCAGTCTTAGCAGGCTGTGTTCATTTGTTTGTTTGTTGTGTAATCATGTATATATTTAATGTATTCTGGGCTTCCTGGGTAAGAATCCCTTTCTGTCTCCATTGTGTCTCCAGAGGCAGTGGGAGCTTTGCTAATTGACTTCAGTGAGCCAGGATCTCACCTTTTCCATTCAAATGGATAATGGGCATTTTAAATGGCAGGGGAAGAGAGGCTGAGGTGAAGGTTGTGGGGTGAGGGTTGTTCAGATTGACACTTCCTCCAAATTATCATTCAGATCACGCTCTCAGAAACATGCTGTCTCATGCAGCCCTGTACATATGAATGCAGGCAATAGTGCAAGCTTAGGAAGTGGGGGCTTAGGGGAGATTTAAATATCAGTGTAGTGGAAACTCAGGCTGCACACTGGTATTACGCTGGCTCAGTTGGACGTTAAGGGATTTAGTCAATGGCCATGAACTAACAAGATGCATCACGTGTGATCACGTACACATCAGTCCATGCTTCTTTTCTAATTATGAGGGCTTTGTCCCAAAGAACAATGTCCTGCTTGGTGTTCTGTACTGAACACTGAAGTGCTGAGCACTTTCTGACCTTTTCTGAGAAAAATTAGGATTGACATTGACTCCTGCTCAATTTGGATCAAGCCACTGAACCTCACCTGCAAATTTGCTGTTGCAGAAAAAGAAGAAAAGAATTATTCTACCATGGCAGATTACTGCTTTGGGGAAGGAACTTACCCGCTGTCATAAATGAGTAGAATTTCCACTCATGAATTTCAAAGCAAAGATGGTTTCTTATGTCTCTGTTTGGATCAGTATTTTGAAATACTGCATTTCTGCTTTAAACATCACACCTGAAGGAGGACTTGTCAGTCTGAACCATTTTTTTCCCAACGATATTAGTTGGTTTAATAAAAGACCTTCTTTCTCCCTACAATCCCTGCTTCTTTTATTAGACCTTAGCAATCCTACCATGACTGAATTTGATTTGACATGACATAATTGCAGTAGATACAAAGTTAATTCAGAATGTAAAGAAAGAAATCTGCAAAGAGAAGGAAAAGAAGTGATCTTTTGTCTCAGGAATGTTACCTAGCTTTAGCAAAGATGAAGGGGTTGCACTGGTTTATTTAACTGCATTTTGGGTAAAGTCTAATCTATAATGGTGTTAGATCAATATTTAGTATGATACCTACTTCTTCAACTAAATCTGAAGGAATAAATGAAGATACAATCTTACACGGTCACATCTCAAGGTATCTCTGTGGTGTTTTCTGAGCTGCTTCATGGAAATGTGGCTTCTTCAGGGTTTTCTCTCCAGCCATCAGCTATGTCTTAGCAATGACATGTCTTAGCTACACTCCAGCAAACTCTATTACAGGTCAATGGCCATTACCATTTTCAATAACACCAGCTTACCTAGAGCCTTCAGCTGTAAGGACTGTATAGTGCAGCTGTGGCTTCTCAATACCCACTCCCAAATATCTGTGCAACCCCAAGCCTGAGGCTTTGCTGTCTCCAGTGAAAAGAGTGCTAATGTTCCTGGGTAGTTGGTAGGCTGAAAAGCCACAAGAAATGTGTGTTACTCACACACTAACAAGTATGCAAACACCTGTTTAAGTGGTCAGGAGGCAGCATTTGCTTTGCAGATATATTCACTGACTTTCTGCATCACTTTTGGATCCCAGAGAGTTGTAACTAGAGAGAAATGCCTAATTAGGATACAAAAGCCTGAGGAGGTGGCCAGGTGTTGGCTGGAAGATATCACGGGAGCAGCACTGGTGGAAGTTGTAGTACCACCAGTACTCACATTATTGATGGTGAGATGTAGATCATCTCATTAGAACTTCATTATAATCAGTGCAAGGACATCGGCACGAGAGATTGTGTAATTTCATGGCAAATGAAGCACAGCGGGTAACAAGAAAAATTATTTTGATTTACTGATGAAAGAAATATGAAGTTTCCATTAAACATGCTCTTGTGATAAGCTTTTCTGTGGAGGAGCCATGTAAGCCACTCCCAGGATGTTGAGAGATGAGCTGTTCTCCATCATCCTGGTCTCAAAAAATCTCTGCTCAAGACAGTTAATCCTTTCCACCTCTGATGATTTCTGAGGGAGGTGTGAAATGAGCATCAGCTATTTGCATGAGCTATCACATCATTCCCGCTAACTGCAATTTGCTTCCATTACTTACTAGATTTGGTGAGGAATTGCCTCAGAAAAAGTCAAATTTTTAAGAAGTAATGGCTTAAGAACTGTATGGGAAGTATCTAGTGAAAATAAGTTCCCTCTACTGATTTGTAGTGAATAATCCCAGTTTTTTTAAATGGACGACCTGAGCCTGAATGAGAAAACTAATTTAAACCTTTTGTTTCCTCTGCTTAATATAAGTGAACATCCAATATCCCTGTAAGCACCAGCTTTTGCTAAAATAGCATACCTTCAGGACTGTTTTACTTGATACATACCCGTGGAGATGTCAGGGTGCTTGCTCTGCAGCATTTAGATTATGGGCTCCTTTTTTTTGTGCTGGTTAGGCTGCAGAGAGCTGCCTGGCTGATACTGGTGCCCGAGTGTGGTAGGCATTACACAAGTGTCAAATCGCTAAGGGGTCTGTAGTCTGTGCCACAAAGAGGCTTACAGTGCAATTATACAACATGTGGAGGCAGAAGGAGAGGCTGCAGACTACAGAATGCCTTAGATAATGCACTAAAGCTTAGGTTGAGCTCCAGAGCACTCACCCAGTCCACAGGACTTCCTTGCTGTAGGCTTTCAGTTTAATAAAAGTCACTGGAACAAAAATGAGCAGTTGTTTGGTGTTGGGAAGCCAAAGAACTTCTCCTGATTTTAGGGACAAGATTCATCCCTGAAGCTCCCCAAAAAGGCTTGGCCTGCGAACTAAGCCCGTGGGAGCATTTACCCCCTCTTCTGGGTGAGCTGAAAGCACCAAAGAAATGAAGAGATGGTTGTTTACTGCACCACAGAAAATGTGTTTGTAGTTTTAGATTTTGCTCTATATATTAATATAGAGACAACATGGAGAATTCAGGGTGTTGGCTTCTCCTTCTTCTTCTTGTTCTTCTTGTTCTTGTTCTTCTTCTTCCTTTCTTCTCTGACCTAAGTTCCTGTGATTCAATGATTGGTAGAAAGAATCTAGTGTAGAAGAAATGTGTTAACTAGGATTAATAGTCATTCTATTGAATGACTGTTGAAAATATCTTACTTTGGAACTGTTAATTGGGTAAAAAGTTTTTAAAACAGTCTGTACTCAAGGTCTTCTGGCCATCTTGCAGTTTGATTCTGATTGTGCTAAGCTCAGGCAGGAGCAGCACACAGAAATTGAGATAAGAACTTAATAAACAACATGAAGAACAGAAGCTGCACTTGTGACTCCTTTCTTTCCTGGTATGGAGCCTTGAAAAAGAAGAAAAAGCAGCCCGGTGAGGGGCAACAGGCATTTTCAGTTTGGCTATTTTTCATTACCACTTTCCATTGGGTTCCTAGGGAGTTGTTCTCATTTAATCTGTGTGATATCAATAAGACATCTAGACTAACCCTGTTTCATCAAATGGTATCACTAAGATAAAGAGCAAAGTTTCTCCTGCTGTCTTCATTTTCTGCCTTACCTCAGTTGCTTTTTGCTGTACAGTGTAGGGCAAGGAGATTTTTCTGGCTTTTCTAATGACAGAATCTGTCTCAGGTCTTTGCACTGATGTTTTTTATTTTGTCTTTGCAGCACATGATTGCAGATACTGTTCGGTCATTGAGGCATTGCAGAAATAACCAATTTGGTGAGTAGACAAAATTTCCAACTTACTTTGCCTTTATACATCCTTTAGGGTTTGTTGGGTTTTTGGTTTGGATTTTTTTCTGTTTTCTTTCCAGTTGCTCAGGTTTACTACAGCAGCAGAATGTAGTCAAAAATTATTTAACCAATGGGCAAGAGAGGGCATCATTTTTGGAAGGTCAACATAGCAGAAACCACAGTTGGAGGAAGCTTTAGCTTACAAAATGTTTCTAGGAACAGCTTCCAAGTTTTAATAAAATACTTTCCTGCAAAAATTGCCATCTCTTCAAAACCCTGTGTAAGATCTGTGCCAGCTGCTCTTAGTACTGGAGGCCTCTGGTATGTGCTGCTGTTCCTGCCTTTCCCAGCTATAACCGAGTTAGCTCAGTCTCCTGCCTTGGACTCTGAGTGCTTTGGTAAGGAATTCACAGCTGCCTTGGCTCCCAGGAGCTGAAAGATGGTACTCATCCCCACAGCTTTTCACTCAGCCCTTCACCAAGAGCAATTGTTTGCTTATTTGGGGTCCTTAGGGACATTTCACCAAACTGTAGAAGTCCTGAAGGTGTGAAGATCCTGTGGGTTTCGTTAAAGTGGTTGAGTAGGAAGAAATGAGAGTTGTTGTTTCTTCTAGGGGAAGCAGCAAATATAGCTGTGCCTGCTTTAGACTCTGGAGGATCTATGCTAAAGGCAATGATCACAAGTGCCTCAGCTGCACAGAGGACTTTTTTGTTTGCTTTTTTAAAATTTTTGTTGTTGTTGTTTCCGCCTTATTAGCCACCAGAGAATCCAACCCTAAGGGACCATGCCAGAAAACTTCAGCTGTCTTTGTTCTTCTGCTTGCAGAGGAGAAACCTTGTTTTTCTCCTTCTCAGTGTTCTTATTCTCTGCAGAGATGTTAAATACAGGAGGGGGACACGAGAACTACTTTAGGAAGTGGTTAGTTTTTAAGCCAAACCCACTAAACATGTCGTTTATTGAGGCCACTAAAACCTCTTTTTCAAAGAGAAGTTCGGAACTGTGCTGCAGCCTTGGGGAAAATAGAGTTGAATAATATCTTTTTTCCACTGACTTTTCAGCAGCTGTCAGCATTGACTCCAACAAAAAGAATAATAATCATAATTTTAATTATAAATACAGGTACCTTGCAGAATAATGGGTACTTTTAAGAGATTTGTTAAACATTTGTTCTATAGAATTACCACATGTATATACAGTATTACTTTTAAACAAAGGTTGCTCAGTATTATGATTCTTAAGTAAGTCGTATATATAAATACAAATGTATATAAACATCTGTAAGAGAGGAAGAAGGGTGGAAGGAGCAAGATGTGCCATTTTTAAATTCAGATACTGAAGGAAATATTGATTAATCCAAACCACACCTCTGTAAGTTAAAATGTCTCCTGTTTGACATTATGAAAAGTAGCATTGGTTCCTTTCAGAAAGATGAGGGTTTTTTGCACCTTCCCTGCACATCTTTCATCTCATTTTTGCCTTTTTATTTTTCCAAGTGATTTTGTAAGTCTTGCAGCATAAATCCAAGGTTAATACCTGAGATTTATCATATAATCTGGTACTTTGAAGTAGGCAATTGTTATTTTATTTTACCACAGACTTGATATATTGTGAAGCTGGCATTTAAAAAGCAGCTTATACAGACATCCCTGTAGGCACTTTTTTTCCTCTAAAATTCATTTAGGCATGAAATGAACTCACTGAATATTTATTGAGACTTTATGGACAGTTTCCTTTTCTAGTGGGCT
The DNA here is from genome assembly GCA_013396875.1 of Vireo altiloquus. Taxonomy (NCBI): domain Eukaryota; kingdom Metazoa; phylum Chordata; class Aves; order Passeriformes; family Vireonidae; genus Vireo; species Vireo altiloquus. Next base: position 1,071,941 of record VZRF01014785.1, read on the forward strand.
TATTTTACTCTCAGGAATGTGAATCTTTCTACTGCATCAATTCCCAGATTGGCCTAAGAGCAGCAGGCATCTCACTGTAGGACAGAATTCAAACAGAACTAAGCTAGGAATATTATTATTGTTTATGAACTGCATCACGTGTATTAAGCTTGCAGGCCAAAGTGTTTCTGGATTAGAAACTGGTTAGGTTCCAAGTAAGACTGAAATGCCTTTTTAATGGAAATAACATTTATATCCTAAATCCTGAAAACAAATAATAGCATTTCAAAAGCGAGGAAAAGCAGCCTGAGAAAATAACATAATTCAGACTTTTGTCATTTGAGGTGTTAATGAGAAATACAAATGTTTTTCAATATGTTCAGCACAGCTGCTGGGACCCTATTCCCTCAGAACAAAAAGGTCAACTCTGTATCCTGACACAAATTTATCACATTATCCTGTTCTCTCCAACATTGCTCAAGTTAGATGGCTGCTCTGCAAGAGCTCTTTATTACAGCTGCCCAGGAGCCCCATTAGCAGCCACATGCAGAACTGGCTACATTCACATCCCACGTTACCCCCACAGCATCATCCAGCAGTCTTCAGAAACAAGTGAGATTGGAGATTCCTGGAAACTTTCTCTTATAGCTGGAGAGTATTGGAAAAAGTTTGATAATGAAACAAAGGAGAGGGAAGAAGTATGTGAGTTAAGCTGATTGGTTCAGGGAATTTTGAAGGGTTTTCTTTTTCAATTTATGGTAATACTATTAAAAATTCCTTGAGGACATGGACACAAATCGAGCTTTCCAACCTTTGCTTGTTTGCCAGCAGTCAGCAATGTTGCTTTCTCTGCCTGTCTTGATGGGTCTTGGGCTTGGCTTTCTTTTTTCAATTTCTGCTAGTACCAGCCGTGCTGGAGGGTTTCACAGGCAGCGAGCTCCCACAATGCTCCCATTTTGAGCATAAAGCTTGTTACAGAGAACAACTGCTATTCAGGCCACCCTTCAGTTTGCCTGTTACACAGCTAATTCCTCTTGCTGTGTAAACTCCCATGAAATGACAGCATGACTCCTGTCTCTGTTGCTAGATCAGAAATCAAAAGCATAACAGATCAAAAGGTGGGGGCCTGTCAGAGCAGCTTTGAAGAGCTTTCGTATCCATCTGCTGCACTGTCACCTTTCACCGGCTCTGAAGAAAATCATCCAGGGCCTGCTGTCTTGTGGACTTGTGTTAAAATTTTTTAAAAGTTGAAGGCTGGGTTGCCCACCCCTGCTCAAGGTCCCATTGTGCTGCCAGAGCAGCACAAAAGAAACCCTGAACCACCCTTACAGGGGATGGACTGCCTGTACTGCCAGCAGAAGTAAATCTTCCTCTAGGGAACAGTCAGCTTCTGGCCATCCTCATGTCCCCCTCCTTTATGTGTGCTGGCTTCCCAGAATTGCCTACTTCCTTTTTTCTTCTCCCCTTTTCTCTGTCTAGCTGTTACCTCATGCATTGCACTTTAAGAGCGAGTCCTTTGGATTACTGCCTGTCTTTCCTGTGGCTGTCTAGCACCTGACAGGTGGCACAGCAGTGACTTTGACAGAGGACAGAGAAGCAAGCAAGGCACAGCATTTTCTGATCCATCCCCTTTCTCCTATCTTGCAGGCAATGAAGTTCCTTCGAAAGAGCATCATGAGCTGAAGCCATACGTCCACCACCTGCATGTCATCGACAACCAGCAAGCTCTGTTTGAGCTCTCTCACAGGATAGAGCCGCGAGTGTGAGCGTACACAGCTTCGTATAACCTTGTAACTGCAGCACTTTGAATTAAGTGAATGTTTATGCCAAGCATGTTGCTTCCCTATATGAGAACAGTTTACTGAGTTTTATCAGTAGCTCACACAACATGCGCAGGAAAATCAGGCAAGAGCCAGCAAAGGAGCTGCTTACAGAGTTGCAGGGCAAGCTTGGTGCCATTCCCGCTGGTCACTGGGACCTGAGGGAGTGGAGCAGTTTCCTTTGAGCTCAGGAGCTTGGTTTCTGTGAAAATATTGTTTGGTCCAGTGTAGCTTTCAATGCAGATTCTGCCAGTATTAGAAAGAAAATAATCATCATGTCACAGCAGCAAAACATTTCAGCAAGCAACATGCCGCAAGGGGGTCGATTCCCAGTTCACCACAGTATGTACCTCACTAATTCAAGGCTGCCAAAGTATTGTTGCCAAAAATAATGTGCAATCTGTGCAGCTCCCATGAGTCCACTGGAGCATCATATTTGAGATATGTGAGCAACCAAGAACGGGAATATAACAAGGCAGTGCGACCAGATGAAACTCTGGAGTGTGTTGTGATGTGGAGGTCAGCAGTAAACAATTCACTCTGTCGTGTCTCCTTTAAGAATATGCTGTATAAAACACACTGTAAGAGCCAGTCCACTTCTGTTGCAATTTATGGACACAATTGTTTGTATACTGAAAACATGTTATTTTCTTCCCTTTCAGTTATCTCAGATTTAGCACTGGCTCCTGCAGTAAATGTATTATAAATTATTATAGCAGGAGCTTTGTTTTCTGCTTGGATTACAGCCTCCTCGGTATCTATTCAGAGGCAAATGCCTAGATCCATCTACATTTCTAATTCCCCCCACTGGAAATACCATTTCACCAAGTAAAACTCACCTAACTTGCACATACTTCTAGTTTTTAAAGAACAGAAGGGTGCACCTTACAGGGTACCAGTGTAATTACCTGCATACACACCAGGCTCTCAGCATGAGGATCCCTCTAGTGCTTTTTTCCCTTTCACAGCCCTTCCCTGGACAATTCTTCTGTAGCTAAAACATCTACATCTGGGCCTGTACTGAGGCAGCATTTCTGAAGTCTTGTCTACAGCTGACCTACATCTCCAGCACCACCATCACCTGTTTTCCAGTGCTAAGAAGCTGCCCTGAAATGATCTGGTGAATGCCACAGGCGATGTGCAGGGTGCTCTTTGGCAGGTGTTTGTGCTCTGACTCACGGTGAGGGTCCCTTTGCAGGGCAGGGAGGACACATTGTATTGCTTGCCCATCTCTGTTGTGTGTTGGAGGAAGACCTCCAAGAAAATGCTCTTTTACTAAAATGTGGGAATACTGAAGTAGCATGCTCTTCATCATTGTGTAATCTCTGGTTTAAAGGGATTTTTAAAAAAGCAGCTTTAACAAGTAGTCTGTGGGGGAATCTGTAGAATGCATTCAGTTTTCCCATCTGTGAAATATTGTATAGATCTATTGTAAAGGAAACAGATGTTTCAGAAATGTATTTGCTTGTACTTTGTTATTATCAAATACTATATGATTTTTTTTTAAGAAAAAAAAATCTTCTTTTTACCCAGTAAAAAGAAAAAAAAAATAAACTCTTGCTGGCCATGGAGTAAAAATTTCCTATGTTCTTCTGTAGATGTGACTGCACATATTGTAAATAACTCTTTTGTGCAAACAGACCAAAACTGTTCAAATGAGGATACTAGCTGTGGTGGGCTCCTTTTTGCAGTGTAGGAACAAAAACCAGATACAATTTGTTGCTTGTGTTTTTGCAGTTCTTCCTAGGGCTACAGCACTTGGAATTCCCACCCTAGCTGCATCACCTGGATGGTTTCCTGGATTTTGAGCTCCTTCTTGTGAATTGTTTGGTTTTTTTTTTCTTACTGTGGCATTATTTTTAGGAGCCTGTATGTAGACCAGCCTGCATGCTTCAGCTCGTGTGGTGTAACACTCTAGTCCACAAAGTTGTTCTGGAAATCTGTGGGAGAGGGAGCATTCAAAGGCATTCAGGGTGAGAAGGTGGGGCTGTTTTTCATTTCACTGCGTTTGGCGCTGTGATAGTTTTGGTAGCTACGTGGATGAAGCAGCAGCTCTGTTGGAGAAGAATAAAAGACAATGAAATGGAAGAAAAGGAAAAAAAAAAAGAAGAAAGATGACTCTGTGCTGAGGCTTTGATTTGAAAGCCTGATAGAACTATGTGGAATACTCCTCACTCTGCCAACTCAAAATGAAGTAAAGGGATGAGTTAACTCATACCAAAAGGCTTCGAGCCAGCTGAGGTGTTGGCTTTCTGCACCACTGTAATTTCACACTAAATCAGGTGTTGTCTGCCCCTTGCAGCTGGCATAAAATCAGTCTGAAGGCGCACAGCCAAGCATTAACCTTGTTACCTGTGCTGTGACTAATTAGACAACTAGTCAGAGCTTTACAGACTAGTTTTTATAGTGACATGTATAACTTGGATCTAAGTTTCAGGTGTGAGAGTCCAACATGGCTGCATCAATTTAATGTTGAAAATAGGGCCTTAGAACTGTTACTGTAAAGGAAAAGTAAATAGCCCAAACCTGTAGCTAATATGTCTAATTTAAAAAAGGTCCTTCAGAGTCTTCATTCCACAGGTGAAGTATTTCAGAGCTTTGCTGCAGACTGATAAGCAGTTTGAAGGTGCGGAGGTTGTGAGAAGAGCTAGACGTAAACCCTATGTTAGGGAAGGGCAAGGGCAACACTATACAGCCTCTGCCAGGGTCCAGCACTGCTGATACCATGTGATTTTTTTACATCCTTCAATAGTGCAGTGAGATTACGTGGTATAAAATCTATAAATCTTGTAAATTCCATTTATCACAAACACACCTGGGGTTAAATACTCTGCATAGTCTTTTTTTTTTTAGTACCTAGGAGGAGTAATTAGACAGAACAAAGGAAAGAGCTGTGTCACTTTATACCTCTGATGTGGGATTTTGTGGCAACAAATTTAGATGTTTCTCTGACACAGCTTTTTGATTCCAGCATCACCTTGGATAGCAATAAATTTATTTGCATAGCAGTGGCAAAAGAAAGGGTGTTATCAGAAATAAGATGTGTGCTGCTGTAAAATTACAAAGAAAGGTGTAAATACTAAACATTTTAGCAGAGTAATATTTATTTGCATAGCCTATTTATTGTCATCTTATACACTGTTAAACGCTGGGATGAAGTCAATGAGCTGAGGTAAGAACACCTGCCTGTTCTCTCTTGAGTGCCATAATGGTGTCAGCTTGCATTAAAAGTAATAAAATAGAAACCCCCAAATCAAGGTATTTACCTAACTTCTCAGGGACTACAGCTAGTAGTTATCCACCATCATGAGACCTGGTATGTATGAAATAATCTGATTTACCAGAATCAATGTTGCCAATGTTTTCCTTTGCATATTTCATGCTTGTTTGCCTCTGTACATATTATTGTGTCGTGTATTTATGAGAGCTAGTAAGCAATAATTTATATGTCAAAATGGCCAAGCAATACAAGGTTAAAACTTGTAGAAGCAACTGTTATGTTTATCTTGCATTTTTCAGTGTTTTTTAATATTGCTTTTCAAAATATAAAAACTACCTTAATGAAATCTGGGCTCTGTGCCTTTATGCCTGCCACGCATACTTATTGTTCCTATATGGAATATTTTACTTCCAGTCATTCAGTTCCACAGATCCTCACTATGTTTGTGAGATGGATGCAGACTCACACAGAGGCTCACGGAGCCTGACCCCTTTCAGAGCTGCTCATCTGTCTCTGGTCAGTGGGACTTGCTGTACGATAATGTTTCAAAGCAGGAATGATGTTAATGGGGCCTCAGCTGTGCCCTGTCATCACAGCACAGCCAAAGAGGGGCCTCGGGCCACCATGAGAAGTCCCTGTGGGAGAGGGGAGGAGTAAATCTATCTTCATATCCTCTGGAGTCTGCTTATTGGCACTTGATCCTCTTACTGAGGACAGCAAATGCTTTCCCCTGTCATCAGTCATCCCTGATGGTGCTGTTTCCTCTCCTTCCTCTGGGCTGGTTTGCAGCAGGAAGGCAGAGCTCAGGATGCACTGTAAAGCAGCTGAGGCTTGCCCTGTCCTTCCTTCCTTTCCACTTGCAAACCCCAGGAACCAGCAAGCCAAACCTGGCTATTTCAAACAGTTATAAGTCTTGGTACTTACAGCTTGATGTCTGTTCAGAGAGCTTTACAAATAGGCAGTAGCTAATCCTCTGAGTGCCTGCACCGTAAGTAGTCTTAAGCCTGACCTTAAAAGTGTTTGTGCTAGTGTTAGTATACAGACAGGGTGAATTCTAACCTTAATATTTAAAATAAGCCTGAATTGTTGACACTCCTCTGTAATGATGTTTAAAGATACATTACAGGCAGACATACTTTATCAGATCCAGTTGCACAATCCGAAGAATTTATGGTCTCAGCTGTTTATCACTGCTCCCCACAGTGTAGCCCAGAAGACTGGGAGAGAACCTCCAAACCTGTTGCAGTTATTAAGCCACATGTGGCTACATGCAAGCAGCTAACTTTGCAGAAAGGGCTCTCCTTCCCTCCGTGGCCCTTGCTGGGAGACTTTCACAAGAGTGATGATAACTTTCAGGTGATTTGCAAATGGCAGGGTGTGGAGCTGAGGACAGCTGCCTTACAGCTCCAGCTGTGCTAGACAGCCACGAGAAGAGGCTGCTGTGCTGTGGATGCCCCTTGAGACTGTCTTGCTAAACTGTTCACACAAGGGCTCCTCAATCCCTCTCCACTAAAAAGAGCTCGATTGGCCTGCAATTTAAGTTGCTCAAGGGACTCTGAATTTCATCTGAAGTAATCAGAGGAGCCTGTGATGAGCCATTCCTGCAGGAGCTGTGTGACCCCAGAGGCAGCAGGTGGGGGCAGTTTGCTGGGGGCCAGCACAGCCCTCTGTGCAGAGCAGCACTGACCTGCGTGGGGACAACTGCTCTACCCCATGGATAGGCGGTTTCCTCTTCTGAGGAGGAAAAAGCTGCTCAACCTGAAAACCAAACCTCCTGAATATTTGCTGAATATTCATGTCCCAGCAGACTTTCTTGCCACTCAGAGCATCTGCCATGGAGTCCTGCTCTCTTCTGCCTTGGGGGTGGCAACTGAGTTATACAGCAAAACCCAAAAAAAGTAAGTCTTCCACTTCTACAATGTCCACCATTTCACACTGGAGACTTGGGCACCCTACACTCATGGGCGTAGGGTGTGAAATGATGTGATAATGCTGTGAAGTGCTCGTAGTTGTATCAGAGTCACAAGAGTTGAGCAGTGTAGTTAAAGTGTGGAGAACCAAGGAGGCCTGCAAAGGTGGGCCAAACAAGCAATTGTTGAAGCAAGGAGGGATGTGTTCTCCTGCATTCCCTCTTGTCTGGAGGAAGGTCTGGTGATGGCCCTGAGATTAACTCAATTGGTTAGAGCATGGTGCTATTAATCAAAGGCTGTGGCTTTGATCCCATTAGGAGCCATTCATTCAAGAGTTAAACTTTGATGATCCTTCTGGGTCCCTTCCAACTCAGAATATTCTGTGATTCATAAGACCCCTGTAAATATCTTTGAGCAGCACCTGCCTCAGAGCCTTTAAAAGAATGATAATTTTAATTTTCACTGCCAATTGCAGTGGTAAGCAGTTGCAGCTGGTAGTCTGCCCAGGAAGTTTGTACAACGACTTATTTACAGAGATACAAATCCATGCATTTTGGGAACTGTCTGGACTTCAGCATGGCTTTTTCATCTGTTTCTTATGCCAGGGAGGGAAGTGGCATTATCAGGAAAATCTGCAAATGCCAGATGTTTATGTCCAAAAAGGAGACAGGGAAGTCCTGGAATTTTATTTGAATAAAGGGAGAGAGTCCACAGGGTTTTCCTTCTCGATGTTTTGGAGGGTGCAGCCTCCTTTTATCCTGAACTCTCAGCTGCAATGTTGCCCTCTTCCTTTCCCCATTGGCTTAAGGTACAGGGAAGGTAGAGTCTTCCTGAACCACCTGCTACATATTCCCCCCTTGAACCTGCTATTTTACCCCAAAGTCCAGAAGTTCGGGCTTGTGCAGACCCACTTGTTTGTTTCAGGAGCCAAGCTGTCTGGGCTCTGCAACGAACCTGCTGCCCAGAGATATTTCAAAGATTATAATACCCATATCTTCACCCATAAAATTGTTTGTAAAGACACCAGCTTTCCTCTCAGCATGATCTTGAAAGCCATGGAAAACTTCCTTTACTCTGAACAGTGCTGCTGACCTTTCCCAGGTCTGATTTCCCCAGGGGAAATCTCAGGGTAGAGGCAATCCTCCCCATTAAGAAAAACACAACCATCCTAGAGAAACCAGGCAGCTAAAACCAGGGGAAAACTCATTTTAGGGTTAGGAAAGAGAAGAGCCATTTTGGAGGTCACCCAAATGCAGCAGATGAGAAGGAGGCTCTTTGTATTTTCTGCATGGGTCTGATTGATTGCACCTGGGTTTTTGGCTGGTGAAGTCAGGGAGAGGTGGATAGTGCTGGGTTTGCATGTAAGTAGGGCTGATTCCTAAGAGGTCTTTGTGGGCTGCCTTTAGTGCTCTTTAGAGTCTTAGTGCCACTAGTTCTCATTCCTAAGGTTTCACCTTTCCTCTCTGCAGTGAGGAGTCAGAGTAGACCTGGGGGTGCTAAGGAATAGTGAATCAACATTGTTTAGAATAAAATCTGATTGGAAAACCAAACTTCACCTTTTTAGCTGAAAATGTGATTCAGTTGTATAAGTTTATAGAAGTACATGAGCAAGACATGAAGATGCCTTTAAGCAGAATCAGATGAGCTAAACCACACTGAAGAACAGTCACTGGGGTGGGCAGCCTGCCTTGAGTAGATAGGTCTTAAAAGATGGTTTGTGCAAGGAGATGGGCTATACATTTCTTGGTCTTTCAGACAGATTTTCTTGCAGAAAGTTGTCAAGGCTTCTAAAACTTGCAGCTTTTTGTTCTGTTCTTCTGCTGTTGCTGACACCGATTCGAGCCCTTTCCTGTCTGTAGCAGAGAAAGGGCTGGTTCTGAGCGACTGCTAGAACCCCAGATGAGGTTATAAAGAAAAATGAATGAAAAGAAAAATGAATGAAAAGAAAAATCTTGCCATTGCCCCAGATGAGTGTGGGGCTGCCTCTGTAGGAAATGAGTTAGATGGGAGTGCTACTTAGCAGGGGAAAATGGCACTGGCAGAACCCATCTATTTACCCTAAGTGGTGAAGTATCCCTTGAGAGAGGTACTGCCAGCCATGACAGATGGCTTGAAAGCAAAGAGCTGTGGTTTGCTGGAGGGGAATTTACTAGGAAATGTAAACAAGGATGTTTCAGACCTAGAAATGACAAAGGATGGTGAGGATCAAGCGCCTCCTTGGTAAGTTATGGAGGCTCCTGATGAATGTTTGTGAGAGCTCTCTGTAACACTAGTCAGAAGTTTTGTTGCTTCATGAGCAATGAAGCTGTTACTGAGCTCACTTTGGGCTTGCCCCCAGCCAAGCGTGGCTGTCGGTGAGGGTGACTGTGGTACACTCAAGTGTCTGCTGAGGAAGTGAGCTCGGCAGCTCCAGGTGACAATTCTTGGGCCATAAAGTCCTCAAAAGTTTGAAGTCTTCAAGTTATGTCCAGCAGCTTGGAAAAACTTCCATCAAAACAACGCTAGCTGCTGTCTTTCATCCAGAAAGACTGTGTGAAGTCCAGTTGAACTTCTACTGATTTCCCCTGCGTTTTAAAAATGCAGGATCCCCAAATGTCTTCTGTCAGACTGAGTCTTTGACTACACTACAAAACAGAATATAGTCTCTCTATCCAATTTGAAATACTTTAAAGCAGCAAATAACCTTGAAATGCTTTATCTGCTACTGATGCTGGGCTTCATACAAGGCCAATCCCCCTTGTCATGGTGCAGTGCCAGAAGAGGACCAGGCAGGGCTGCTTGGTGTTGGGTGCCCTGTCATACTCATAGTGGTGAAAATTGTTGTGGCTGACACCAGCTGCCAGCACTGAACTTGGCTTGAGGTGACAGCTACATGCTCCAGCTTCAAGGCACATTGTTCATTGGAGGCCACTTTTTAAGTCCAAATAAGTGATGATGTGATAGTAGGACGTAAAAGAGAGGCATAAGACAGGATGGAGAAGGAACTGAACAAGTCCAGCACAACAGAGGTAGAATAGGGGAGTACTGTTAAGGGAAAATAACATGCAAATCTGAAGAAAACTCACACGTGTCTGAAATTCATTTAGACCCTTGTTTACTGCTTAGTTGATAAGGTTTACTTAATTTTAAGTGAGATAATTCACTTTGCTTTTAAATTGGAGATTCTGCTGAAGAGTATAATGTAGTTAAGTCAATCAAATTTAATTCTGTGCATTTTGTAAACTTGATTGATTCCTCAGAGCAGTTTGAGTGACTCCAGGGAACCTGGTCCAGCTTTGTACAAATGCAAAAGAGGAAAGACTTCAGCTAAATGTTAAGGTTTTCAGAGGAAATTGAGAGATAGTAGTATGGTGAATGTTGGTATTATTTCCCAGAAATAGCTGGACAAAAAACTACTGCAGCCACATGATTACTGTAAGGCAGACAGGGTTCTTATTGGGGGCATCTCTGCAAAGAGTACATCAGCATCCTCATCAGGCAAAGAGTTTTGTTGACTTGTGGTTGGCTGCTGTTAGCTAGAACAAACTTTTCCTGTAGTTAACCTTCTTTTAGCAGTATCTTCCCTTCCAAAAGCTCAGAATACCATTGACATCTAGTGGTGAAATGCTGTGCCCAAAGAGCCAGTTTATTGCTGCAAAACTGCCGAGTGACCTCGAGGGACTGCAGGACGTAATGCAGCAGTGAGAGGCTCCTCTGTCATCTGTGTGGTCCACTGACCCCATTTTATTAGATTTATTGACTCAGATTCCCGTTTAAGTGGACTGATGGGATTATCTGTTCAGCTTTTTTTGTGCATGTTCTACCCTGGATTTAACTTTCAGGCTTTATGATGAGAGTGCACATTCACTTGGGACAGATGCTAATGGGAATAAAGACTGCTGCTTTCTCATCTTTCAGTAGTCTCTGGAGTCAGCATCTCATCTAAAGCTGTTGGCTGTACTGTGAGCATTTGGTCTGGGGCAGCTTCTCCAAACATTCTGCAAAGTTGTCTGGGTGTGTTTGACAAAAGCAAGCAAATCTCCAGCCTGCTGAGTTACTGGTGTGAGGCTGAATTCACTTTTTAGCCAAAGGATGGGTTTTGTGAGCCCAAGGAAGGGGTTTCCTTCTGAAGGTGCTGTTGTACAAGTGCTCCTGGCAGGCTGGGGATTGCGTGTGGCTCTGTTCTCTGTATCAGCAGTACCCTCAGGAGCACAGCTGCAGCCAGCCAGCTGCAGCTGCCACATGGCGTCACAGGGAAGCTGCACCTAGATAAGACAGGAGCATTTTGTAGTCATACACAAGGCGAGCCTCCTCTGCATAGGAAACCTCATATTTCAGCTACACACACAGCATGGGTATTTGTGCTTTACCCCACCATTGGTGCAGCTAATGAGTTTGTCGCTGTGATATTGCAACTCTGGTTGCAGTGACAGCCTGGGGTTCATAACAGGGACTTCTGACACTTGCTCTTTTGTGGACTGCGTAAGGAGAGTGCTCCTGGACAGCACCAAAAAGTACTGTCAATAGAACTTACTTAGTGCCACTCAGAGGGCTTCAAAGGCAAAGACAAAATGCTCACCTGTTTAAGGAACCAGGAAGCAGAGAGGAGTTGCTTTTTCAGAAGAAACTCAGAAACCTTACCCATCCTTGGGCACTTCCAAACCACTGGTGCTTCCCCTGCACCTGCTTACTGAACCAGTTATCCACTGTAAAAGAGTCAGTGAAGGCCAAAGAGGCAAGAGCCTCATGGAGACACGTGGAAGCTGAAGGGTGGCAGAGCCTGGATGGCTGCCCACAGCCCCTCTCTCTCCAGAGAACTGCCCAATTTTCTGCTTGATGGAACAGCCATGGCGTTGCTCACACAGGCTCTCTATTCTATGGACTTTGAGGCATTTCCTACTTTTGAGGAAAGCAGTGTGACTTGGAAAATCTTCCTCTTAAGCAGGGTCCCCATCCCAGATAGTGAACTTTCTACAGCTGCTCCTTCTCTGCTGCCTCATCCATTCCCTGTGCTGGCTGGGGAAATGTGGTTTTATGGGTAGAGAGGGAGATAATATTTATGCATGGAGATAGATGATGCAGTCCCCCACTGCAAGCATAGAGGAGGCATTTTTGGAAGCTGGAGAAAGGTGCTGCACCTTTCTTAGGCTCCTTGGAGCTCCTTGGACACAGACCCTTTTCCTCCTGGGGGCTGTTCCCACTGTGGGGCTTCCTCACTGGTGACAGGTAGGCACATTTCCAGTCTGACCCTTTCCATTTTCCTCAATGGCTTGCTACTGACACTAGTTTATCCCTCAATGGCTTGCCACTGACACTGGTTTATTCCCTGGGTCTCTTATTCTGCCAAAATACCAACCAGCTCTTGATAGTTTTGACCCTAGCAGCATTTATCTTATTTGGTTTCGTTTTTTCTATGAATCACTTCTCTGAAAGAAGGGGCGTTACTTTTTATTCCCAGTTTGCAGAATCTCGGGCTGAATGCTAACAAATGTATACTGTGGCCAAAAACCAGGGAACTTGACCTAGAGAACTGTGTCCTGTCTTGTGCACAGGGCTGCACCATCAGTTGATTGACAGATAAGGGAACCATGCCACTAAATTTTACTTTTGAGCTGTGGTCTCCTTTATGCCAGCAGTCACTACTGGAGTCACAGACAGTACTTGTGGGAGAAAGAACTTACAAGTGATACAACTGAGGGGAAAGAAGTGGTTTTAACCTAGTTTCTAAAGAAAAATGACTGATTTTTTTTTGCCCTTTCTTATCCCTTATTAGATTTTTAGGTACTTGAAACATATTTGACCAAATCTGGAAGAGTCAGGAAAGGCTCAGAAATAACTATATTGTTATCATATGTCTGTGAGGGAACTCAAAAGGCAGCTAGGAGAGATGAGGGGAGGCAAAACAGGAGGCCACAGCACTGCCCTTCATCCCTGTGGTGCTCTGTGGCCAGCAAGAAGGCAACTCTTCCCTGATTCATCTCAGTTCTTGCTCAGTGGAAATTTTTCTCGTCATAGAAATTCATGTGTGGGCACATTTGAGTGAACCTTGATTTCCACCCTGGAGGTTTAGTGTCTGGAAGTGCTAGCAAGGCACTGATCCAGGGCCATAATCTAGTTCCTGCTTTCACCACCCTAGGCAAGTCTTCTGATGCTCCTTTGGTTCACATCACAGTCCTTTCCTCCTGCTTTTTTCCCAATCCTGCCTTTTTGTACACCCTGCATGGAGGTGAAGTGTCTCAGACAGGAGAATGACCATTTGTGAGCTCTGCATATGACAATGATATTCTAATGTTCCTGCTACCCCATTCCTAACCAATTTCTACCAGTAAAGCAGCAATATAAATATTTTTTTATGTAATTAATGGGAAGCAGGAGTAATTTTTGCTTTCTTCTCCCGTGTTTTTTTAAGCCTTCAGACATAGTATGGAGAAGAGAGCAGTTCAGGGCAACATAAACTGAATATCAGTCCTATTTCTATGCTGAATATTTTATGGTGGAAAGACTAATGTTTGACTACCTTACAGCATCTTTTCTGAAGCTCACTTAAAGATTGTAAGCAAGGTGTTTTAGGAAGAATGGAACCGTGGTGGTCCTAAATGTTCTTTGGCCAAGCAACACAATTTGAATATCTCATAATGGCACCACCCTGAGGCAGAAGTGCTGTTGCACAAAGCAGATAATCGTACAAGTGTACTTTTTAATGAAGACTTATTAGCTTGTCTTTTAATCTACAAAGAGATGTTTCTGGCTGGAGCAAGATGGGAAGGATTCAGATGGAGTTTCCTATCTTGATTTCAAATATATAATGTGCAAGTGAGCTTGAGTAATGTGAACTGAAGTTTGTGGGGTTTTTTTTGTTTGTTGTTGTTTTTATTTTGTTTTGTTTGGTTAGGTTTTTTTATTTCTGTTTTGGGGGGTTTGGGGGATTTTTATGTACAAAAAGGAACAAAAAGGCAGGAAATGTCCCATCTCAGCTCAGTGTTGGTGAGTGGAAGAGGAGTCTCACAATGCCATCTAGAGGCTCCCTTGCTTGAGAGAGGACTACCTGTGCTTAAGTCCTGCTAGCTGGGAGCTGGCAGTGCATTTTAACTGCTCACACCGGAGCAAGAGCAGTTCCAAACATGGATGATATCTGTCCAGCCCCTTTCATATGGGAGACAGCCTTACAGTATTATAGAGATATGCTGTCAAAAGTTATAGGCACTTATGCCCAGTCTGTGGGAGGTGTCAGGTAAGTCCTGCATTTGAAAACCACATGGATCAGTATTTACTATTTCATTAATCTGTCTGCAGACAAGGAGAGAGTAATTTTAGTTCTGGCAGGGAACTGGATGAGACTTTTCTCTTTCTTCATTCAACAGCAGGGTTTTGAGTGGCCCATTTCTCTCCAGTAAAGGTGGTCTTGACCTTGTTCTGCTCTTGTTTCTATGGCAGGGCTTCACATTTGTTTCGCTGAAAGCCTGTGTAGAGTGAGAAATCGTTTGTGGGCAAGGTAACTGTCTATGGCAGAATTTGATTTGGAAAAATGGCATCATCGTAGCAGGTCAATTGAAGCAAAAGTGCTGAAGCAAAAGTATATCAAATACAGCTATAGTAACACTAGTAGGAGGAATGATGTGGGTCGGGGTGCATAAGCTAGAAGTGTGTAACATCACAGTAAGACATAGGCATTTGGTATCCTGGGTCATTCCTCAGCAACCATAGCAGAAGCTATTTTAGGCTTTCTTTATTTTTATACATCAGTGACTTCCTCTGGTTTAATTATGTGAGTAAAGTGTCAGGCAGCCTTCAGAAAGGCATGATATTTGGGGTATTTGTGATAACTGGTGTGACACGGCTGAATAGGTGTAACCAGCAGGTTCCTGATGGCTGAGGCACCTTCCTGGGACCACATTTGTTCCTGGGAGCGTCTCTATTCCCTGTGTCACAATCAAAGCATTACCAAGCACAGGCATGTTGGACAAGGCAAAAGAGTGCAGGTAACATTCCATAACTAGTGTCACACCCTTTCCAACATGCTTTTTATTGATACTTGTTTAAAACAGAGATTTTCCTTTATTACCAATGATTTAAGGTTAGATTCTGTGAGATTACACACACACATTTGATTAATCCTCCTTAAAAGGAAATGAAGTGGAGGACTAGCCTGTGATATTTGCCTACATGTATAGTTAAATTCTCTGTCAGGAAATATTTAACCTTGAGCTTAATATGGGATAGACTGTAGCTGAAAGAGAATGAAAAAGATTAATGTTCTGCAGTGACTTGCAGCATGCTGAACACTGGAGAGAAATTTGTCAAATGGAACAGCACAACAATGACACCTTCTGTAAAACACTAGAAATGTCATGTCTTACTGCTTTGGCTTCTTCCCTCGGAAATTCCTAACCTATACCTGGCAGAGGGCTGAAATAGGCATCTCTACAGAGAAGTCCTTTCCTACCAGGCTGTACGCATGCATCCCAGGCTGTCATGTCTCAAGCTGTGAAAACCATTTTGGCAATCCTATTCCATGTTTGTTTGGGGTTTTTTCCTGTCCAAAAGCATACTTGCCCAAATGAGTGAGAAGTTGAATTCCTCACCTGATCATGACAGGATACATGGGGGGCCCAGCCCCGGCTTAGAAGTACTTCTAAGTCACATATTAAAAATACTCCACTGCATTGTATTTTTTTAAATGAATTTGTTAAAAGGAAAGAGCACAAGAGGGAGCCAGACTCTGCATCCTGCCAAAGGCTCTTGGCTGTGTGTTGGGAAGCAGTAAGGGGAGACTGGAGCTCGGTCCCTGTACTCCAAGCTCTGTCCGTATTTGTTCGGTGGCTCTTGCACTAGGTCCTGTGGACACCAGGCCAAACTTCCAGGATTCCCCAGCCCCAAGTGATGTCCAAGGACTTGGACCACAAAGTCAAATCTCATGTCTTTCCCTCTGACATCAAAGGAAGTAGAAGAAGGGCATCCCATTCAGGCCAGGCAGGATGGGAAGAGGTGTAAGATATGATTTGGATCTCCTTCCCAGTGAGGAGGAAACACACCACAGACCTCCTGTTTCATCTCTCCAGCCACTACAATTCTCATGGTGCAGGTGCTGGGTGAAGAGCTCTGGCACTGCTGGAGCAGGTTTATTAACTCTCCAACAGGAGCACAGCTGCTGGGAGTGTGTGTGGGGGGGGCAATGCCACTTGCTCTGCAGTGGGGTGCCTGAGAGAGCTGCTGTGGGGGCATGAGCCTGAGCCCTCAGCTTCCTGCTCCATGTGTGGTCAGCACGCACACTGCTCAGGAGATGCCCTCCCCAGGGTCTGCTGCTGCACAGGTGTCCTGGCTGACAGCCAGCACTGTCTTTGGAAGCAAGCCCTAACTTTAAAGCATCTGGAACATTTACTGGCACTGATTTTAGCTAAAAACCACTCTTGTAGGGTATGACAGTCAGGAGCTGAATTTCTGCCCCCTGAACCGCAGACCAGAGTCTATACCACAGGTCAGCCCTTCAGTTGCCATAGGCATCCTGAAATAATCCTCTGCTCTTCTACTTTCTGTAAAGGTGTCCTGCAAAGTCCTTATCTACCATTTTTCTGGGTACAATGGCATTAAGCTCTGTTTAAGCTCTGTTTAAGAGTAAAAAGTCATCCAGATTCCTTCACATTTGGTGCAGTAATTATCAGATATTATGAGGTTAAGCCAAGGTTTCAATGTTAAACAGCTACCCACAGGGTACACACAGGATGGTTGTACAATGGGAATATGGGCCGTATAATTCAGTGTATGCAACTTGTACCATGCAATTCTTCCAGCACACAGGCATCAGGGTGGCAGGGGCACCTCTGCTCTGTTAACACCATTTCTTCCATCTGAAACTTGTCAAAAGGTTTAGACTAGAGTCCCTAAAACTTCCTGCAAGTCAGTAGGTGCTTCCTTATTTTTAAGAGAGCAAAACTAAGAACCTGGGCTCTGCTCCATATAATATATCCTTAGGGTTATTTTCCAGTGTAATTTGACTGACTACAGCAGTGCTAGTTCAGATCTTTTCTTGTGTTTATTTTCCAGATAATACTCCTGCAAGTGACAGACTGCACAATTAAAATGTAGATTACTTCACAATTTTATCCGAATGTATTAGAATTCTGAAGGCTTTCCACCATTGTACTTCAGGTAAACAGGTGTCCCCTTGCACATCAAGCAGTATTAGTTGGGTTTTGCTTCTATTTCAGTGACCTGCACCCTCTTGAGTGTACCTGGTATAATGAGAATTAAGCTGAGAGAAAATTGAGAAGAAAGCATTGTTTGAATGATATTTCATGTTAATGTAACAGATGCAGTGTCAGGAGCAAGTTACTGCCATGAAACTTTATATGGTGTTAGCTTCAAGTACCAATCCACACAAATTTGTGTAGGTGATTTAGGTGTTGATCACGTCTCTTTTGGCATCAGCAGCACATTTGTATTTTAGTGCCTTTTGGACTTCACCCTTTCACTGCTGAAATTTAGTGTTTGAAACTCAAGACTCTTCCCTCTCCCTGGTTACACAGCCTACACCCTGTTGGCCCATTCTCTCCTCCAAGGTTACTGGTCTCCCACAGTGGGTGGTGGATTCCCAACCAGACCTAAGGGCAGGCAAGGGCCTGGGCAGCAGGTCCCACACCTGTTTGGCATCTTCTGTTCATTTTTTTTTGGTGGCCTTGGTTGACAAACATTGACAATGTTTGCACGCCAGCTTGTGGCAAGGATAACCTCCCATTTGGGGTTAGCAGCATCTACAACACTCTGAATTTTCCTGGAGGTGCACTGTATTTACATCTAGACATGTGTATCTCCTCCCTCTCCTAATGTGGCACATGCAGGCACTCACACAGCTCTTATCTTCATAAAGAAAGGGTGAGCTATTTGAAGGAGCCTGGCTGGGTGGGTGCTGGGGCTTTTTGTTGGTGCTCCACGGGGTGCCTTATCCCTCAGCAGGGGTAGGCATCCACTCAGCCACACAACCACAGCACAGTGTCACCTAAAAAAGGGCATTAATTAAAGGGTGTCAGGGGAGGAGAAAAAGAAAATATATTTTTTGTGGGGAGGAGGAAAGCAAGGACAATATATTTTCTTTAAAGAGGAGAAAATAAAGAGATATTTTGCTGTCATCTCTAATTTTTGGAGGGAATTTTCCTTCCAGTATTGCATATCAAACCTTCTACCCATTTCCATGCAATTTGGCAGGGCAATGTTTGCAGACAACACTGGAAATGGAACTGCTTCTTTTGGTTTATTTTCTATACTTAATACAGCACAAATCCTGTTATGTGCTTTCAGATCCAACCTGCTGCCCTCTATAAATGTCACACACCAGCAGTAGGGAAATTCTGCAGTATTTAGGTGAAATTATATTGGTTTTCAGTAGAATTGATGGATTTTTATTAATTAGATGCTATAATGCAAAACCTGTAGATATGTGCCGTATATATACATATGTACATATTTAAGAGAAAAAAAAGAATCAAATTAAACAAGTGCTTTCTTTTTGTGAAGGGCCAGGAACTGGACTGTTACATAGCACCGCAAGTTTGCTAAAGGATATTGTCAATTTATTAATTAGATTATCTACTAGTAAATCAGAAAGTCAAAACCACTGGGATTAATGACCCCTCTGAACAGTGGCAAATGTAAATGCTCTCTGCACAAAATGACTTCACGGGGTTGTGCTCATCTCATCCAAGCAAGCTGTAAGGGCAGCCCCCTGGATGCCCTTCCCCTGCCCTTGGGGGAGAAGAGTAACAGGGAATGAGTGTTTGTTTTCCTCTTAAGGGTTATTCTTTTCCTTCCTCTTTTTGTGGTGATGCCTCTCACGCCTCCCTGAAGCAGCAGGTTTTTGCAAAGTGGTTTCAAGATGTTCTGTGGGAGTGCATCAGTATCACAACCAGCTCTGCATTTTTTTTCACAACTTTTCAGGTTAGTTTCTTGTTCCTGCTTCCAAGACTTTCATTTTAACAAAATGCCTACAATGCTGACTACTGGGGTTAAAGCTAGGCAGCAGAGCTATCTTTTTCCTGCAGTTTCCTTAATAAATGTGGCTGCAAATGTCAACGATGCCAATAAGGCTAAAGTTAGGTTTCCACTAGCAAAATTCAAATTTTTAAAGTAAATTTCACTTCTTTCCACTTCTCCTCAGCTCATTATTATAAAACCACTGAGTTGCTGAATACTAATTTCTTTGTTAAACACTTTGTTCTGTGAACAGTGAAATTAAGGAAAACTGGTTTTCAGTTAATTAAATTGGCAATTTCCATGTTAATTCCTCTATCTTCAATCCTTTCATGTCCACTACAACAGAGCCCACATGTTTCTCCCATGTCCCATTTTATTCTCAGTCCCCCTCTCCTCTGTCCTTGGCCCTGATTCTCCCCATGACAGCCTTCCCCAGGGCTCAGCACCCTTGGACCATCAGGCTACATCCCTCATGACTCATCCCTAGGTGGGCACAGGCTGGCCAGGTTGTCTGGTTTGACTCTGGCTAGGAAAAGCCCAATGGAAAACAGTCAGATTTCACTTAACAGATTTTCAGGGAAAGAGGGAACATGATAACCTGAGACTGTTCCTTCTCTCCAGCTGCAACTTTTCAGAAAATGTATGATAAATTTATTTGATATCTAAATATTTTCAAATTTAATTGCAGTTGGCTGTAGAACTCGTGAGATAAGATTGAGGGGTTGAGTAGTAACTGAATGTTACAATTTCATCAGTCTTCCTTCTTTAGAAAACTAGGCTAAAATGACTTGGGAAACCTGAGCCCCACAGATACCCAAGCATGAGGAGAGCATTTTGAGATCTAACGGTGCCTTAAGGACTGAAGAAAATAGATGAGTAAACCAGGAGGGATTGCCAATGTGAGGCATTGGTAACAAGGAAAACTTAAGGGAAACAGGTATCCTGAAAAAAGCCTGATGAGAACGAAAAGTAGCACAATAAGGAGTGGGAAAGGAACTCAATCTACTTTCATCTATACTGCACATCTTTTCTACATGCATTTGAAGTTGTATTTAAGATTGAAATGACCCCCACATGCTTTAAGTCTTAGTACTTTCCCAACGGTGCAAACCAGGAAGAAGTTTCTAGGAGAGATAATAAATACATGTGTAATTGCAAATTAATTTTTACCGATTTCTAAAAGTTTTTGGAACCTTTAAATGTCATGTAGTGCTGTGCAAGGAAACTGAATTGATAAAACTCTGCATAACCTTCAGGGAAGTTGGGGTAGTCAGTCTGAAGAAGAAAAGGCTCTGGGGAGACTTTGTAGAAGCTTTTCATTACCTATAGAGAGGTGGAGAGGGATTTTTAGCAAGGGCATGCAGTGATAGTACAAGGGGTAATGGTTTCAAACTGAAACAGGAAAGGTTTAGATAAGCTATTAGGAAGAAGTTGTTCACTGTGAGGATGGTGGGGCACAGAACAGGTTGCTCAGAGAAGCTGTGGATGTCCCGTCCCTGGCAGTGTTCAAGGCCACACTTGATGAGGTTTTGAGAAACCTGGTCTAGGCGAAGGTGCCCCTGCCCATGGCAGGGGGTTTGGAACTGGGCAGTCTTTAAGGTCCCTTCCAACCCAAACGATTCTAGAATTCTATGATTCTCTATGTGCATTTGGGGAGCTGTATTTTTCTCCTCAAATGGCAGCCCTGATGAAAGCATTTCTCTGGGGTATAACACTGAACTTTTTGTTAGAAGTTTGGAAATATGACAGTGAGACACCTGGCATAGCAAGAGATTGGAAAAAACGTGTTAGCTGCACATCAAACAGTGACAGGGTCTTCCTGGCATTTACGTCTGTGCTAATATATTTCTACTTTTCCCTTTTGTTGCCTCTCCTGTGAAGTACTTGGGCTCAGGGGATGCTCCTTGGTTGGGAATTTGGGTCATGATGGCTGGCTGAGCTATGTTCAAACAAACATCTGGTACTTCTGAGCTCTGGGATATAAAAAATGCACAACATTTCTGTATCTCTTTAGTGATATAGCTCCAAATATGTGAGCAGAGCAGAATGCATGGTGCTTTCATGGCGGGAAAAGTAAATGAAGATGAATTGTGTTGGATAGTGACAGACACATGCAAGTGCTGCTTGCCTTGAAACCAGTTTCCTTTGTAGGAACCAAGGCTGTTTCCTATGCAGCCTGTGATTAAAGTGGATAATCAAGTAAAAATAAATTAGATTTCCTCCTCTGTTTCCATTGACAATTTGAGGGCATTTTTGTAAAATCCTTCTTAGCAATGCTAACCAGTCCTGTCTCTAAAGATTTCTGGGAAGACATCTTTTGATCCAGCAATTTTTTGGCTGTCTGGAGGAGGCACATGTCCTGTTCAACATTCCCTGTGAGCACACCCTAAGAGAAGGATGTTTTCTGTGTTGATGGGCTAACTTTCATCCTTGAACCTCCTGGCATGGATAGACAGCACACACTGAAAAGAGAATCAAATAACCTGTTACTTCCGCTCTTATCTGTTTGCAGGATTAGTGCAGCAGTAAAACTCTATGACAAACTGTACCATAGCAGCTCTGCATTCAAACACTCCTAAAAACCCCTGTGGGAATTGAAAGGTTTCATAACAGTCAGGAACAAGCAATGTGACATTCCCAGTTCCAGGTATACAGTCTGATTTTTTCCTTTTACAATTGTCTTGCTCATGACCGCAGTTTTGTGCAGCACCCTCCAGGGATGCTTGAACAAAACCAGCCATAAGTAAAGATGGCTGTATATTTCATTAAAGTAGATGAAAGGGATGAAGGTGTAATGCCAAATGGACAGGAGCAGTGGGACTGAAAATCTTTTCTACTAAAGCTGCAATTTATCACTTGCAAAAGCAGGGCTTTTGCAGAAAATATTTCTTTAAATCCTAAAACCCCCAAATGTTTCATATTATATGTGTTTGTTAGCAATAAAAATACCCAAGAAAGTGAGGCAGGCCTCTTTATGCACTTAATTATGTAGCTAATGCAAGTTTCCCTAATTTCCAAATCTCATCTGCATAGATACAAAGATTACTGAACAATTTTGAGGCTTGTTCTTTAACCGAGGGAAAAATAACAACAAAGGGAGTAATTAAACCACAAAAAGTATTTACAAATAAGATAGCATCTGACAGAAAGCCATGGGGGGCATCTTCAATTGTAATTCTTCTTTTTAATGGCAGTATTTAAAAGAAAATAGAGAAAGAAAAGAAGTCACTAGGAAATATCTGAGCATTGGTTTTTCTAGTTTTCAATGCTGGTTTTAAAGGTTTTAAATATTATTTTTACCTCATGTTGTCCCATTTTATCATTCTCTATTCTAGAAAAAATTTAATAGGTTCTTCAGACATGCAAGATGTGTAAGAAGTACACTATTGTGTCCTGTGACATTCTGTTGCAATCTGTACTAGACATCAATACATATGTGATAAACATATATGAAGATAAGCACTACATTATATTGAACAGCAATTGGACCTCTATGAAATCCCATATTTGTTGGAATAGGGATAGTCCTGCCTTTATTTTCTCTGAAGAAAAAGGATCTGAATGAGACATCCTGTGTCAGAAGCTTCTGGGCATGATAAAGAAAAAATGCATTAGAAATGGGCAATAGGTACTCTTCCTCCCTCTTGCAATGACTTGAACAATGAACAGCAACTCTGGGAAAACAAACAAAAAAAAAACCAAAAACAACTCTTGCAGAAATGTTTGATTCCTGAAAGACATCTAGATACCATGTGGAAACTGTAGAACTAGAGTGGCATCAATAAACAGAACCAAGGCAGTATGTCTTTAGCTCGTATGGAGACTTCTGAGGTTATGAAGGCTGGTTGCCAAAATAGCCCTTTGAAGTAGAGTAAATTTTTGCAGGTATTTGTCAAATTGATTTAAGATTCATTAGTCCAAAAACCTCATGACCACATTGAAAGTTTTAGTTATTCCAACTGCAAAATCCATACCCTAAATATGTTAAGCTTCCATTTTCAGCTTTTAGATCTTACTGTTGTATTTGCTACTTCATTGTTACTCTTCTACAGGGCATTGGACATATTCAAGAGAGAGAAATCCATGGCTGATTGTTAAATGCATAGAAAGATGAGGCACTGAAAAGTCCCTAAACTAAAAAATGGGTTTAGGGCAGGCGACTACAGAGAGAAGTATAAATTTTCTCTGTCCTCATAACCTCTTTTCCAAATGCCCATGTCTGGCACTTTTGGAGAGATGATATTTATCTGAACTGATGTTTGTTTTGATCTGTTCTGGCTGTCCTTATAGTTCTCCTGTAGGTATTTACACAGCTTTGAAGTAACACATTAGGTTTTTATCTGCTCTGCGAATACGTAGATTGTGCTCTATGGCAGATTTGACCACAGGGCACTTGTTTGATCATTATGAATGCATCAACATGGGTCTTAAACTGTAAAAGAGTTGTAGGTAGTGTGTCAGTAAGAAAATAAATCTAACTTCACTGCAGCTCTGTGACAGCTCTTTCTTGGAATAAACACAGATCACATTAGCCTTTTGCCAATGGTAATATTCTGAGAAGACATCTACGTTTTCACTGTCCACCAGGACTCCAAGGTTTTACTCTAAGTTAGTGTTTTGCTGGACCGTATCCCTAGTCATAAAGACATGCTGCACATTAAGTTTAGATTTATAAATACAAATGCATATTTTCCTTGCTTGTGCCTGTTTTGCAAACCACCCAAAGTGCTCTGCCCCGACAAGCACAACTTTGTATTCTCTTTGTCTCAGAAGGATGTTGTGGAAGGTGGTCACCCACTGTGATGTACAGAAAGTGCCACCTGCTCCCGCTCTGTATTTTTACAGTTGGAGGATGGATCTGTGAGCATTCCTCATCTTCAGCCTCTGAATTGAATTGTCAATGACTCAGAAACCCAAAAATCTACTTTGATAAAGAAGGTGAAAAGGGAGTACCCTTTGACTGTTTGATCCTTGTTAAGAATTGCATTCTAATGATGCAAATATATCCATGAGATTTAAAAAATACCTGTGGGGTGACATATGTGCTGGAAGATGAATGAGTCCAGTTCCTTCTTGTCTAGGCTCCTGTCAATGGTACATGACCAACTTAAGAAATTGGTCTTGTGTCTTCTCATTAACTGTGATTGTAACTGCTCAAAGCCTTGATTTAGGTTAAGTGAATGTGAGTAAATTCTACCTTTTACCATGCTCTTGGATTTTCTTGGTTTATCTGCCTTAAAAACAAAATAGATTGGTTTGAGTTCTTTTAATTCTTGGGCTTTTATCAGCTCTGAAAAGTAGTTTTGAGTAAAGGATGAGAAGAACATACTTAGGACAGGCAGCTCTTCATGTTCATACTGAAGAAGCTAATATAAGAAGCTCAAACTTATTTTTTGTTATATTTTCAGTGACATATGGACAGCATGCAACTCTGAATTATCATATAACCACAACAAAAAAAAAACCCTAGTCCATCTAGCCACTTATGAGAAGGCTTTAGCTGCTCAGGGCCTTCATTTAGTATTAGCAAAATTTTAATGATAGCATATGGCATTATTTTTATACATTTGACTTTACTGGGTTTAATTTCACTACTTTTTTTTTTTTAAATGTGTTAAATACATTCAATATTAAATATTTTAATGCTGGTGTTGCTGGGGAAAGTATCTCATTAAAATCAGTGAAAGGCATTTTGGGCACAGAGAAAAAAATATGTAAGTTCTATTTTTGCATATGTATGCATTCCCACTATAGCTATCAGAGATAATTTTGCTTAGATCTGCATAAAATATGCATCTTTGGGGAATTTTTAGTTAAAGAGCTGTGTATTCTGTCTTGATAAGCACTGGGCATGTTATGCATGTTTTGGGTGTGGTAACCCAGTAGTCATTTCTGTGATCCATACAAACAAAATACCCAAACCAATAAGGTAACTAAACCTTTAATTACTGTAATGTATGTACAGAGCATTTCTCCTCCTCCCTACTTCCCTTCGCCCAAACCATCCCTCATTCCCCTGGGCATCGTCTGGTTGCTAAAGCATTGAATCCGTCACAGTGCACTTAAACGGCTGCGGGAAATTTGTTTTACAAGGCTGGTTTTAACTGAACTACCTGCTGTGCACCACATTGCCACTGTTTGTGAAATGAATGATGGGAAAAGCAAGTCTGTGATTTCATTTGTTGAGACCGATTAGTCACACGTTGCATATGGTATCATTTGCTTGTCACTTAATGACTGACCAGCCTGCCTGAATCATTAGTGCGGCAGTGCGATGAAAGGAAGACATAAACATAATGATGAGCTCAAGGAAGTGGAGTGCTGTTTTACCTAAAAGAAATGGTGCGCAGAAATCCAGCACAGCTGCAGGTGCTCCGACGACAATGTGGGAAGCAGTTAGCTTCCAATTTAGCAGAAAATTAAGAGGGAAAAAACTGTTATTTGTGAGAGAAGATACTCATGGCAAGCAATCATCCATGCTCTATACCCACAAGATGAGCATTCAGCTGTCTTTGTCGTGACTTAAAACAATTGGTATCTTGGGCAGCATTCAACACCAGATTGGTGCTTATTATCTGCAGTTTATTCTTTCTTGGGATATTTTGTAAAACCCCCCCTTTATTTTATGGTTAATTTGCTTGCTTGAATGTAAAGCCATTTCAGCTGAAAAATCTGGATTGGGGTTCATCATTGTGCCAGTGCTCTGAGCTGTGTGATGCAACATAATTGGCAATTTTCAAATTCATAATCCATTTTGTTTCATGCATATACACACACACACCCCCTGAAACCATCTCCCCNAGCACAATTGGAGCATGTGGATTCCTTCAGTCAAATAACAGGAATCAACAAGAGGAGAGATTTTATAAAGTTAAATAATGGATTTCCACTAGTCAGGAGAATATAATTCCCAAAGAAGAACTATGGAAGTATTAACGGACCTGAAATATCCTCACTCGTAGCTAGGCAAGGCTTCTACCAGCTTTAGCAGAGCTTCACATTGCACAAAAATACTGGAAAATCTGAAATTTTCATTTATGCCATTTTTAGTGATTTTTGTAGCAGGCTACTGAGAGAAAACATTGCAGTGCAGGAGGGACTGGAACTTGTCATTGAAAAGGAAAGTACAATAATTTCTTACATGCATGGCTGTTTATACAAATGCACATTGCTATTTGTTCAGAAGAACTTAAAATTTACTTTTTCTAATTGATGATAAAAGGCAAACCAGGGAAAATTCAGGCCCTGAGTCCTTCTGTAAAAGCATTTTGTTTTTTCTCTCCTGTTTTATGTCTGGTCTTGTTCTTGGAAAAGCTTTCACTTCTCTGGACTTGCTCACAGACCTTGGAGGCCAAGGGATCTCCTATGTCTCACCCACTTGCCATAACGTATGGCACTGGCAAGGTTGGCAATTTTTTTAAGGTTTATTGCTTCAAGAGCAACTTGAGTTTCTACATGAAATTCTGTCCTGCCTAAGCTTGTGATTTTAGTACTTCCTTGTGCTCCCTTTTTGTTTTTACCAGCTGGCCACAGACAACACTCAGCTCCACTCTATTTCCCTCTGGCTAATGGCCAGCCGCCTTGCCTGCCAACTCTGCCTGCGATCCGCTGGTTCCTCTCCACCCATTTCCAACATTCCTGTCAGCTTGCGTCCTCTACTTCATTAAGCATATATTCTGTTTTTTCAGAAATGAAGGATTCTTTATGACACTGGGACAGAAACGGTCTGAGCTCACCAACCCCAGAGTATCCAATCTGCAGGATTTGCCACATTGCACCTATCTGGGTGGAGACCACGCTGACCTGTTCTAGCAGGACACTGTTCACCCTAGAGTGAAAACCTTTGTATCTGAGGAAGGTAATTTCATCTGCAATTGATAATGGCATTATAAACCTTGAGTGAAAAATTTTCACTGGGTATTGTATAACCCTTGTTTGAAGACTTAAAGGACTTCTCTGTTCTATTCAGTTCAAATTCACTAGGCCTATACGGTCTGAATCTCACTGTTTTCTGGCAATGCACCAATCTGTTCTTCAAGACAAGTGACCTCGTGTGAAAGACAGCTACAGTGATTAGTTCAGAGAAACACAGAATCACGAAATAAGCTGAGCTGGAAAGGACCCACAAGCATCATCAAGTCCAACTCCTGGCCCAGCACAGCACCATCCCCAAGAGTCACACCATGTGCCTGAGAGCGTTGTCCAAACACTTCTTGAACTCTGTCAGGCTTGGTGCTGTGACCACTTCCCTGGGAAGCCCATTCCAGTGCCCAACCTCCCTCCGGGTGAAGAATCTTTTCCTGATATCCAACCTAAACTTGCCCTGACTCAGATTCCTCCCATTTCCTTGAGTCCTGTCACTGGTCACAAGAGTGAAGATATCAATATCTGTCCCTCTGCTTCCCCTCTCAAGGAAGTTGTAGACTACAGCGAGGTGTCCCCTCAGACTCCTTCAGGCTGAACAGACCAAGTGATCTCAGCTGCTTCTCATATGGCTTCCTCTCAAGGCCCTTCACTATCCTCATGGCCCTCCTCTGGACGCTCTGTAACAGCCTCATATCTTTTTTATATTGTGGCACCCAAAACTGCAGACAGAACTTTAGGTGAGGCCACCCCAGTGCGGAGCAGAGCGGGACAATCCCCCCCTTTGCCCAGCTGGCAATGCTGTCCCTGATGCCCCCCAGGACAGGGTTGGCCCTCCTGGCTGCCAGGGCACTGCTGGCTCATGTTCATCTTGTCATCAACCAGGACCCCCAGGTCCCTTGCCATGGCACTGCTCTCCAGCTTCTCCTTCCCCAGTCTGTACACACATCCAGGGTTGCCCCATCCCAGGTGCAGAATCCAGAACTTTCCCTTCTTGAACTTCGCATGGTTGGTGATTGCCCAGGTGTTTGTCAAGGCCTCTGCAGGGCCTCTCTGCCTTCGAGGGAGTGAACAGCTCCTCCCAGTTTTGTATCCTCTGTGAACTTGCTGAGTATCCCGTCCAGTCCTGTGTCTGAGTCATTTATGAAGATGCTGAAGAGCACAGGGCCAAGGATGGGGCCCAGTGGAACCCCACTAGTCACAGACAGGTCACCAGTCTAAAGTGACCCCATTCCCTGTAATTCTTTGTGCCCAACCATGAGCCAGCTGCTCATCCATCTCCTGATGTGTTTATCCAGCTGTGTGCTGGACATTTTGTCCAGAAGGATCCAGTGAGAAACAGTATGGAAAGTTTTGATGAAGGCCAAAAGAGATTACATATCTTTCAACAGCTATGCACTCAGAAGGTAAACAGAGAGTTGGCAGGAAAGGAGCTATAAACAAGACAGAAACCATCATTTTGCTCCTCTGTAAACTGTAGATGTGCTCATACCTTGGGCACCATTTGTCTTCCTAATTGGTCCACCATAGACAGGGCAAGAGAAGGTGTAGAGAAGGGCAGCAGACATACCAGAGACCAGGATTTCCATATGGAAAAGTGACACCAGGGTGGAAAACAAGAGAGTCATATAGGATCATAAACTGTAATTACTCTGAATTTCTCACAAAACAGGAGCAATGCCAGTCAGCACTTTTGAAAAAAATAAAAGGTGACAGTAAATTTTCACTGGGCACATAGAATCCTTCTCCAGTAGCTGCTGTGGACTTCAAAACAGGAATATTAATGAAAAATTGGATTCTTTTTTTCTCAAATGCACCTTTGAATTTGGAGAACATGAAGGATATGGGTAACTGCAGCCCTCCTAGATAATTTCACCTTATTGTTTTAAGAAGTTCTGTATAAACTTTCACATATGCTTATGATTTGTTTTGTCTCCAACTGGCAGTGGAGCGGCATAACAGCAGAACAGCATTGAGACAAGAAAAGTTCAGCTATCCAAATTTAATGAAAAATTTACATGCTGAATATACATAAATGCTGAAAGTCTGTCTTTGAGACAGCCATTCATAAGTACTGCAAGGTGAACTCTAAAAAGTCTGGATAACTGAACAGTTGTTTAACTCAAATGTTAAAATTGTGAAAGTTATAAAATATTTAATAGATGCTGGCTCATGTTGAATTTGTGAGTTTCATGCATTCAGATGATGAGGTGCAGTCTCTGCATCCTAATTGATGGCAACAGCCTCACACTGGCAGCTGCCTGTGTATAATGACTCATATTTAAGAAATGTGTTTATAGTTGATTTATTTACTCATTGAAATGAGAACATCTTTGGTGGCAAGAGTTCCTTAAAAAAAAAAAAACAGTTTCTTTTAAAAAGTGAAACAAAAGAAACATTGGAGAATTTACAGAACATCATTGAAATCCTCATGAGAGGTCTGTCTGGCTTGCTCCATCACTTTTTCTGGTCACTAAAATTCATGTAAGAATCAACCAAAGCTATCAGAAAACCTCCCCCTAGGCAAAAAAAACCAAAAAACACCCAAAAAAACCTACCCAAAAACCAAACCAAAACAAAAACAACAACAACAACAACAAAAA